>SJYX01004975.1:58958-97749 GCA_006410675.1 Oreotragus oreotragus
AAAAGCAGAGATATTACTTTGCCAACAAAGGTCCATCTAGTCAAGGCTATGGTTTTTCCAGTGGTCATGTATGGATGTGACAGTTGGACTGTGAAGAAAGCTGAGTGCTGAAGAACTGATGCTTTTGAACTGTGGTGTTGGAAAAGATTCTTGAGAGTCCCTTGGATTGCAAGGAGAGCCAACCAGTCCATCCTAAAGGAGACCAGTCCCAGGTGTTCATTGGAAGGAATGATGTTAAAGCTGAAACTCCAGTACTTTGGCCACCTCGTGAGAAGAGTTGACTCATTGGAAAAGACCCTGATGCTGGGAGGAATTGGGGGCAGGAGGAGAAGGAGATGACAGAGGATGAGATGGCTGGATGGCATCATTGACTCAATGCACATGAGTTTGGGTGAACTCCAGGAGTTGCTGATGGACAGGGAGGCCTGGCATGCTGTGATTCATGGGGTCGCAAAGAGTCGGACACGACTGACCGAGTGAACTGAACTGAACTGAATCAATGAATATAGTAAAGTTGCAGGATATAAAATTAACACAGAGAAATCCCTTGCATTCCTATACACTAACAATGAGAAAAGAAAAAGAAATTAAGGAAACAATTCCATTCACCGTTGCAACGAAAAGAATAAAATACTTAGGAATATATATACCTAAAGAAACAAAAGACCTATATATATAAAACTATAAAACACCAATGAAAGAAATCAGAGGACACAAATAGATGGAGAAATATACCATGTTCATGGATTGGAAGAATCAATATAGTGAAAATGAGTATACTACCCAAAGCAATCTATAGATTCTATGCAATCCCTATCAAGCTAGCAATGGTATTTTTCACAGAGCTAGAACAAATAATTTCACAATTTGTATGGAAATACGAAAAACCTTGACTAGCCAAAGCAATATTGAGAAAGAAGAATGGAACTGGAGGAATCAACCTGCCTGACTTCAGGCTATACTATCAAGACAGTGTGGTACTGGCACAAAGACAGAAATATAGATCAATAGAACAAAATAGAAAGCCCAGAGATAAATCCATGCACCTATGGACACCTTATCTTTGACAAAGGAAGCAAGAATATACAATGGAGAAAAGACAATCTCTTTAACAAGTGGTGCTGGGAAAACTGGTCAACCACTTGTCAAAGAATGAAACTAGAACACCATTCACAAAAATAAACTCAAAATGGATTAAAGACCTGAATGTAAGACCAGAAACTATAAAATCCCCAGAGGAAAATATAGGCAAAACACTCTCCGACATAAATCACAGCAGGATCCTCTATGACCCACCTCCCAGAGTAATGGAATTAAAAGCAAAAATAAACAAATGGGACCTAATTAAACTTAAAAGATTTTGAACAGTGAAGGAAACTATAAGCAAAGTGAAAAGAGAGCCTTCAGAATGGGAAAAAATAATAGCAAACGAAGCAATTGACAAAGAATTAATCTCAAAATGTACAAGCAACTCCTGCAGCTCAATTCCAGAAAAATAAATGACCCAATCAAAAAATGGGCCAAAGAACTAAACAGACATTTCTCCCAAGAAAACATACAGATGACTAACAAACACATGAAAAGATGCTCAACATCACTCGTTATCAGAGAATTGCAAAGCAATCTCTTTTAAAAACATATTTTCCATATTGGCAAAACAAGTTAAAAGCTTTGGTTCAATGATTCTTAATCAAAATCTGTTCTGTTAAATGGGATGTACTGTGGTATATTAAAGATATTTGGCTTTGGGAAGATTTCAGATTGCTGAAACACCTTCAAAGTACACACTTGGGGGTAGAGATGGCTAGTGCTTCCTGCATGTGAGTTCCCTCCTGGGTACTGAGGCCTCTGCGTACTAGCTTCTAGCTTCCCTTACATCTAGCTAAGTTTTAGCCAGTAGAACGTGACCAGAAATGCAAGTTGCTTATAAGTCTAGCCCATTGTTATCTCACCATCTTTTCCTTCCCCACATCTACTGGTCTAATGGTGCAGACTCCAGGGAGGGTCAAGCCACAGTATGGAAGAAGCCCCAGTCCCTGAACAGCAACATGAGAGATTAGCCAGGAACACCTACACTGAGTAGTGATGTGATGTGTGAAGCGTCTCAGCCACTGAAGCTGAGGTCTGTGAAAATGCCAAAGTGTTACTATCACAACCTGTCATGCCGTCGAATATGAAATGTTGCTTACTTTGTTTTCTTAGCTTTTCTAAGCTGACCATCCCAATCTTAAACATTAGTGGTTAAAAGCAAATCGGATATCTTAAATGGGGAATTTTAGTCACTAGCTAGTTTCAGGCGGAGACACAATCTGTACAGAAGTATCTGGATGGGCCCAGTACACTTGCGGGCAAACGTTAGGTAGGGAAATGACATAGACATTGTTAGCTGCCTTGCTCCATCTAAAGCAGGAAAGCAAGTTGTGAACATGATAGTCCAACTCATACCATCTTCCATTTCAAAGTCATGGTAAGAGTACCATGGGTAAGAGAGTCCCACGGCTGCCCAAAGTTAGTTCACTAGTAATAGAAGAAATTCATTATAACTTAAACTGCTTATGAAGATTGAGTAAACATTTACAGTCTCACAATGCTAACCCCTGTATGACTACAAAACTGTCAGTACCCCGGCTTCTAGATTGTGACTCCCTCTGTTAGTGGTAACACAGTCTGACTCTTACTCTTTGCTTTTTATGAGTATGCCTTGAATTGCAGTTTCACTTTACTTTGGATATGGCTGTTATGACCATCCTTGTGCATATGGGAAACACACACGCAGAAAGGTCCACAAATCAAGTATACAGCTGGATGAACTTTCAAAGTAAACATCTGTGTAACTAGCATTTACAGCAAAAATTACTGCCAGTATTCCCAGAAGCTCCCTAGCATCCTCTCTTAAGGGATAGGTAAAAATATCCCTGGTAAATCACCAAGGTAAAATATCCAAGGTAAAGTTTTGCCCATCCCTTTTTATGGTATTATGCCCAGGTATTTTAGAGGAATACTCAGATCATAGAACTAATAACTGATGGAGCTCATGGGCTGGGTGTTAACTAGCATCTGAATGCAATTTTCATGCTAGAGTGATAGTAAGCAATTCAAATATCTAACACCTTATTCTCTACTCCTTTAAGGTAGAAAGTAACTACTTCACACATGAAAACTGAGGTGGTATCTTGGATGTTTTGAAGACTAAACTAACACATTTCAGGGATCCTAAACACATGCATATGTGTTAATTTTACAGTCAGAGAAACTGATGTACAAAGGTTACTTACCCAAAGTTTCTCTTCTCCCCCTATCAAGGGCCAAATCCTGTGATTTTCTTACATTCTGTGGAGGGAAGCTCTTCATCATGAGTGACTGAGAACCTACAATTTGAAAGAGACAAGTGAACCAGGCGTGTCCTCCTGCTTACTCAGGACTAAGTACAAAACTAAGGAACGTTGCTAGCCAGCTTAGTCTTTCTAAATTGAGGTGTGACCATATTGAAGAAAGTGAAAGTGTTAGTTGCTCAGTTGTGTCCAACTCTTTGTGACCCCATGAGCTGTAGCGTGCCAGGCGGCTCTCTCCATGGAATTCTCCAGGCAAGAATACTGGAGTGGGTCGCCACTCCCTTCTCCAGGAAATCTTCCCAACCCAGGGATTGAAACCTGGGTCTCCTGCATTGCAGGCAGATTCTTCACCGTCTGAGCCACCAGAGAAGCTGGAGATGTAACCAAAATGATGTCCTAACCATAAGTACTTTTTAAGAAAAAAATAGTATCTTAATTCATTAAATACCTATAGTTTTTACTTGGTATGATTTAAAGTACTGAAAACAAAACTATTCTAGGTAGCGTTAGAACAGTCCATTGTCTTGGCCCTGGTGTCAATTTTGCACAACTCTCTGGTTTGGGAAACTAGAAAATGCTGGTTTGGTATTAATAGTGACTATCACACATAGACATATTTATCCCCTCAATTTTTTTCTTAACCCAGCATTTCAGCATTTCAAACCGCACGGCAGTTTAGAAGGAACTGCTCCTGTGATTGTATTCTGAATAGGAAAACAGTCAAAAAGGAAGCTCATATTCACCTTAATTCAATAATGCTCAGCTGGAGATCTTCCTGGTTAAGAGCTAACAAATTTGCATTACTTCAGAGGCACAGTTAAGATCCAGGCTGTGCAGCCAGCCTGAACTGGAATGGATGACTAACTGTAGTTTGAAATACAGTCTATTTAGTGTTGCCTCTATACTAACTCACAAAGTGGTTGTTACCACCAGGAAACTTCAAGTAGAGGGTCCAGAGAAAATGCCATCTGCCTGTGGCCAGGAGGGTAGAAGACAGCCATTCTGGGTATGAGCCCTGGGGTTCTTTGGGGAACTTCACTGTTTTCTTGGAAGTGCTCTATCTGTCCTCTTGTGGTGGCTTGTATTAACTGGAAGCCTCTCAAGTCTGTATATCCCAAATGTGTTCAGTGAACATCAGCTTCCATATGAGGATGCTTGCAGGTAGGTCATGGACATTTCTCTTCCCATGATTTCTTGGGTCTGTTTAGCAAGAAAGCACAGGTGACCAGTTTTCCAGGTAGGGATGACAGATCAAATGCAGGATGTCTGAGACATGCTCAGACTACAATATTACCTGCTATCTGAAACTTGAACCTTCTCTCCCCCTTTAAGTCTGATAACCCCAGCAGGGAGACACCCCCACATTGCTACTAGCCACCCAACACATAGGCTTCTGCATGGCCCTTGGAAAAGATGGGAAGAAGGCAGCGCATTCACTCCAATTCTTGCCCATGAAGGTCAGGTGGCAGTTGAGGCTTCATTTGGCACTTTAACTGTATTAGTCCTTCAGTGGGAACAGCTCATTCAGCTTGCTGCTTGAACTTTTAGAAATACTTTGCTGCAACTATGCCTTCATCTTGGGAGGGACACTTTGGGAAAGTCATGTTAGCAGAGTGACTTAGACTTAACTTCATGCCATGGATGTTGAGTTAACTCTGAGCTGCTAGCGCAAACTTGTGAAATCTCTGATATACAAAATTGGCTCAGGGAAAAGGATGTACAGGAGTCCCCATTTCCCCTCCTGTGGTTTGCTTTCCATGGTTTCAGTTACCTGTGGTCAAGTATGGTCTGAAAATCTTAAATGGGAAATTCCAGAAAAAAAGCAATTCATAATTTGTGTGTTCTGTGGAGCACGATCATGTCACAGAACAGATGATTCACAACGTGAATCATCTTTGTCCAGCATGTCCCTCCAGTCACGCAGAAGCCTCCTGGTTATCAGATGAACTGTGGGCTACCACAGTGCTTATGTTCTGGTGACCCTTAATCTAACAATGGCCTCAAAGAGCATGACTAACGATGCTGATATTCAGATATGCCGAAGAATCCACAAAGTGTCTCCCATAAAAGGTGAAAAGGTGAAAGTTCTTGATATAAGGAAAGAGATTCTAATCTGAGGTTGCTAGGATCTGTGGTAATCTGTGATGTTGTGAAGGCAGCATTCATGCTAGTCTTGCTGTTGAGTCTCTAACTCCAAAAGCTTACAAACATAGTACATGGTAAGTGCTTAAGATGGAAAAGACATGAAATACATTATACATTCATATAATACATTTTGAGAAACAAAACTGACAACTTTCTGACAGTACACTAGAATTCATAAGTTTGCCAACTGATCTTACCTTAGGTATGTACAGGTGAAAACAGTGCACACAGGGCTCACTACCAATTCAGCCTCAAGCATCCACTGGGGCACTTGGAATGTATCTCCCGGGGACAAGGTGGGGAACCATGATCCTGGGGCTTTGGCAATCTTTGAACTGTACCCTCTTGAGGACATGGAGCTCTGCAGTCTTGAGTGTATTATCTGACCCTCTCCCTGCCCCCTCCCTACCCCACATAGTTGGTAAAGCTGACACACATTTGGCTAGCTCTAAGCCCAAGTACCATTCTACCCAGTGGCTGCAAAGGATGGCTTCTGATGCTCCTGCCACATTCTGGCTCTTTGCCCTGATGCTGCTTGAAGCTTAGCCTCAGAGTCCTTGCTTGTTCTGCTCCTTACTTCGCTGAGCCTAGGACTTGTATGCTCCTGTAAGGAAACTTCTCTTGGGTTCTGAAAAGATACCTTCTTGATTTTCTGAATATGGAGTTGTTCTTGGAACCTAGACCCCATTTAAACATGCCATGATATTTATAGGACGGGCTTTTGGCATTTGTGGTCTATCAGAAAAAAAGTCAGGTTTAAGCTCTGACTTCTCCACTACTCCATACCCAGTAGCCTGGCCAGTGCCCTGGCTGAGGAATAGGTATAAGTAGAGCTACTAATTGCTGTGCCAGGCTTTTCCCTGGCTGACTATGACAGGGACTCTCTTGCTTCTTCAGTCATTTCTCTCCTGCATGTTTCTTTGCTAAGGCTGCCATAACAAAGTACCACAAACAGGGTGACTCAGATAACAGAAATGTACTGTCTCAGTTCTGGAAGCTAGAAATCTGAGATGGAGGTACTGGTACCTTCTGAGGGCTGTGAGAATCTGTTCTATATGTCTCAGCTAGCTTCAGGTGGCTGGCTGACATGTCCCACAGCTTGCTGTGCTGTGCTTAATCGCTCATTTGTGTCCAACTCTTTGCGACCCCACGGACTGTAGCCTGCCAGGGTCCTCTGTCCATGAGGATTCCCCGGGCAAGAATACTGGGGTGGGTTGCCATGCCCTTCTTCAGGAGATCTTCCCAACCCAGGGAATGAACCCAGGTCTCCCACATTGCAAGCAGTTTTCTATATGTCTCAGCTAGCTTCAGGTGGCTGGCTGACATGTCCCACAGCTTGCTGTGCTGTGCTTAATCACTCATTTGTGTCCAACTCTTTGCGACCCCATGGACTGTAGCCTGCCAGGGTCCTCTGTCCATGAGGATTCCCCAGGCAAGAATACTGGAGTGGGTTGCCATGCCCTTCTTCACCCAGGGAATGAACCCAGGTCTCCCACATTGCAAGCAGATTATTTACCCCTCTGTCCATGGGGAGTCCCCAGGCAAGAATACTGGAGTGGGTTGCCATGCCTTCCTTCAGGGTATCTTCCCAACATTGCAAGGTCTCCCACATTGCAAGCAGATTATTTACCAGCTGAGCTACCAGGGAAGCTCCTATTTACTGTGGAAGCCAAGTCAGAGTTCTTGGAGGGAAATGTCATGATACTCTGGGTCCCTGTGACTGGGTCCCCCTGGAGCCTTTAACTCACAGGATTGTCTGCACCAAGCCTCCAGCAACATAGTTACACTTGGTTGTCCTACTCCAGCACTGGTCCTCACAGCAGCTCTTGAGTTTCTGTTGGGGTAAACTGTGGCTCCTTATATTCGTCTGTCTCCCCAATCCTGGTACACAGTGCTTAATCCAATATCCTCCCTTCTTTCGGGTCCAAGAACCATTTTATGGTCTGCTTGGCTTAACCTGTCAGGACAGTGGCAACGTTCAAGTTTTTACATGTAAACCAGAAACTAGATGTTGAATATGCATTACTTGGCTTTGAGCAACCATGTATCTTGGGGTAGTCTCTTCCTTTCCCCCCATCACCTACATAAGGAAGGGCTGTTTCAAGAGATAAGCCTAAAGTTTTCAGGGCTTCTGTTTTTTAAGTACTGTCCCTGTTAAGAACAGACATGGAATTATCATGGCAGGTGCAGGCCGAGCATGTGGCTCATGGCGACCAATTATACAAAAAACTCTAGAAAGCATCACCTGGCCTAAGATTCTCACACTCTTGGGTCACTACTTCCCTTTCCCTCTGTCATGAGGGCTTCCTATGGATTTGTTTTTCCATGGCACGATGACGTCTACCTCTTCCCTAGAAGCTTTGTCTTGAGGTAGAATTGGCTAAATGATAAAGTACACAACATGACTTCCACTGTAATCATCACAATCAACCCACAACATACATCACCTCACACAGTTGCCATCTTTGAGAATATACTGTACTGTAGACTGGAAATGTGCTGGGAGAGCCAGTCTTAACCTGATTGCTTACAGCCTTTCTCCCTGCCCTTCCCCTGCTGATTGTGAGGCCCACCCACCAGACTTGTCTCCATGGCAGCAGCATCTGCTTCTGTTCTCTGCTTTCTGTGAGCTCCCAGAGATGCTACAACTTCCCTCACCTAGGCTGGCCTCCAGGCTGCCCCATCCCAGGTCCCATACTACTGCCTCCAAAACATCTGACCCTCTCTCCTTATTTCTGTCTAGGTCAGTGTGGAGAAGACAATGGCACCCCACTCCAGTACTCTTGCCTGGAAAATCCCATGGACGGAGGAGCCTGGTAGGCTGCAGACCATGGGGTCACTAAGAGTTGGACATGACTGAGCAGCTTCACTTTCACTTTTCACTTTCATGCATTGGAGAAGGAAATGGCAACCCACTCCAGTGTTCTTGCCTGGAGAATCCCAGGGATGGGGGAGCCTGATGGGCTGCCGTCTATGGGGTCACACAGAGTCGGACATGACCAAAGTGACTTAGCAGCAGCAGGTCAGTACAACTGTAGCCCTTCTTGGTTATGTTGGCATGTTTCCCAAGCTTGCTTTCTTTGTCTTGGCTATAGAATCTACCGCACTGGGATCTATGACTTTGTGAAGTCCTTAATGGGTTCAAGAACCATTTCATGCCCAATTGCCCACTCTTCATATTCTCTTGGTGTAACTGAAGCCTTCTAACAGAACTAGATGTATCAGAATCTCAACCAGACTCATGACTACTGATGACTATTGGCATTCCCCAGCGTGATCTCAGGTTCCTGTTGTTGTAGTCCCTTCAACAGACAAATGAGCCCAAGAACATATCTTCTTGCCATATTCCATCCTTACTCCAGACTCAGAAGCCTATGGGAACAAGAGGAGCTCTAAAGTAGAACTGTGGAGTTAGTGTAGCAGCTTCAGCAGGTCAACAACTGCTCAGCATTAGGGCATGGTGTTGAGTGAAGGACACTTCCACTATTGAGGCCTTGAATGTACTAGCTGATAGGAGAGAGCTCCAGGAGCCCTATCAGTGCAAGGCATCTCACTCCCCCAAAATGGGAAAGTATTTGGCTCTGCTGGTGTTAACTCTGGCAGGGTATCCTTAAGACCTTCATAGGCGTCTGAGATCCCAATATCTCTGGGACACCTAACTTTTAGAGGAAAAGCTTTTATCATCTTCAGAAAGACAGAAACATGGAAATTCCTTTATGTTATGGGGCTGGATAAGGAAAGTTTCATATGTATCCAGCTATTAGGCATCTTCTGTCTCTAGGAGAAAGTCAAATTTCAGGTTGGCTTTCTGATTGAGAGATGAGTTGGCATCCTGTGCCCAGACAGACTGGACCAACCTGGTGATGTGTCACATAGATCCCTATGTCCACTAAAGAAGACAGCCATCACTGGCTTCGCCTCAGGCTAGGGACATGCCCAGGTATGACTGCTGCTTGTGCCCTGATGTTCTCACCCTCCATGAATGTTCCCTAGGGTGTACACTCAGAATAAAATACAACTGGATGTTGGAACCTGGGACTTGAGGCGTAAGAATGAGGCTTAGCTTGCATTATCTGTAGCCTGCTGAGCCCAGGATGATCCTTTCCTGTCTATCTGTCCTCTTGTGGTGGCTTGTATTAACTGGAAGCCTCTCAAGTCTGTATATCCCAAATGTGTTCAGTGAACATCAGCTTCCATATGAGGATGCTTGCAGGTAGGTCATGGACATTTCTCTTCCCATGATTTCTTGGGTCTGTTTAGCAAGAAAGCACAGGTGACCAGTTTTCCAGGTAGGGATGACAGATCAAATGCAGGATGTCTGAGACATGCTCAGACTACAATATTACCTGCTATCTGAAACTTGAACCTTCTCTCCCCCTTTAAGTCTGATAACCCCAGCAGGGAGACACCCCCACATTGCTACTAGCCACCCAACACATAGGCTTCTGCATGGCCCTTGGAAAAGATGGGAAGAAGGCAGCGTATTCACTCCAATTCTTGCCCATGAAGGTCAGGTGGCAGTTGAGGCTTCATTTGGCACTTTAACTGTATTAGTCCTTCAGTGGGAACAGCTCATTCAGCTTGCTGCTTGAACTTTTAGAAATACTTTGCTGCAACTATGCCTTCATCTTGGGAGGGACACTTTGGGAAAGTCATGTTAGCAGAGTGACTTAGACTTAACTTCATGCCATGGATGTTGAGTTAACTCTGAGCTGCTAGCGCAAACTTGTGAAATCTCTGATATACAAAATTGGCTCAGGGAAAAGGATGTACAGGAGTCCCCATTTCCCCTCCTGTGGTTTGCTTTCCATGGTTTCAGTTACCTGTGGTCAAGTATGGTCTGAAAATCTTAAATGGGAAATTCCAGAAAAAAAGCAATTCATAATTTGTGTGTTCTGTGGAGCACGATCATGTCACAGAACAGATGATTCACAACGTGAATCATCTTTGTCCAGCATGTCCCTCCAGTCACGCAGAAGCCTCCTGGTTATCAGATGAACCGTGGGCTACCGCAGTGCTTATGTTCTGGTGACCCTTAATCTAACAATGGCCTCAAAGAGCATGACTAACGATGCTGATATTCAGATATGCCGAAGAATCCACAAAGTGTCTCCCATAAAAGGTGAAAAGGTGAAAGTTCTTGATATAAGGAAAGAGATTCTAATCTGAGGTTGCTAGGATCTGTGGTAATCTGTGATGTTGTGAAGGCAGCATTCATGCTAGTCTTGCTGTTGAGTCTCTAACTCCAAAAGCTTACAAACATAGTACATGGTAAGTGCTTAAGATGGAAAAGACATGAAATACATTATACATTCATATAATACATTTTGAGAAACAAAACTGACAACTTTCTGACAGTACACTAGAATTCATAAGTTTGCCAACTGATCTTACCTTAGGTATGTACAGGTGAAAACAGTGCACACAGGGCTCACTACCAATTCAGCCTCAAGCATCCACTGGGGCACTTGGAATGTATCTCCCGGGGACAAGGTGGGGAACCATGATCCTGGGGCTTTGGCAATCTTTGAACTGTACCCTCTTGAGGACATGGAGCTCTGCAGTCTTGAGTGTATTATCTGACCCTCTCCCTGCCCCCTCCCTACCCCACATAGTTGGTAAAGCTGACACACATTTGGCTAGCTCTAAGCCCAAGTACCATTCTACCCAGTGGCTGCAAAGGATGGCTTCTGATGCTCCTGCCACATTCTGGCTCTTTGCCCTGATGCTGCTTGAAGCTTAGCCTCAGAGTCCTTGCTTGTTCTGCTCCTTACTTCGCTGAGCCTAGGACTTGTATGCTCCTGTAAGGAAACTTCTCTTGGGTTCTGAAAAGATACCTTCTTGATTTTCTGAATATGGAGTTGTTCTTGGAACCTAGACCCCATTTAAACATGCCATGATATTTATAGGACGGGCTTTTGGCATTTGTGGTCTATCAGAAAAAAAGTCAGGTTTAAGCTCTGACTTCTCCACTACTCCATACCCAGTAGCCTGGCCAGTGCCCTGGCTGAGGAATAGGTATAAGTAGAGCTACTAATTGCTGTGCCAGGCTTTTCCCTGGCTGACTATGACAGGGACTCTCTTGCTTCTTCAGTCATTTCTCTCCTGCATGTTTCTTTGCTAAGGCTGCCATAACAAAGTACCACAAACAGGGTGACTCAGATAACAGAAATGTACTGTCTCAGTTCTGGAAGCTAGAAATCTGAGATGGAGGTACTGGTACCTTCTGAGGGCTGTGAGAATCTGTTCTATATGTCTCAGCTAGCTTCAGGTGGCTGGCTGACATGTCCCACAGCTTGCTGTGCTGTGCTTAATCACTCATTTGTGTCCAACTCTTTGCGACCCCATGGACTGTAGCCTGCCAGGGTCCTCTGTCCATGAGGATTCCCCAGGCAAGAATACTGGAGTGGGTTGCCATGCCCTTCTTCACCCAGGGAATGAACCCAGGTCTCCCACATTGCAAGCAGATTATTTACCCCTCTGTCCATGGGGAGTCCCCAGGCAAGAATACTGGAGTGGGTTGCCATGCCTTCCTTCAGGGTATCTTCCCAACATTGCAAGGTCTCCCACATTGCAAGCAGATTATTTACCAGCTGAGCTACCAGGGAAGCTCCTATTTACTGTGGAAGCCAAGTCAGAGTTCTTGGAGGGAAATGTCATGATACTCTGGGTCCCTGTGACTGGGTCCCCCTGGAGCCTTTAACTCACAGGATTGTCTGCACCAAGCCTCCAGCAACATAGTTACACTTGGTTGTCCTACTCCAGCACTGGTCCTCACAGCAGCTCTTGAGTTTCTGTTGGGGTAAACTGTGGCTCCTTATATTCGTCTGTCTCCCCAATCCTGGTACACAGTGCTTAATCCAATATCCTCCCTTCTTTCGGGTCCAAGAACCATTTTATGGTCTGCTTGGCTTAACCTGTCAGGACAGTGGCAACGTTCAAGTTTTTACATGTAAACCAGAAACTAGATGTTGAATATGCATTACTTGGCTTTGAGCAACCATGTATCTTGGGGTAGTCTCTTCCTTTCCCCCCATCACCTACATAAGGAAGGGCTGTTTCAAGAGATAAGCCTAAAGTTTTCAGGGCTTCTGTTTTTTAAGTACTGTCCCTGTTAAGAACAGACATGGAATTATCATGGCAGGTGCAGGCCGAGCATGTGGCTCATGGCGACCAATTATACAAAAAACTCTAGAAAGCATCACCTGGCCTAAGATTCTCACACTCTTGGGTCACTACTTCCCTTTCCCTCTGTCATGAGGGCTTCCTATGGATTTGTTTTTCCATGGCACGATGACGTCTACCTCTTCCCTAGAAGCTTTGTCTTGAGGTAGAATTGGCCAAATGATAAAGTACACAACATGACTTCCACTGTAATCATCACAATCAACCCACAACATACATCACCTCACACAGTTGCCATCTTTGAGAATATACTGTACTGTAGACTGGAAATGTGCTGGGAGAGCCAGTCTTAACCTGATTGCTTACAGCCTTTCTCCCTGCCCTTCCCCTGCTGATTGTGAGGCCCACCCACCAGACTTGTCTCCATGGCAGCAGCATCTGCTTCTGTTCTCTGCTTTCTGTGAGCTCCCAGAGATGCTACAACTTCCCTCACCTAGGCTGGCCTCCAGGCTGCCCCATCCCAGGTCCCATACTACTGCCTCCAAAACATCTGACCCTCTCTCCTTATTTCTGTCTAGGTCAGTGTGGAGAAGACAATGGCACCCCGCTCCAGTACTCTTGCCTGGAAAATCCCATGGACGGAGGAGTCTGGTAGGCTGCAGACCATGGGGTCACTAAGAGTTGGACATGACTGAGCAGCTTCACTTTCACTTTTCACTTTCATGCATTGGAGAAGGAAATGGCAACCCACTCCAGTGTTCTTGCCTGGAGAATCCCAGGGATGGGGGAGCCTGATGGGCTGCCGTCTATGGGGTCACACAGAGTCGGACATGACCAAAGTGACTTAGCAGCAGCAGGTCAGTACAACTGTAGCCCTTCTTGGTTATGTTGGCATGTTTCCCAAGCTTGCTTTCTTTGTCTTGGCTATAGAATCTACCGCACTGGGATCTATGACTTTGTGAAGTCCTTAATGGGTTCAAGAACCATTTCATGCCCAATTGCCCACTCTTCATATTCTCTTGGTGTAACTGAAGCCTTCTAACAGAACTAGATGTATCAGAATCTCAACCAGACTCATGACTACTGATGACTATTGGCATTCCCCAGCGTGATCTCAGGTTCCTGTTGTTGTAGTCCCTTCAACAGACAAATGAGCCCAAGAACATATCTTCTTGCCATATTCCATCCTTACTCCAGACTCAGAAGCCTATGGGAACAAGAGGAGCTCTAAAGTAGAACTGTGGAGTTAGTGTAGCAGCTTCAGCAGGTCAACAACTGCTCAGCATTAGGGCATGGTGTTGAGTGAAGGACACTTCCACTATTGAGGCCTTGAATGTACTAGCTGATAGGAGAGAGCTCCAGGAGCCCTATCAGTGCAAGGCATCTCACTCCCCCAAAATGGGAAAGTATTTGGCTCTGCTGGTGTTAACTCTGGCAGGGTATCCTTGAGACTTTCATAGGCGTCTGAGATCCCAATATCTCTGGGACACCTAACTTTTAGAGGAAAAGCTTTTATCATCTTCAGAAAGACAGAAACATGGAAATTCCTTTATGTTATGGGGCTGGATAAGGAAAGTTTCATATGTATCCAGCTATTAGGCATCTTCTGTCTCTAGGAGAAAGTCAAATTTCAGGTTGGCTTTCTGATTGAGAGATGAGTTGGCATCCTGTGCCCAGATAGACTGGACCAACCTGGTGATGTGTCACATAGATCCCTATGTCCACTAAAGAAGACAGCCATCACTGGCTTCGCCTCAGGCTAGGGACATGCCCAGGTATGACTGCTGCTTGTGCCCTGATGTTCTCACCCTCCATGAATGTTCCCTAGGGTGTACACTCAGAATAAAATACAACTGGATGTTGGAACCTGGGACTTGAGGCGTAAGAATGAGGCTTAGCTTGCATTATCTGTAGCCTGCTGAGCCCAGGATGATCCTTTCCTGTGGTCTAACTTATCTGCTAGATCCGAAACCTGGGTTTTCTTGTGGAAACATGTGGAAACTTGAGATTCCTGTCCCTGGGAGTTGGAGCATCAGGATGAGATGTAGTTTACATCGCTCCTCTGGTCTGCTAAGCACCGGTCTGATCTCTTGCTGTGGTCCGACTCTTCTGCTGTCTCTAAAACCCGGTTTCTTTACCTGTAGAAACCTGGGACCCCCATCGCTGGGATGTGTGGCATCAGGATGGAGAATAGATTACTTGCCTCTGATGCTGAGCGTAGGCCTGAACCTTTCCTATGGTCCAGCTTTCCTGCAGGACCTAAACCTGGGTCTTTTGTAGAAACCTAGCACCCTTGTCCCTGGGGCTTGAGGAATAAGGATGGGATGTGGTTTAGACAGCTTCTCTGGTCTGTTGAGCCCAGTATGATTCTTTCCTGTGGTCAAGTTTCTTCTTTTAAACTAAAAAATTTTATTTTTTTTTCTTATAGAAACTGGGCACCCCATCCCTGGGACTTGTAGCATGGGAATGAGATGTAGCTTGTATTTCTTCTTTGACCTTGTGAGCACAGGTTGCTAGTCCTGTGGGTGGTTTTCTGTGACTCTGAATGTGGGATTTTGCTCTTTATAGAATCAACCTTTCCACAGATCATTTCACAATATGAATAGAACAGACCTTGGCACAGTCTGTCAGGATAGACTGTTGGTAAATGTGCTTAGTTTCTTTGCTTCACATCTAAGTATGTGGCCAGTGTCTGGACAGGCAGGTGTGGATGAATACAACTCTAACACCTTGTACTGACTTCCAGGCTATATATGAGAATTGTCTTAATCATAAGATCTTAAAGCTTTCATTTATTCTCTAACCTGAGAAAGAGAGTCAAATTTGGAGTGTAAGTATGCCCCTGGGCCACTTCTCCTTGAAGTTGAACTGATAGGTACAGGAGGCATACTAGGTCATAAATTGTTTATAAACTGCTGGTACTATAAGGCCAGTGGCCAGAGGTCTAGATGTGATGGCATATTCTTTTCTAGGCATCCCTGGTCTCTGGACAATGGGTTGGCCTCACAGTCCTAGGGCTAAGTGGCAAGAGATCTTAGGAAGTGGTATAAGGGTTCTTCCCGATATAGCTCCCTCTATTGAGACCCAGAACCTGGGGCACTAAGAATGCCTCATTGGGAAAATTAGGGTCCCTTGGACTATGCTGGCAGTTCAGTTGTCTAGACTTCAGAATGCTAAAGGACTAACTCAGCTAGGGTGGGTAGCTTCTTTGGGTCCACCTTGGAAGGCTGATACTTACCATCCATCAGGGGCAGGCTTCATTTACATGGGTGTTACCCAAAAGCTAAGGCAGGAGTAGGACCTCCAAGGAAACAGGTAGCAGCATTGGAATTCTGATGGGAGTGCTGTCCATATCAATAGGTAACAAGGAAAAATCTGGACTCTTGCTCCTAGCCCTTCAGAATGCTATTGCAGGGGAATTAACAAAGGCTGGTGAGTCACTAGAGTGGATTTGTGCTAAACAGAGAGTCCCATGGTACCAAAGGAGACAGCCACACAGGGAACATGACCAGGAATGGGACCTGGACTGTCCCTTTGATAGGGACATACACAATACATACAAGACACTTCCCGGGTCTATGAAGAAAACTATTCCTAGAATTCTTTCAAGTTTGGATATTGGGTCCATTGGTCCAACATATCTTGGTTGAGATGAAATATGATTTCCCTCTAATACCTGAAGGTCTATTCTAGAATTGGTTTCTAGGGATGATGCAGATATGTTAATTGAGATCCTTAAAGCCCAACCCAGTCTCTTCTCTTTGAAAGACTTTTACCTACCTTAGATAAAACACAAAGCATACTTGGATATGCAGCTATGTGGGGCTGATGAGATCATGATGGCCAGTCTCTAGATGGTCTACAGTGTCACTTGCTTCTGGGTTGTTTCTTTTCTGTCACAGATGCTGTCATTGAGCTGCTGAATCCTCTAGCACCTTGCTGAGTCATTGGGTTGCTGATCTTCTAGCAGATGAGTCCACCTTGCTGGGAGCCCTTGAAGAAAGCTCTGCTCTCTGCCTGTGACTCAGGGTGCTCTTCTCTCCGGGGCCCTCCTACTCACACTCTGCTGCCCTGTGAAGTGGGCTCTTTTGGACTACTGTCCTTTTTTCCCCCTTTCTGACTTTAGGATTTCTAGAGCCATCAGGCTGACTTGGGATAGTTCTGTATCAGTATTTCCCCTTTATTAATGCTGTTTCAACTAGGCAACCTCATCACTGCTTCCCATAAGCTAGATGCAGGCTCTTGCCTGCCAACTAGGTCATGGCACCTGGTCACTTGACAGGTAGGCACTGAACTTCCCAATGAGTGAGTTCAGATTTAGCTTTATTCACCACAGGCTGCACCACCCAGAAACAGAGGTAGAGGCACCACTGGAATCACGGGCATAGTCCGCATCAGGCTTGCCAGGACCTAGTTAACTTTCAGTAGCGTCTCTTTAATGGGAGGTTCCCAGGGGTGCTATCCTGGGGAAATTAGCCACCTTGAAATAGACGGAACTCACAGTTGATTGTGCTGGTGCACACCCTCCAAGTGTGCATGAGATGTTTACACTGCAGCACCACCTTGGGCAGCAGATGTAGCAGTGAATGAGAGAAAGGCCTCTGCCCTCCAGATGAGTGAGGCTGTGTTTCAAGAACGCTGCTGAGGGTCAGGCCAACTCCTGGAGGCAGGCTCATAGAATCCTGCTCAGACTGGCTATGGCTTATGTGGAGCTGATGCTGATGGCACCCATGGGCATCTGAGACAGGTCCTCTGGACTCCACCTCCATGTGCTGATGTTTTAGTGAGAACTTCAGTCATGGAGACTGCTGAGGACACATGCTCCTAGATGGTGAGGTAGCATCTTAGACTGTGCCCAAGCTTCTTGCAGGCCTTGCCCCAATGATGACTTTGTGCCCAAAGGAACAGATCGACTTTTTGAGTTATCCATACTCAAGGCTGCTCCTGAATGTTGCTGACCCTAAAAGGTCCTTCTGTGCAGATACACTCAGCACTAGAGGTGACAGGTAAAATTCAACATGTGAGGCCACTGCTGGCATCTATCCTCCCCCGGCCAGGAGTTGGGGTGGGGGCAGGCAAGGGTTGTTCTCATTCCAAGAATTCTTCAGCCAGTGTGGTAGCGATGCTGTTGCTATTAGTGTAACATGCAGTGCCTGAGCTAGGAACTGGACAGCTTGCTATTTATTGATGATCAGAGACCATTTCTATCCCTCTTTCCCTTTCACCATCATCACAGGTCACATGAGTACCTCGCTGACATGATATGAGTGGAAATTATGTCACTTCTGGTCAAGGGCCATGAAGGATAGGTGTGCTTTCCTCAAGTTCTTGTGCAGAGATGACCCTAAAAGCTATGTATTCTGATGGCATAGCTGAAGGGACCATTCCTGCCTGTACTAGCAAGAGAGCCTTGCACAAACCACTATACCCTTATGAGACTCGAGCCAAAAATAAACCTTTGTGTTAAGCCATCTAGAACTGAGCTACGAGACCATAACTTAGCCTTACTTGGACTGATAAATGATCCCTGTGGACTGGGGAATACTCTCCCGACCAGCTCCTTTTCTGCCCATCTCTGACTTGGCTGTGACAGCCATTACTGCTCCTGGGACAAATCCAGATTTCCAGAGCTGTCAGCCTAGGGCCCAGGCTGTGTTCAGCCTTAAGTGCCTTGCTGCTCCCTCTACTTCTGGTAAGATACCAAGCGGTCTTGTCTCAAGGACCCACTACTTACTTCTTAGGCAGTCCCCTGGAGGAGTACAGGCTGTCTCTACTGTGGTACAAGCTGAAGCTAGAACCCCAGATTTTCTACAGAATCCTCAAGCTAGTAAGAACTCTTTCCTTACACTTAGTGGATGAAGATGACATCTTCTTAGAAAGTACAAAACTAGATCTTGGCCTAGAACTTTAAAGGGAAGCATTTGAACATTCTGCCACAAGAACTCATGAAGCCAAAATAGGGGAGAACCAACGCCTGGCGTCCACTTGACGTTCTGGTGCTGTGGCTTCTGCCCTTCTTCAGCGCACAGGGTTTAGCCAGGCGTTAGTCTGACTCTCTGGCACTTACGTAGTCTTGTGGGTTCTTCCAACTGTAAAAGCTCAAACCAATCTGTTACCCATTTGTATTGGTACCTTGATCTTATCAGAGGTGAAGACTAAAACTCTCCTACCTTGCCACTGGGTCTCTTTATACTCCTCCCTGGCCCACCTGTAAACTTGCAGAGTTGTTTCCCTAAGGAGAATTCCTGAGACTCGGAGTGGCTGATGGTTGATAATCAGGCAGGCAGAACAGGTACCAGTACCAAGGAGGTAGGCTTCTGCTGCCCCATGGGCTATCCTAGGCCAGGCAAGGCATCCCCTAGAAGGCAGAAGCTGTGGTGAGGCTCCTGGGATTATCACCTGGGGGCCTTGCTGGTCAGAAGATATGGCAGCTTGGGCTGGAGGGTCCGGGATACACGCTGGATTCTTGCCTCATTCTTCCTCTCCTGGGTGCAGAGCCCTAGTCCTGCAGCATATCTCGGTGGCCTGTGGGGATAGCTTCTCACTCTTCTTATGAGTCTGTTGTTTTACTCTGGTATAGAGAAGAGAGGGGGAAAGCAGGAGGGGATACAGTGAAGGAGCATCTGAAAAACCTGGTCTTTGCGCATACTCTGTATGTATGGGGGCCAATTGTTCTGATCCTTCTGGCCCTTTTCAGGTAGCATTTCCTGACGCTCCCTGAAGCAGTGTTACCTGACTGGTGACCCAAGCTGATAGTACTGAGCAGGGTGTCTGAATACTTTTCTCTATTGTATATTCTTTCAGGTTCCTCTCTTCTAGTAACTCCCAGGCTAGGGGAGCTGGACAGCCTGGGTTCCCAGGGCCCAACCCTGCACAGATTTGTCAGTGTGATTATCATCCCTTAATTCCTTTAAAGTCAGGTTTGACAATTGTCTTCAACACCTAAGTGAACCTTGAGGTTTTTAAGGGCATCATGGGCATAGGTAATGTCTGAGGCTACCCAGCAGATGCCTGGCCACAGGCATAGATCTGGAGATCTTAGCAAGAGGTCTGTTTTCTAACCTGTTAACTCTTCTATAGTACTGGGTGTAGTGAGTCCAGGCAGCAGGAATACGGACAGGTCCATCTAGAAACTTTCATCTGGAAGTCAGCAGGCAGTCCTGTATCCTGGAAAATGGCTTCCATTACAGATCCTTCTGACTAAAATATGAGGAGCCTGCCGCAGGATTGGAGGTGAACAGGAAAGAAGCTACTGCATTAAGTCATGGCATGCAGGGATCTGAGAAGAAAGGCGCTACAGCCCTTATAGTGCAGGAAAAAAAAGGCAGTGTGAGGGGCTATGAAGAAGAAATTCAAGGCTGGCCCAGCCTAAGGACTGAACTCATAAGTCCAGAGGTATTGCCACCTACTTCCTGCCCCTTTCATATACACCTGACACCTCAGGTGCCATGTCTATGGAAATGAGACTAGGCCTGACTGGGAGGCCTGACATGCTAGTTTCTCTGAGGCTTAAACATGGTGTATAAGTAGCCTAGGTATATTGATCTTGAATGGCTACATTTGCAGTTGGCTTATTGAGGGTGGGGTGTGTAGTGGTGACTGGGGATGATGAGCTGAGTTCAAGGGATTCCCTGGTGTCTCTGTCAGGCCTTGAGGATGGTCCCAAAGCAACCAGGTAGGATTCATAAACATGTTCCATGTTCCAATAGTCAACTACACCATGGTACCTCTAGGCCAGCTGCCCATCGGACCCCCACAGCTCTGAGGCCCACGCTCACTTAAGAAGCAGAAAAGTTCCCTAAGCCCAGATAGAACCCTACGGGATGCAGAGGAGCTGCACTGGGGAAGGAGCCTGCCTCATGCTCCTCAGACCCCGACAACCTGGAAGATAGGGCTGGATGCTCAAGTGCCTAGTCCTGTGAGTTTCTCTGAAGAAATGAGGATAGAGTATCTTGTAGCAATTTCATAATTTCTAAGAGTTCCTCAGTGAGTGGCATCCTCAGTAAAGATGCCAGATATAAAGGTGGCATGACCCCAACTTGGAAAATGGGGTTGACTATAGGAACTTAAGCCACAGTCAGACCATGTCAGGTCCCTTGAGCTGGGTTGAAGATCCTGTTATATGTCCTTTGAACACTAGGATCCTATAAAAGGGATTTAAGCAGGGATAGGAGACCAGTGACCAGATAAGACTATCTTTAAAAATAACTCAGGATTTTAGATGAGAGCCTGGCTGGACTTCAGTGAAAAGTTCTGGTGACCTCTTAGAAAGTTGTAGTTCCTCAGGTGAGAAGAGGGAAAAAACTTGGGGTAGGGAAGTCAGAGTGAAATAGATGGGTTCAAGCAATTCTTAGGAGGTAGGACAGAGTTAAAGGAGAGAGGCAGAAAGCAGCTTTTGGTCATCTACTGGTTATCTTTAGGTCCACAGCATGACATCAGCTGAGGCATCCTTCTAGTTCCTTAGAAGCAGAAACAAATTCAATATAGGGCAAACTTGGTTGGAGCTGCTCAAGTGAGAATGTCCAGCAGGAAGAGAGATCCCTGGAGATGAGGCACAGTCTGGGCTGGAGGCAGTTATGGTGTACCGATGGAAACAGAAGATGGGCAAGCATGAAATCAGACTACAAGCTGAGAAGCAGGCCTAAGAAGGAATCCTGGAAACTGTCAGCTCTTCTGCCCAGGGTTTATAACTGGAGCCAGAGCAACAGAGATGACAACAGAATTATCCTTAGGGGACAATTACCTGTAGGCTACTGGAGCCCTCAGGAAGAATGTCAAGGTAGGGGAGGATTAAGAGATTGGGGCACACAAAGTGAGATGGAGACTGGGCTGCTCAGCTATGTCTTTAAAAAAAGACAATTATAGAAGGTCTAGTTTAGAAACAGATTCTAAACTAGACCCTATAACTATGGATAGAAAGTATCCAGCGGCTGAAGCCAGAGAAGGATGTCTTATTAAAATAAGCCTCCTGAGAAAGAAGTGTTTGCATTAGACTTTCCCTTAAGCTTCTGTCACTGTGTTAATGGTATAGAGGGGCTAGTTAGAAGCTGGCTGCTGATCTTACCCCACAGAAGCCTTCTGGGACCTGCCTTGGTGGATGTCTGAGGACGGGGGCCAAGGTAGATGCCTGGGAAACATGCCGCACATAGTCTGAGGCAGACATCTCCAGGATGCTCAGGAGCCACCTTGGAGAGAACTTGTTGTTCTAGAATCTAGACAGAAAGCGGGGCCTCACTACAGTTCAGGATTTGACCCAGTGCTTTTTCTCACTCCTTTCCCATCTCTTCAGAGTTTAACTGCAGTAGGTAGTGGCATCTGGGGACCCAGGCTATAAGCATCCCGGCTTCTGGCCCACTCAGTGCTGTATGTGGAAGACTGTCTTCAGAGCCTTCTTCCTGGTTCTCTAGAACTTGTGCACCTTCCCCTTAATCTGTGATCTCTGTTCATGCCAACCATGGAGATGAAGGCAATGGCAGCCATGGCTCTTGGCATCTGGGCACTTTGTCTGCCTGTGTATTGTCTCACAGCTATGCCAGGCACTGGGACTCATCTCATGAGGTCCCTTTGGATCCCAGTTGGGCTGGTGGTTTCTCTTCAAGCTGTTTTTCTTCTCCTGCCTCTGAGTCCCAGTTTTCATCTGTTGCTCATAATCTAGTGGGTTGGGCATCTAAAGTGTATAAATCCGCCTAATTAAATCTCAGTTTACCCTTCACCCTAGACATGCGGGTCAGGTTCTGGCTGAAAGAAATAAATGAGGCTGGAATTTGTCAGGTCCACCCTTTCACCAAATTTACTTGTGTAAGCACCTCTCTTTCTTGCCTCTTTTCCCAGGCCATGTCTCCTAAGAACTCTCAGCCCCAGAGGTTGCTTTAGAATTATATGTAGGAAGACCTTGGCACTTGTCATGCAGCTGTGTATGTGGAATATCACCTAAGCAGTAGACCATGAACTTGGCATGCTTGGTGTTAGTAGAAATCATGAGGAGACCACGGTCCTTTAATACTATTGCCTTAGTCCCATTAGAGAAGATGAGACTTCGAGAATACAGCTTGACCAGAAGATCACAGAAGACAAACACTTGGTCTTCCCTTGGACAGAGACCAGAGTTGGCTCACAACCTGGTCCCCACTGTCCTGCCATAGTTATTCCAGGATTTGTTCTGTCCTACTTTGCTTGGATCAACAGCCAAGGTCACTTAGGAAGCCTCCTTAAACACCTGTCCCACAGACCTTCCAAGCCTGTCACCCTATAACATATCACCTAGGGACCTGCTTGTCTCTTCAACCTGAGAAACTTCCTGGGGAGGTCTATCTTCTATAGAAACTTCACACACAACTACTGGACATCAGCTTTGTCACGGCCTGGAGTGTAAGAGAGCCAAATCTCTGCCTTTAGGGAGCTCAGAGTA
This sequence comes from Oreotragus oreotragus, assembly GCA_006410675.1. Lineage (NCBI taxonomy): Eukaryota > Metazoa > Chordata > Mammalia > Artiodactyla > Bovidae > Oreotragus > Oreotragus oreotragus. The sequence continues at coordinate 81,969 of SJYX01004975.1, forward strand.
ATGAATGACAGGTCATGGTAGTATGTGACACCCCTGGGCTATAACGGTATGTGCCAGTTAAAGCCTCAACTCAGCATGGGAGGCTTACCAGAAAGCTCTGATTCTGATTCAGGGCTCAGAATTGCATTTTTCCCCAGGGAAGAGCATCTCTGAGAAGTTTTGTGCATAACTTGGGGACTGCCTGCACTTTGCATAACCTCTTTCAGGGCTGGGCGCTCCCCAGCTTAGCTTCTAATTGGAAGCAGGAATACACACTCAGGTACACACTGGCTCACAGGGCTGTATCTGCGCAACAAACGCACATTGTGTATGGCAGGGTCTCTCTCAGAGGGGAAACATGGCTTAGGTTTTCATCTTCTACTCAACCTTGCTGGCTCCCCTTCATTCTCTCCCATGCATACTTCCTCTTGAACTTGACCTTGAGTTGCTAAAAGTCCATCCAGAGTGGGTTCCTGACTCCTGCCTGCTTTGGGTGGGGACGCTGGATCAAGCCTTTGGCTGCCTCTCTGTACCTCAGCATTCTCTGCATACCAGGATCCACCCCAATTCCCTGCTGCCCATAAGATACGTTCCCCATGGCTCCTTCATCTTTCTCTTCCACCCTCCTCTTGGTCCTCAGACTTGACTAACATTCTCCTTGCAGCCTGGTACCTGTGCTCCTTACTGTATCCTTACTATACGCAGCCTGGTACCTGGGCTCCTTACTGTATCCTTACTATACGCAGCCTGGTACCTGGGCTCCTTACTGTATCCTTACTATATGCAGCCTGGTACCTGGGCTCCTTACTGTATCCTACTTGTTGCCTCTGACCTTTTGGTCTGGCTGCTGCCCCTCAGGCTGCTTTGGCCCCCTTCCTGGCAGTCTACCCCTCTGGTTTTCCTGCCAGTACCTGTCCTGTGATGGTTTAGACCTCAGGTCTCCTCCTTGAACCAGGGTCTGTGTTCATAGGTGAGTCAAATGACCTAGCTTTACATCTAGACAGCCTTCCTTTCTATCCAAGAGTGAGACCAAAGCTCCCTAAATTTGAAGGAAGAGAAAGTTGGAGCCTTGCTGTGGGCACAGGTTCTCCAGGAGTGGCATATGTATCTTTCTTGTGACCCTGGGTTAGACAGTACCTGGGACCTTAGCAGCTGGATCTGTTGGCTGGGGCTGGCAAGGGTGGCAAAGCCCAGATGCAGAGGGTGCTGGGCTAGAGTGGTAGCTGATCTTGGCCCAGACTCTAAGGGTGTCCAAAGAACATCATGCATAGCCAGGGCAAGGGGTACAGACTGGTATCCCTTTGAGCCTTGTGTCCTCCTCACCCTTTCCATATCTCCAAAGGAATGGTCTTCAAAGTATAATAGAACAGTGCTTGGGAATACTGAGCATGGATCTACCTCCATGTACAAGCTGGTTTGCCTCTGGCCTTCTACACTAGCATACCCAGGAAGTGACCATTGTATGCCTGGAGAGTGTAGAGACAGGACCTCTACAGACTTCTTGCGATTCTAGCCGTAGGATGTGCTAAGGCTGAAGCAGGAAGAACAACTCAGGCAGAAGGCATCAGTTGAGTGTAGGTGATAAGCAGAAGGAAGGGATGACATCTCTGGGATCTGTCTGGATCCAGGCAGCATTTCTGGGGATGGGAGAATTTGTTCACAAATGGCAAAATTGGAAAATGTAGGGGAAGAGGCTGAGACAGTATCAGTATTAGAAGTTCTAGGTTTTCCCTGTAAATCTGAGGTTTGGTCAAGCACAGAACAGAACACAGGATAATAGAATCAGAGCATAATCCCTGGTAGCTAGAGTGAATCTTGCCTTGGAGGGCTTGAGCCAGAGGCTCTCATGGACAAGACAGCGAGCGACAGGTCTATGTAAGCATCTCAGCTGAGATTTGATGAAGTACATGGTGTCCTAGTCATGCTTTCAAGCACTGAAATGTAATCGTCTGGGAGGTAGAAATAGGCCGCTCGTGCTAGACCTTGGTAGAAAGAAGTCTTGAGGCATTTCTCCTGGGTTTTATGGCCTCCTGACTTCTCTATCTCCCCACAGAGAGATCAGTGTTGCTCAGAAAGTCTCTGACACAGTGAAGTCCTAGGAGCAGGGATCTAGAACACAGATCTAGAACCTATTTCTGGCAGAGGGCACTCTAAGTGAAGCCTGTCCAAGCCATCACATACTCCTGGCTCCAGCCCCAGACTGAGACCACAGGAAAAGTAACCCTTAAACACAGGAGTGCCTTGCTCCAACTCGAGGCTTTCAGAGGGGTGAAGGGGTATGTGGGAGGGTGGGCAGGAGGCAAGAGATTGGGGCTGGGAGAACCAACCCTTTACAACAACAATAGCCAGACCTAAACACAGCGGCCAAGGCGGTGGAAGGAGGCACCGCCACCTTATGCGTGTACACCCCCAACCTGTGGACTTCCTTTGGAGAGCAATAAAGGCCACTGGGTGGGCTGATCTGGCTGGAACGCTGGCAGTTACGAGAAGGCGCTGGAAGTACTACTAAGCAGAAGTACAAACGCAGTAGAAGTTTTGCAGAAGATGTCTCAAGTCAAAGTGTGTCTGTGTTTGAAACAGAACCTGTATCAGCAGCTGAGCTGGAATTGAAGCTGGAGGCCACTGTGCTCTGATGCAGGCCCTTGGTCTGTATGCAGGCAAAGTACAACGCATCATTTTGATCATGGTGGCCCTGCAGCTGGTCATCACATCAGGATGCTGAACAATCAGTAGATTCCATTCACTACTATGGAGCAGCCAAAACATCTTCCCAGAAGGCATGAAATTGCCGTACAAGAACCAGGCATCTCTTTATTTTTCCCTGGGAGCATCAGCTTTCTCTGTGAGTGCCTCCTGACTTGGTCCTTTCAGTAGAATCTAGGACAAGCAGGTAACTGAGCAAGCAGAGTCCAGGCAAACTCTGTACCCGTCTGACCAGGCTGGTGCGCACAACGGCTCTAGACAGATACACCGAGAAGGCCAAGTCACCTGCATCCACAGGACTAGCAGCCCTAGTGAGGACTCGCACCTGACTACCCACTTGGCTCCTGCTCCATCTGAGAACCTGCCATAGCTTCACGCAGACTGTGAGCCTGGTACTGAAGGAAGACTGACACTCAGCAGAAGTGGCTTCTCACTTGAGACCCAAAGCTTTCCCTGTGTCCCTTTGCAGTGCATGGACATCTATTCAGGTAAAAATTCCATATGTACACTGGAATTTGGGTCTCTGCATGTATCTAACCTACACCATACAGTGCCTTCTATTCCCACGTGGAAGGTCCCAAGGGCACCCATTAGTATCACTAGGGGCTACAGTCTTGTGCTAAAAAGATAGGACAGTTCAGTTCAGTTCAGTTGCTCAGTTGTGTCCAGCTCTTTGCGACCCCATGAATCACAGCACGCCAGGCCTCCCTGTCCATCACCAACTCCCAGAGTTCGCTCAGACTCACGTGCATCAAGTCAGTGATGCCATCCAGCCATCTCATCCTCGGTCATCCCCTTCTCCTCCTGCCCCCAATCCCTCCCAGCATCAGTCTTTTCCAATGAGTCAACTCTTCGCATGAGGTGGCCAAAGTATTGGAGTTTCAGCTTTCGCATCATTCCTTCCAAAGAAATCCCAGGGCTGATCTCCTTCAGAATGGACTGGTTGAATCTCCTTGCAGTCCAAGGGATTCTCAAGAGTCTTCTCCAACACCACAGTTCAAAAGCATCAATTCTTCGGCACTCAGCTTTCTTCACAGTACAACTCTCACATCCATACATGACCACAGGAAAAACCATAGCCTTGACTAGATGGACCTTAGTCGGCAAAGTAATGTCTCTGCTTTTGAATATGCTATCTAGGTTGGTCATAACTTTTTGTGAGAGTTGGACTGTGAAGAAAGCTGAGCGCCAAAGAATTGATGCTTTTGAACTGTGGTGTTGGAGAGGACTCCTGAGAGTCCCTTGGATTGCAAGGAGATCCAACCAGTCCATTCTGAAGGAGATCAACCCTGGGTGTTCTTTGGAGGGAATGATGCTAAAGCTGAATGAAACTCCAGTACTTTGGCAACCTCATGTGAAGAGTTGACTCATTGGAAAAGACTCTGATGCTGGGAGGGATTGGAAGCAGGAGAAGAAGGGGACGGCAGAGGATGAGATGGCTGGATGGCATCACCGACTCGATGAATCTGAGTTTGAGTGAACTCCGGGAGTTGGTGATGGACAGGGAGGCCTGACGTGCTGCGGTTCATGGGATCGCAAAGAGTCAGACACAACTGAGCGACTGAACTGAACTGAACTGAAATCACTACAGATGGTGATTGCGGCCATTAATTAAAAGACGCTTACTCCTTGGAAGGAAAGTTATGACCAACCTAGACAGCATATTGAAAAGCAGAGACGTTACTTTGGCAACAAAGTTCCGTCTAGTCAAAGCTATGGTTTTTGCAGCTATGGTTTTTCCAGTTGTCATGTATGGATATGAGAATTGGACTGTAAGGAAAGGTGAATGCCAAAGAATTGATGCTTTTGAACTGTGGTGTTGGAGAAGACTCTTGATAGTCCCTTGGACAACAAGGATATCCAGCTAGTCCATCCTAAAGGAAATCAGTCCTGAATATTCATTGGAAGGACTGCTGCTGAAGCTGAAACTCCAGTACTTTGGCTATCTGATGCAGAGCCCTGACTCATTGGAAAAGCCCCTGATGCGGGGAAGGATTGAAGGCGGGAGAAGGGGAAAAAAGAGGATGAGATGGTTGGATGGCATTACCGACTCAATGGACATGAGTTTGGGTAAACTCTGGGAGTTGGTGGTGGACAGGGAGGCCTGGGGTGCTGTGGTTCATAGGATTGCAAAGAGTCAGACACGACTGAGTGACTGAGCTCTACTGATTGTCAAACCAGTCAATCCTAAAGGAAATCAGTCCTGAATATTCATTGGAAGGACTGATATTGAAGCGGAAGGTCCAGTACTTTGGCTTCCTGATGCGAAGAACTGGCTCATTAAAAAAGACCCTGTTGTTGGGAAAGATGAAGGTAAGAGGAGAAGGGGATGATAAGGGATGAGATGGTTGAATGGCATCACCAACTCGATGAACATGAATTTTGAGTAAGCTCAGGGAGTTGGTGATGGACAGGGAAGCCTGGCATGCTGCAGTCCATGGGCTAGCAAGAGGTGGACATGATTGAGCAACTAAACTGAACTGAATGGACACACACACACACACACACACACACACACACACACATTTATCTACATCTATCTATGGCCTTCTCAGGTGGCTATAGTGGTAAGAGCCCACCTGCCAATGCAAGAGATACAGGTTTGATACCTGAGTCTGGGAGATCCCCTTGAGAAGGAAATGGCAACCCACTCTAGTAGTCTTGCCTGGGAAATGCCATGAGAAGCCTAGTGGGCTACAGTCGATAGGGTCACAGAAGAGTTGGACAAAACAGCGACTAAACAACAAAAATCTATATATAGTAATGACATCTTAGCCAAGCAATCAGGTCACTTCACTGAGAGCTTTTTGTTGTCGCTGAGAGTTTTTAGTATAAGTGGAAGATGAATTTTGTCAGTTGCTTTTTTTTTTTTGCATCTGTTGAAATGATTTAATTATTTATACCTTTCATTTTACTAATAGGATATATATTATTGATTGACTTACAGATGTCAAATCATCCTTGTATTTTTGAACTGAATCCACAATTACAGTGTATGATCCTTTTAACCTATTATTTTAGTTGGTTTGCTAATATTTTGTCGAAGATTTTTGCATCTGTGTTTATCAGGGATATTGGCCCATAATTTTCTTCTTTGTGTACTGTCTTTGTTTGGTTTTGGTATCAGAGAAATGCTAGCTACATAAATTGAGTTTAACAGTGGTCCTTCCTCTTCAGTTTTTGGAATAATTTGAGAATGATAGGTGTGAACTCTTCTTAATGTGTTTCATAGAATTCACATATGAAACCATCTGGACCTGGAGTTTGGTTTTGCAGGAGTTTTTGATTACTGATTTAATTTCATTTCTAGTAATTGATTTATTCAGATTTTCTATTTCTTCATTATTTAATCTTGGTAGATTGTTTTGATTTTAGGAGTCTGTCCATTTCTTCTACGTTATCTAATTAGTGGGCATATCACTGTATATCAGTTCAGTTCAGTTCAATCGCTCAGTCGTGTCCGACTCTTCGCGACTCCATGAGTTGCAGCACGTCAGGCCTCCCTGTTCATCACCATCTCCCGGAGTTCACTCAGACTCACGTCCATCGAGTCCGTGATGCCATTCAGCCATCTCATCCTTGGTCGTCCCCTTCTCCTCCTGCCCCAATCCCTCCCACCATCAAAGTCTTTTCCAGTGAGTCAACTCTTCGCATGATGGCCAAAGTACTAGAGTTTCAGCTTTAGCATCAGTCCTTCCAAAGAAATCCCAGGGTTGATCTCCTTCAGAATGGACTGGTTGGATCTCCTTGCAGTCCAAGGCACTCTCAAGAGTCTTCTCCAACACCACAGTTCAAAAGCATCAACTCTTCGGTTTGAAGAAGGCTGAGTCCAACTCTCACATCCATACACGACCACAGGAAAAACCATAGCCTTGACTAGACGGACCTTAGTCGGCAAAGTAATGTCTCTGGTTTTGAGTATACTGTCTAGGTTGGTCATAACTTTTCTTCCAAGGAGTAAGCGTTTTTTAATTTCATGGCTGCAGTCACCATCTGCAGTGATTTTGGAGCCCCCCAAAATGGAAAAACCATAGCCTTGACTAGATGGACCTTAGTCGGCAAAGTAATGTCTCTGCTTTTGAATATGCTATCTAGGTTGGTCATAACTTTTCTTCCAAGGAGTAAGCGTCTTCTTTTAATTTCATGGCTGCAGTCACCATCTGCAGTGATTTTGGAGCCCCCCAAAATAAAGTCTGACACTGTTTCCACTGTTTCCCCATCTATTTCCAATGAAGTGATGGGACTGGATGCCATGATCTTCGTTTTCTGAATGTTGAGCTTTAAGCCAACTTTTTCACTCTCCACTTTCACTTTCATCAAGAGGCTTTTTAGTTCCTCTTCACTTTCTGTCATAAGGGTGGTGTCATCTGCATATCTGAGGTTATTGATATTTCTCCCAGCAATCTTGATTCCAGCTTATGTTTCTTCCAGTCCAGCATGATTACGTTTCTTCCAGTCCAGCATATAAGTTACATAAACAGGGTAACAATATACAGCCTTGACGTACTCCTTTTCCTATTTGGAACCAGTCTGTTGTTCCATGTCCAGTTCTAACTGTTGCTTCCTGATAGGACATCTCAGCACAAATATCACCATGGTGGAAGACTTAGACTCAGTAACCAGGACCCAGGACCACTGCTCTGACCTCTTCTTCACCTCTGTATGTTCCAGAATTCTTGGGAAACATGGAAGGAAGACTTGGGCCAAAGCCAATATGAAGGACAGAAAATGCAGCAACTGCATTTGCCTAAAGGCCAAGAATGAATAGATCAGGGCCTTTGGGCATGAAGGCATGCCTGGAAGGCATGGACCAGCATACCATGGCCTCCAGCTGCAGGAGGTTCCCTTGTGAGCCCAAGGCCTGGGGGTGGGGAGAGATGGGCCCTGAAATAGCATATAACATATCCTATATCCCTACTTCTGCCCTAGGATGTGGCTATGGATGAAAGGTTGCAGGTGGAACAGGAATGCTATGGTCACAAAGAGCAGGGGTGAAGGAGGGCTGAACGTTACAGACTAGATCCCTGGGTATCACACTGGCCAGCCTATAAAGGCTTTTCTTTTCTCCCATACCCTGCTTTCTACCCAGAGTCTGGCACTGCCTGGGACCCTAGTGGTGATGACCTTGCAGCTCAGGCCCTTGGCATGGAAGCTGGCTTTTTCATGGTGGCTGTGACCTGGCTTCAGGGATGCTTCCTCAGTGGCTCTATGAACAAAGGCATTCCTAAGGGCAAAAACCAGTAGAGCATCATCTGTCTGAAGTCTGGACTGCGGCCCTCCCTTAGGTGTGGCAGAGATGGCAAGGAACTTCCATTCTGTGTGAACAGGTGAGAGCCAAACCTGGGGAGGTCAGGGTTGTGTGGATAAATTAGCCACGCTGGCTGGCTTTGACCACTTATTGTCTGATCCCTCTGCCTCGGCTTGGATTTTTAACATTTTGGTCCTAGTGGGAAATAGCACCCACTTGGCACTAAGGAAGCAAACTTGGATACCCCCTCTTGCAGGTAGGACATACACAGGACTCAGGCTGCATCGATATGCCCTCCCTGGATTTGGAATAGAAGCCAATGAGGCAAAGCTTCAAGGACTCTGGACGATAACCTTCTCTCCGCTAACTGTGACAACTGCAAAAAGATCAAGCTTCAGGCGGCCCTGAAACTGGCCGCATCTATCACATAAGCAATGTCAGCTAGAGAGCATCCACTGGTGGGGTTGAGGTGTTCTCACCAGAAGGGTCTGCTGTGTGGCAAACTTCAGCTCTCTTGAGGATTCTACAAGCTACCTCCGATCTTCATGAGCTCCTTTCTCTGCTTACATTGGCCAAAATAGGTTTCCATTGTCTTATAACCAAGAACCTTGCCTGAGAGAACTGCAAGCTGGACTGGCTGGCAAGGAACCAGACCTTAAAGGAAACGGACTGCATTCTGGCCTAGTAGGGGCTGAGGGTGGTGACAGTTCAGCTGGTATGAAGGTGTGAGATTCTCACAGCCTGTGGTATGTGGAAACAGAACAGTCACAGAGAACGATGGGCTTTAAGCTGCCCAGCGGCCACTCAGCTGGGTCTTGTCAGCATCTTTCATGCTGCTCAAAGGGAGTGGTTTGTCACCCAAAGCCATGCTTCAGTGAACACACTGCTGCTGGGCCTTCCTTACATCCTCTTTTCAGTAAGAAGCCTAACACTCGGGAGGCAGCTTTGGCTTTTGAAGAGAGCATGTGCGATAATTGTGGCTGCGGTGGTGAGCTCAAAAGGCTGACTTTGAGTGGCACCCAGAGCAGGACACAGCCCCTTGATTCCCAGCATCCAGTAGCATGTTGGTGTCCAAGTGTCTACAGCAAATCAGAGTGGATTACAGAACTCCTCGGAAACCCTGATAGGGGTGTCCACTGAGATTCTCCTAAGGTTTTAGGGCTGCCTTCTGCAAGGAACTGTTCTTGAAGTGGTATTTGACTTGTTATTTTGTCCCTGGTAGAAAGTGGATACTGTCTATAACAATAAGCTGTGATGCACCCAGTCATCATTAGGCATGCCCAGCGGTCCATCAAATGGAAGTCCTATGTAAGAGAAGGTCCAGGTAGGTCTTAATAACACATGTAAATTACATGAGGACTTGGTTAACATAATGACTAAACCTACTACTTCAATCCATTCCTTTCTTATGGAGCAAAATCTAGACATGGGTGTAGATAATATACTAGTATCAGCTGAATGGTGTTCTAGCCCCACTCACGGTGACCTTGAAGGACCACAGAAAAGGAAGCCTTTCTAACAGACAGGACTTTGGGCAGGCCATTTTTATCTCTTGTCTGGAAGGGCACATGGTTTAAAAGATCTACAAAAGGTTAAGGCTATCACTGCCGGCCATGGACTTGGGATCAAGACTATATGATTAGTGACAAGGAGGCTTAGGGAAAAAGTACATGGGTAAGATTCTTCAAAAATATCCAAATTGTGTTGCTACCCCTTGAGAATGCTCACAAAGGCCCCACTCTGGAGAAGGTTCTCAGTTAGATGAGCTAGGGGTCTGCCCTCTGATTGATCAGCCTCTTTCTTCAGGTACCACGGAGCTTGCTTAAAAGACTCATGAATGAAGTGTTATGGGAGCAAGATCAAGACCAGGCATGGATCAGCTTAAACTTCTCATAAGGACTGAACTGACAGGTACTGAGACCAACTTGCCAGCAACAATGAACTCTGAACCCCTGATAAAGTATTAATACATAAACTTGGGAAAGCAGTCAGCTACCTGATGGTGGGTTCCTTTCATCAAACTCATAGAGCTATCTGCCATTACTGAAACAGATAAATCCAAGGAATTATACCTTTCCTTACCCACCAAGTATGTTAAAACTATCCACAAACTTGAATATCCGCTATCCACTGCATCTGATGAAGGAACTAGTTTCTTAGAATAAATCAATAGGCTGAAGCCCATGGAATCCTCTTGTGTTTGCATGTACCCCACCTCCTAGAAGCAGCCAGCCATACAGGACTGTGGAACAGTCCATGGAAACTCCCATCATTGTGCTACATCGGATTCAGCACCCGGGAGGTTGGAACATTATCAGAAGGTGTGGTATATGATCTAAACCAGAGACTAATGGGGGTGATTCCCTCGTAGATGGATTGCTTGGATCAAGAATGAGAACCCATCACTGTAACAAAGGTCCTATTCATTACATTTCCCCTTCCTACATTTCTGGACTCTGCTAGTTTAGAGGCACTAGTAGGTAAAAGAGGACTTAACTAGATAATACAATTATCATTGAAATAGAAGTAGAGAAAGGCTAGTCATTTCTCTGCTACTTTGAACAGGAAAAGGGGGTGGTTTACAATATTGGCTGGGGTGATCTTATCTAAGAAAATGAGATGATTCTATGCAGTAGAGGCAGGGGGTGTACAGGCACAATCCAGGCAATCCCCTGCCAAGACATCTCATACTCTGGTGGGTTAGTAGACCACAGAAACCTCTGCTAGCAGTTCTATCAATGGTATGATTCTCTGTAACGAAGGTGTGGGTCATTCCACCATCTAATAAGCTGAAGTTTAAGGCAAAGGGAATAATGAAATCTCTCTTGGAAGATGGGTCACAAATAACCATGGCCTTGTACTTGTTTCAATAAAATGTCCTTACAATGATCTGTGTTTATCCTCTTTGCAGTGATAAGTTTACCTTTTGTAAGGTATGATGTTGGCAATTTGATCACTGGCTCCTCTCCCTTTTCTAAAACCAGCTTGAACATCAGGATGTTCACGGTTCACATATTGCTGAAGCCTGGCTTGGAGAATTTTGAGCATTACTTTACTAGCGTGGGAGATGAGTGCAATTGTGTGGTAGTTTGAGCATTCTTTGGCATTGCCTTTCTTTGGGATTGGAATGAAAACTGACATTTTCCAGTCCTGCGGTCACTACTGAATTTTCCAAATTTGCTGGCATATTGAGTGTAGCACTTTTGCAGCATCATCTTTCAGGATTTGAAATAGCTCCACTGGAATTCCATCACCTCCACTAGCTTTGTTGGTAGTGATGCTTTCTAAGGCCCACTTGACTTCACATTCCAGGATGTCTGGCTCTAGGTGAGTGATCTTACCATCGTGATTATCTTGGTCATGAAGATCTCTTTTGTACAGTTCTTCTGTGTATTCTTGCCACCTCTTCTTAATACTTCTGCTTCTGTTAGGTCCATGCCATTTCTGTCCTTTATCAAGCCCATCTTTGCATGAAATATTCCCTTGGTATCTCTAATTTTCTTGAAGAGATCTCTAGTCTTTCCCATCAAAAAAGCAAGAGAGTTCCAGAAAAAAACATCTATTTCTGCTTTATTGACTATGCCAAAGCATTTGACTGTGTGGATCACAATAAACTGTGGAAAATTCTGAAAGAGATGGGAACACCAGACCACCTGACCTGCCTCTTGAGAAATCTATATGCAGGTCAGGAAGCAACAGTTAGAGCTGGACACGGAACAACAGACTGGTTCCAAATAGGAAAAGGAGTACGTCAAGGCTGTATATTGTCACCTTGCTTATTTAACTTCTATGCAGAGTACATCGTGAGAAACGCTGGACTGGAAGAAGCACAAGCTGGAATCAGGATTGCCGGGAGAAATATCAATAACCTCAGATATGCAGGTGACACCACCCTTATGGCAGAAAGTGAAGAGGAGCTAAAAAGCCTCTTGATGAAAATGAAAAAGGAGAGCGAAAAAGTTGGCTTAAAGCTCAATATTCAGAAAACGAAGATCATGGCATCTGCTCCCATCACTTCATGAGAAATAGGTGGGGAAATAGTGGAAACAGTGTCAGACTTTATTTTGGGGGGCTCCAAAATCACTGCAGATGGTGACAGCAGCCATGAAATTAAAAGACGCTTACTCCTTGGAAGAAAAGTTATGACCAACCTAGATAGCATATTGAAAAGCAGAGACATTACTTTGCCAACAAAGGTCCATCTAGTCAAGGCTATGGTTTTTCCAGTGGTCATGTATGGATGTGAGAGTTGGACTGTGAAGAAAGCTGAGCACTGAAGAATTGATGCTTTTGAACTGTGGTGTTGGAGAAGACTCTTGAGAGTCTCTTGGACTGTAAGGAGATCCAACCAATCCATTCTGAAGGAGATCAGCCCTGGGATTTCTTTGGAAGGAATGATGCTAAAGCTGAAACTCCAGTACTTTGGCCACCTCATGTGAAGAGTTGACTCATTGGGAAAGACTTTGATGCTGGGAGGGATTGAGGGCAGGAGGAGAAGGGGACGACAGAAGATGAGATGGCTGGATGGCATCACTGACTTGATGGATGTGAGTCTGGGTGAACTCTGGGAGTTGGTGATGGACAGGGAGGCCTGACATGCTGTGATTCATGGGGTGGCAAAGAGTTGGACACGACTGAGCGACTGAACTGAACTGAACTGAAGGTATGATGGGGACAGTTGACACTCCAGTCCATAGGTCTCAATATGACAGGGTTGGGGTAAACACGAGTATTACCTCATATTGAATTATAATAGAAGATAGCTGACTTGGATACTCCCCTTGCTAGGGGACCAGAGGATGGGTATCTAACCCGCATTGTATCACACTTCCTTGAAATATAGGAAGAGTGGATGTTGATGTCATGCCTGACTCTTTGCGACCCCATGGATAGTAGCCTGCACCAAGCTCCTCCCTCCATGGGATTTTCAAGGCAAGAGTACTGGAGTGGGTTGCCACTTCCTTCTCCAGAGTGAAAGGTGGGGGGGACTAAAGTGAACATTTAAGGATGACTTGCTGTGAACTTGCCCCTCTGTCTAGACGTTTGTCCTCTGGATGTGTCAGTGTCTTACATGAAAGTATCTTCAACTTGTCTCAGCTAATTTTATAGCTTGTGCTTGAAGATGCAACAGTGGGATCTTGGAGCAGTTCTGGCCTGTGATTTGGGGGGTAGGGAAGGAGGCGGTATTCTGGCTGATTCCTGTTATCTGAGTCATTACCTGGGCTATATATTCTAATTATTTCTACTTAAATCAGGGTTTCTGATCAATATGGCCATGGTGTGACAAGACTGAAGATGCTCTGGATCCTGTTCTTTGGCCATGGCTAAGCTACTACCCCATTCTCTAGATAGGCTGAAGGCCCAGACTGTCCCCTAAGGTCTGTGTGTCCTGTCACATACAGCAAACCTTTTAAAAGCCATCTCCTTTTTGTTTGCTATCTAATCTTAATACCCACACATGGTCAGAGTCTACAGGAGCATGGTTAACCTATAGATAAATGACCTTAGCTTTTTTCATGCATGCTTCAGTTGCTTCAGTCGTGTCCAACTCTTTGTGATCCCGTGGACTATAGCCTTCGAGGCTCCTCTGTCCATGGGATTCTCCAGGCAAGAATACTGGAGTGGGTTGCCATTTCCTCCTCCAGGGGATCTTCCCGACCCAGGGATCTAACCTGCCTCTCTTATGTCTCCTGCATTGGCAGGCAGGTTCTCTACCACTAGCACCACCTAGGAAGCCTGACCTTGGCTCTTTTAGCCCTTCTAAAACCAGTTACCTGCAGTATTGCCTGTCCTGTTGACCTCACACCCTGGCTATGCTCAGAACTCTTCTTGACCATCAGGCTCAGTGCTCTGAGGGCCCTTCACTTTGCTCCTAGAGAAACTCCACCAGGAGTTAAGCCCACTCTTGTCTCGATTGCTCTGTGTCTCTTACTCCTCTGACCCAGAGGCTGTATTCCCATCTATGCCTTACCTGGATGGCTCAGAGCTTGAGTACAAGGGGCTCAATCCTTCAATCCTTTTCCAAACCCAGAGGAGAGGAATCATCTGGTTCTGTCCTTTGACTTGATACCTCCCATCTAGGGCTCCTGGGGACTGTGGCAGCTTGAACCATAAGAATCAGTACCTTTCCTTCTCTCCACCCCTCTCATGAGCAGTCAGACCCCACCAGACATATCTCTCTCACTTTAGCACGGGTTTTCTTACTCTCTAAGTACCTACTTAGGTCTGTGGGATATAGATGGATTTGACATTACTCCTCTTCTTGAAAATCTCAGTACTAGGTGGGGGCAAAAGGCCTCTGATTGAATGTAATAGCAGGTGTGAACCAGAAACACCAGACTTGGGGTCAAGGCTAGGAATAAGAGTTCTTTTTGTAGATTGGGAAGTGGATAGTCACACATAGATCTTCCATCTACCACTCTGTCTACCCTGGATTGCTGCAAGAATGTCCTAGTTGACCTTGATGATCTCTGGGTTTCCATTCCCATCAGCCTCCCATCTGTTCTCAATATTTCAAGTGTTAACTCTTCCATACACATGACCACATGGTTTTTCCCAACAGAACCCATGGCCCCTAATAGAAATTCAGATGCTTTTTTCAACAGGGTCCTGGTTACCTCTACTGACTACTGCTACTTCCAGAATCCCCTCTGATGCCTTTATATCTTGCTGGGATGTTCCGTCTGCCTAGAACTCTGAGGAGGTGGCAGCAGCAGTGTCCAGCATGTGCTGAGTGTGTAGTTTGGAAAGACTCAGTCCCCTCATTCAGAGTGAAAATAGGCTGACCGGCAGATATTTTTCTCCTCTGTCCCCAGTCCCAACTGAAACTCTTCCTGGACCACCAAGAGACTTCCGAGGGTCTGCCATTCCTCTTGATGACCCTTCTAGGGTGGCAAGGAAGGAAATGTGGGGCTTATCAAGAGATAGCATGATAACTAAGATGTACTGGGCACTTAGGGTGCTCCTGAAAGTTCAAAATGCATTAACTCATTGAGTCCTCATACTGACACCATAGAAGGTGCTGTTGTCTCATTGTATGAGGAAACTGAGGCCCAGAGGGGTTAAGCAATTGCTTAAGTTTATATGGTTGGGATGTGGTTGAACCAAGATATGATCTTAGACTTTCCGGTTCTAGGGTATTTTGGGTTCTCGGGAGAGACAGAACCAAAGGGGTATATATATTATAAACAATTGGCTCACATGAGCAGGTTGAAGAGTCCCATGACTGTGACCTGCCATCTGGAGACTCGGAAAAGCTGATGGTGTAGCTGCAGCTCAAGCTTCAGTCCCTGAGAAGCAGGGGGGCTGATGGTGTTAGTCCTGGTCAGAGCTGAAGGCCTAAGAAAGACAAGATGGATGTCCCAGGTCAAATGGAGAGCAATGTAGATCTTTCCTCACCCTTTTTGTCCTATTTAGGTCCCCAAGGGGTTGAATGATGCCCACAGTCATTGATGAGGGAGATCTTTGCTCAGTTTACCTAGTTAAGTGTTAATCTCTTATAGAGACATCCTCACGGATACATCCAAAATCAATGTTTTAACAGCTATCTTGGCATCTCTTAGCCTGGCCAAGTTGACACAGAATTAATCATCACAGGTGTATGTTTTTCCCCAATGAAAAAATTCAAACATAGCCAGCTAATGGAATTTTACAGGGAACGTTGATACACTATTAACATTTCACTACGCTTGTTTTATCACTTATCTACACATTTCCATCTTATTTTTGATGTGTTTAAAGATGGTACCTGCAGCCATGAAATTAAAAGACGCTTACTCCTTGGAAAAAAAGTTATGACCAACCTAGATAGTATATTCAAATGCAGAGACATTACTTTGCCAACAAAGGTCC
>SJYX01004975.1:98955-118827 GCA_006410675.1 Oreotragus oreotragus
GAAGAGTTGACTCATTGGAAAAGATTCTGATGCTGGGAGGGATTGGGGGCAGGAGGAGAAGAGGACGACAGAGGATGAGATGGCTGGATGGCATCACTGACTCGATGGATGTGAGTCTGGGTGAACTCTGGGAGTTGGTGATGGACAGGGGGGCCTGACATGCTGCGATTCATGGGGTCGCAGCGATGAACACGACTGGGCGACTGAACTGAACTGAAAGAAAATTTATATATATTTGTATACTTCCTTTAAATACTTCAGCATGGATATTTAAGGTTTAATATCTGAGTTTTTCACTTGATGTAAAATTGGCAGGAACTCATATTCTGCCACCTTGCTCTATTGCTTCTGTATACAGCACAAAACTGACCAGGCCATCCCACAGTGGTCATTTTACAAATGTTTACTGAACTGTTATGTGTGAGAGGATCAGGGCTTATGAAGATGGATAAAACTCTCTGCTAAAGAATTTCACACCGAGTGCCAAACCGAGCAGCACTCAGTGAGAGGAATGTGCAAGTACAACGGGGGCACGAGGATGTATGAGGCTGTCGAGGCAGAGGGGAAACCAGGGAAGGCTTCACAGAGGAGGTACTGCATAGAATTTCAAAGGAAGACTTTGTCAACTAGCCAGAAGCAGTTCCTTGGGTGGAAGGAACATCATGTGTGAAGTCAGGGAGATGTGAATTGGGGTGACTTAAAAGATGCTTGATTCTTAGAAGGAAAGTTATGTCAAACCTAGACAGTGTATTAAAAAGCAGAGATGTCACTTTGCCAACAAAGGTCCATAGAGTCAAAGCTATGGTTTTTCCAGTAGTCAGATATGGATGTGAGAGTTGGACCATAAAGAAGGCTGAGCAATGAAGAATCAATGTTTTCGAACTGTGGTGCTAGAGAAGACTCTTGAGAGTCCCTTGGACTGCAAGGAGATCAAACCAGTCAATCCTGAAGGAAATCAACCCTGAATATTCATTGGAAGGACTGATGCTGAAGCTGAAGCTCCAGTATTTGGCCACCTGATGAAAAGAGGTGATTCATTGGAAAAGACCCTGATGCTAGGAAAGATTGAAGGCAGCAGGAGAAGGGTGCAACAGAGGATGCGATGATTGGACGGCATCATCGACTCACTGAACATGAGTCTGAGCAAACTGTGGGAGACAGTGAAGGACAGGAAAGCCTGGGTGCTGCAGTCCATGGGGTTGAAGAGTCAGACATGACTTAATAACTGAGCAACAACATCGCCACTGTAGGTAGAGCTTAGAATGGGGATAAGAGCTGTTACTTTCCTACTTCTGCAGTAACAAATGGCCGCAAGCTTGGTGGTTTAAAATAAAAATTAATTTTCTTATGACCCCGGATGTCAGAAGTCTAGTAATAGTTCTGTCTGGGCTAACGTGAAGGTGTTGGGGCTGGGTTCAGAGAAGAATGCATTTCCTTGCCTTGTCTGGTCTTCCCACATTCATTCTAACTTCAAGGCCAGCAATGACTGTGCAGCCTTTCTCATATCACATGTTTCTGATGCTGCCTCCACTGTCATATCTTTTCCGACATGCCAATCTTTTTCCTTGTAAGGACCCTTGTGATTATACTGGGCCCACCGGGATAATATAGGATAGTCTCTCCACCTCAGATCCTAAAATTAATCTCATTTGCTAAGTGCCTTTTGCCATGTGAGGTAACAGTTCCAGGTATTGAGACGTGGACATCTTTGCAGGAACTTTATTTCGCTGATCACAGGGGGACTGGGCGACCTGGATCACCAGGACTATGGGAGCTAGGCTTGGCCTGAAGCTTCTGAGAGGGGACAGCCTTGGGTGGGCTTGACTTAACAGAGGAAAGGCTGGATTGAGTGCAGAGAAGGGGCAGCCCAAGACTGGTCATTGTCTTCGCTATCTGTTGGTGCAGAGGAGAAACCCAGGAGGAATTCGCAAAATGAATAAAAAGCAGAGTGCATCTGGCTGGCTGCCGGGTGGTAGGGGAACAGCCTCTCTAAGGAGCCAAACTCTACCTGGGAGGGAGCTGGGGACCACAGCAGGAGGATGGCTCTCCTGGGAGACCGGAGCACAGTGCCCCCTCTCCACACAGCGTGAGGGTTAAGACAAGTCTATTACTGTTTCCTTGTCACTCTATCACCCACCTAATGGCCGTCGATAGTAGCTGAATGAGAATTGATGGGGAGATAGATTTAATTAACCCCAGTGTCAGCAGCTGGAGGCCACCCGCTTCTGCGTTAATAGAGCGGCTGCCAGTCCTCTCCCGGGCTTTGCTGGAGAGGTGGGGGCAGAGGTGGCCAGGCAGAAGGGAAGCGGGGGCTCAGCCTGGGCCCCCTGCGCCTCTCCTCTGAGAGCAGGCAGTCACCTTGTCAGCCTGACCATGCCACCTGGCTCTGCTCTCTTGTCTGCAGATCTGAGCAGGGAGAGGTTGAGGGCCCAGAGCCCACCACAACTCCCCCTGCCCCGGCCTCCAGCCCGAAGACAGGCATCCTGCCAGCCCAGCCCAGCATCCAAGTTCCCCCCTAGTCCAGCCCTGCCCTTGCTGGCCTCCCAGCATGACGTGCTTTCCTCATGCCTCTCTGCCCACTCTGTTTCCAGGGCTCCACGTGCCACCCAGCTGACAGCCTGCCCCTGGGCACCAGCCTCCCATCCTAACATGCCCCACCCCCATCTGTAGTTCCTTCCCTGTGCAGCCTAACCCCTCAGCCAGGCACCAACAACAGAAGACCCACTGCTGCCTCACAGGTGAGGGGACCCTGTCGGGAGTGGTGGCAGGAGGCCTCAGGAGGCTGCCCTCTCAGTTGCCCACTTTGTGTGCAGTGGATCCCACCCGCTCCTTCTGTAAAATGGGAGCTTGGATGAGTGGTCATTGCGATGGGCAGCCAGGGGCCGATGACCTGGGGCTGATGGTCTGGACTTCTCAGACATGGTCTCCTGACGTGGGGTCCCACCATGGGGACAGGAAACGAGGGGACACTAAGGGGAGGACTCTGCTCTGTACTCTTCTGGGTGGTAATGTCCATGGGGATAGGACACTGTTGATTCCACTATGGCAGTGTGCCCAGCACACAGTAGGTGCTCTGTCAGTATTTGCTAAGAGGACACTGTACTTGGGCCTGACCCAGGCACTGAACGTGGAAGGTCGTGGCCCCTCAGGAAGACCTGGACTATGATTATGGTGCAGATGAGACTGGGTGCCTGGCAGGGAGAGTCTCTTCTCATTGACCCCCAGTTCCCCACTCATTGCTCTGCCCCTCCACGGTCTGTGACCTTGGGCAATCACTTTAGCACTGGGAGTTCCAGTCTGTGGGCACAAAAATACCATCTCTCTCACAGTTGTGACACTGAATTCAATGAAATGGCACGTGGACCAGGTCCGGGACACATGCTTGGTCGGTATTCACCACCTGTTCCCTGGACCCAGTTATCCCAATACCCACCCCCAGCTTTGACAGAGAGGGAGCTTTGGAGTCTGGAATCTAGAGGCCACATGGACTCTGTCTCTGAGAATACAGATCACTCTTGATGAACAGGGATTATCTCAGCCTGGGTGTCACAACAGGGGATATCTGGGTACCGACTCTGAGAGGTACCTGAGGATTGACAGACTAATACAGAAATTCTTTCTCCCTCACCCCCTTATCACTTCAGCCCTGGACTAAGGGTCTGCTCTTTAGGTTGAGAGAAGCAGGCCCATGGTTCCCACTGGCTGCCTACTTCTTGGATCGGCAGGTCACTGAGCAGGGCCCACACTGACTGGGGGCAGGTGTGCAGGCAGCGACCACCCAGCCACCCAGGGCTGCAAGCCACCCAAGCGTCCCGTCTGGCAGTCTCCATCCTCGCTTCACACCTCCACTGCCTTTCATTTTCAGCTCTGATTGGTTTTCTTGTTTTAACACATACCCCAGGCCCTGACTTTGACCCCGGTGATGGATTCAGCCGCTCCCTGGGACTCCAGCTGCCAAGCTTGTCTGGAGCTGCTGGGGGTGGGGGAGGGAAAGACGGTGGAGGAAATTACCCTTCATGTTCCAGGCTCAGCGGCAGGTGAGGAACACCCTCCCCAGGGCCACGGGGCTGCTTGAGGCTGCGCAGGATGGGAGTGACCATCAGGCTCTGTCACAGGGAAATGGATTTTTCCTCCCCGGGCCTCCAGTTTCCCTTCCGAAAAAAGGCAGTATGATGGTGGTGAAACGCTCATGTCTATGACGTGGAAAGTCTGAGTCCTCAGACAATTGGGACATTGATTTTCCTTCACACTTCTGGATGTGCCTGCTCCCAGCATCTGCCTGGGCTGGCTGTGCCTCCAGAGAACTGGCCAGGAACTGGCACTAGATGGTCCTCGCCCTGCTGGGCCTGGAGGCGGAGCAGGGCAGGGGAAGGGCCACAAGATGACCAGCGCATTCTTCCTCTGAGGACCGAAGGGAGGCAAGGGTGCGCCAGGTGCCCAACCCCCTCCAAAACCTGCTGCCTGTGGGACCCACACAAAAGGAGCCCCCACCGAGGCTCTTGTCACAGAAAATGATAGATGACAGGCTGAGGGTGGCGGTACCTCAGCCAAGCGGATGGGGCAGTTTGAGCCATCAGATGTTTGGCATCCCCAGTGCACAGTGGCTAATTGGAAACATCTGGATGGTTGACTGAAAACAGGTAACTGTCAGCCAAGATGCAGAGAAGGGAGACCTTGAATGCACCTTCTCTCATGAGCATATCAAAATCACAACTATCTGCAGAACAACCATTCATGCAAAAAACTGGAACCTACCAGAAAAGATCTACAACTGAAGATGTAAGGAAGGAGCCACAGTGAGGCCGACAAGAGCAGTGGACTTGTCGTATAATCAAATCCCATACCACAGACTTGGGCGACCCATGGACTGGAGAAAAATTACAGGGCAGAGGTTCTCCCACATGGACGGTCTCCCGGGGAAGGGGTGCAGCTGTGGCAAGCTGGGGACAGCCATATTTAGGAGCTCCTTGGGCCACTGGAAGCCAGGTGCAGTGGGCGGGGCTGCAGTGTGGGCTCCTCCCCTTCGCTGACCGGTAGACCTGGCCCCGCCCACAGCCTGTAGTCCACAGTGCTCAGACACCTCAGGCCAAACAAGTGCCTGGGCGGGCGACAGGGCCCCCCTGCTGGCAGACAGGCTGCCTGAAGACTAGCGAGCCCACACCTGCATGTCGACACAGACCTACAGAGCCCAGCACCCCAGTTCAGTTCAGTTCAGTCGCTCAGTTGTGTCCGACTCTTTGTGACCCCATGAATCGCAGCACGCCAGGCCTCCCTGTCCATCACCATCTCCCGGAGTTCACTCAGACTCACGTCCATCGAGTCCGTGATGCCATCCAGCCATCTCATCCTCTGTCGTCCCCTTCTCCTCCTGNGGTCTTGGCCCCTCAGGAAGACCTGGACTATGGTTATGGTGCAGATGAGACTGGGTGCCTGGCAGGGAGAGTCTCTTCTCATTGACCCCCAGTTCCCCACTCATTGCTCTGCCCCTCCACGGTCTGTGACCTTGGGCAATCACTTTAGCACTGGGAGTTCCAGTCTGTGGGCACAAAAATACCATCTCTCTCACAGTTGTGACACTGAATTCAATGAAATGGCACGTGGACCAGGTCCGGGACACATGCTTGGTCGGTATTCACCACCTGTTCCCTGGACCCAGTTATCCCAATACCCACCCCCAGCTTTGACAGAGAGGGAGCTTTGGAGTCTGGAATCTAGAGGCCACATGGACTCTGTCTCTGAGAATACAGATCACTCTTGATGAACAGGGATTATCTCAGCCTGGGTGTCACAACAGGGGATATCTGGGTACCGACTCTGAGAGGTACCTGAGGATTGACAGACTAATACAGAAATTCTTTCTCCCTCACCCCCTTATCACTTCAGCCCTGGACTAAGGGTCTGCTCTTTAGGTTGAGAGAAGCAGGCCCATGGTTCCCACTGGCTGCCTACTTCTTGGATCGGCAGGTCACTGAGCAGGGCCCACACTGACTGGGGGCAGGTGTGCAGGCAGTGACCACCCGGCCACCCAGGCCCGCAAGCCACCCAAGCGTCCCGTCTGGCAGTCTCCATCCTCGCTTCACACCTCCACTGCCTTTCATTTTCAGCTCTGATTGGTTTTCTTGTTTTAACACATACCCCAGGCCCTGACTTTGACCCCAGTGATGGATTCAGCCGCTCCCTGGGACTCCAGCTGCCAAGCTTGTCTGGAGCTGCTGGGGGTTGGGGGAGGGAAAGACGGTGGAGGAAATTACCCTTCATGTTCCAGGCTCAGCGGCCGGTGAGGAACACCCTCCCCAGGGCCACGAGGCAGCTTGAGGCTGCGCAGGATGGGAGTGGGGACCATCAGGCTCTGTCACAGGGAAATGGATTTTTCCTCCCTGGGCCTCCAGTTTCCCTTCCAAACAAGGCAGTATGATGGTGGTGAAACGCTCATGTCTATGACGTGGAAAGTCTGAGTTCTCAGACAAATGGGACATTGATTTTCCTTCACACTTCTGGATGTGCCTGCTCCCGGCATCTGCCTGGGCTGGCTGTGCCTCCAGAGAACTGGCCAGGAACTAGCACTAGATGGTCCTCGCCCTGCTGGGCCTGGAGGCAGAGCAGGGCAGGGGAAGGGCCACAAGATGACCAGCGTGTTCTTCCTCTGAGGACCGAAGGGAGGCAAGGGTGTGCCAGGTGCCCAACCCCCTCCCAAACCTGCTGCCTGTGGGACCCACCCAAAAGGAGCCCCCACCGAGGCTCTTGTCACAGAAAATGATAGATGACAGGCTGAGGGTGGCGGTACCTCAGCCAAGCGGATGGGGCAGTTTGAGCCATCGGATGTTTGGCATCCCCAGTGCATAGTGGCTAATTGGAAGCATCTGAATGGTTGACTGAAAACAGGTGTCTGTCAGCCAAGATGCAGAGAAGGGAGACCTTGAATGCACCTTCTCTCATGAGCACATCAAAATCACAACTATCTGCAGAACAACCATCCATGCAAAAGACTGGAACCTACTAGAAAAGATCTACAACTGAAGATGTAAGGAAGGAGCCACAATGAGGCCAACAAGAGCGGTGGACTTGTCGTATAATCAAATCCCATACCACAGACTTGGGCGACCCACGGACTGGAGAAAAATTACAGGGCAGAGGTTCTCCCACAGGAGTGAAGGTTCTGAACCCCACATCAGGCTCCCCAGCCTGGGGTGTCTGGCACCAGGAAGAGGAGCCCCCAGAGCACTGGGCTTTGAAGACCAGTGGGGCTGAATTGCAGGAACCCCACAGGACTGAGGGGAAACTGAGACTCCACTCTTGAAACCTATACCAGGTCTCACTTGCACCGGGACCCTGGGCAAAAGCAGTCATTTTATAGGAGCCTGGGCCAGACCTACCTGCTGCTCTTGGACGGTCTCCTGGGGAAGGGGTGCAGCTGTGGCAAGCTGGGGACAGCCATATTTAGGAGCTCCTTGGGCCACTGGAAGCCAGGTGCAGTGGGCGGGGCTGCAGTGTGGGCTCCTCCCCTTCGCTGACCGTTAGACCTGGCCCCGCCCACAACCTGTAGTCCACAGTGCTCAGACACCTCAGGCCAAACAAGTGCCTGGGCGGGCGACAGGGCCCCCCTGCTGGCAGACAGGCTGCCTGAAGACTAGCGAGCCCACACCTGCGTGTGGACACAGACCTACAGAGCCCAGCACCCCAGACAGCCGTATATCTACAGATGTGACCCTGAGAGGCGGGAACTGCGCGAGAGTGTTTCCTACGGGTGAGCTGAGCACAGCCTGGATCTCAGGGGCTCGGGCGTGGCTGTGAGAACTATGGGGCCCTGCAGGGTCTCCTGGCGCTCAGAGGGAGCGGGGAGCGAGCAGCGGGCGCCTCGCCTCACGGCGGTCTGAGGGCAGCTGGCTCCTCCCTGGCACGAGTTTCTGGCTGCCCTGAGCAGCCTCTGCTCAGGCCCTGCTCCTGCGTGGGCGCTGGGACTGGCTGGGCAGGGCCCCGTGACAGAGGAATGAGTCTGAAGACCTGGTCTTCCGGGCCCAGCTGGGGGACTTCTGAGCCCCATTTAATTCGTCCCTCAAGTTGGAATGTTGTCAATGCATAATGCACAGGGTGGTTGGAAGAGTGCTTTGTAAATTGTAAAAGGAGATGTGGACATTTTACTCTCTCCAGAACCTCAGGCAGCAGAGCTGGGCACTCACTTGAGATCTAGTTGACTCCCTTTCCTCCCTGCTGCGGGGGCTCCAGGGGAACCTGTGGTAATCATCACAGCCCAGAGTCCTGAGCCCTCACCTGTGCCGGGGGCTGAGCTCAGGGCAGGGGATGCCAGTGTCAGACCTGGTGCCTTGGTGTCAGACCAGGGATATGAACCCCTGATCTGGTGGAGAACTGAGGGGTATGAGCCATGCTGTTCCAATGGCCCAGCCTCAGATACTCAAGGAAAGGGAAGGCCAGGGAAGACAGGAAGGCTTCCGGGAGGAGGTGGCTCTGAGCTAGGGTTTGAGGGACAAGTGGTATCTAGACATGGGTCCAAGAAGCAGCAAGGGGGCTCCCGGTGGGGGTGGGAGAATGGAGGCATCCCAGGCAGGCCTGGGGGTGGGAATGTGTTTGGCTTTCCATCTGGGCTGAGAGGAGAGACATGTGCTCATTAAGTCCTGGAACCGTGTTTGCCTCAGGTTTGGAGGGTGGGCTGTAGACTTACCCTCAGCCTGGTTGTCCCTCTATTATACAAATGGGTCACCCCCTGTTCCTAGGTCTGGCCCCACAACCCCTCTCTTCTAGCAAAAGGCATTCTTCCCCACCTGCCTTCCTGAACCTGGGGCACTTGTCCACATCCTGTCAGAAATTCTTGGTCCAAGTCAATAAAAAATGGCTGACATCAGTAAGAAATAACTGTGAAAGCATTTCATTTGGAAAGATGAAAGAACTACCTGGAGGAGCAATTAGAAGCATGACACGTGGCAGCCTCTGGGGAGCTGGACTGAAGGGTGACAATCAAGGACAAGGCTGTCCTCAGGACAGTCGATCAGTACTGACTGTTTAACTTCAACAAAAATGAAAAAAAAAATTTTTTTTAACATACCCTCTTGCCTAACCTGAATCCTTCCTACTACATAGGAAGGCCATCTCCTGTTATCCTGTTCTTGGAACAAATTAGGGTGGACAATGGCTTTTAGAGCAGATCCTCAGAGATTCCCTTGGCTGATGGTGTGGGGCATCATTACTCTTCTGCACTTGGAACCATCAGGGCAGAAGAATTTTCTTTGATTCTCTAGACCCCAAATCCTGATCAGCACAAATAACGTGGAAGCCCAGAGTTCTGGGATCTTCAGGCAGCATGAGCCATACTGGTATATGGGAGCTGGGTGTGTACCCTGAGCCACATCACCACCTGGCTTCAGTTCTGGCCCACCATGGGCCAGCTTGCTCACCTTGGGCAAGTTACATAACCTCTCAGCACTGGCTCAGTCTCCCCTTGGGCGAACACTACCACGTGTTTCCAGAGGTTTGAACAACACAGGGAGGCTGGCATCTGGTAGGCTCTTCGTACATACAGTCCATTTGTTGTTTGGATTTTGGAATTGCAGAAGTGTATAAGATGCTAAGCTATTAGATGCTGGAGGCAAAAGAAATTTGAAAGGTCATCTTCATTTTGTACAGAGAAAACTGAGGTTCTGAAAGCTTGAGATCAATATGTCAGAAAAGAACCTGTAAGAGCCTCAACATCCTTCCTCCAGCTCACAGGTGGGGCAGAGGCACTGGGAAGTGACTTCAGAACTGGGAGCAGACCTGGGTCCGAAGGGACAGTGGCAGAGAGGGAGGATGAGAGTGAAGGAAGGAAGCGAGAAGCAGATGCCAGCAGAGTGTGGAGATGATGGCGGGAGATGGGGCTGCTGGGCTGTCCCTCCACTGAAAGGGTACTCCGAGCTGCTGAGTGTGGCTGGAAGTGACTGTGTGGCTGGAAGTGACTGGAAGTGTTGTGTCTCAGGTGTGTTAAATGCAAGGCCGGGGAAATGGTTAAATGTGTAAATGCTGGCTGGGGAAATGGGACCTTCCAAGCTGACCACGTCTTCAAACATATCTGTAAGGACAATCGGTTTCAGGAGCTCCAAGGCTGGCATGGTGGACTGAACAATAGCTGTGCCTGGGGGTGACTCAGGGGATCTGTGGGTTATGGTTCCTGTGGCCAGATAACTCTGAAGGTTGTGATGCAACTTCTTCTGTGACCCTGAGCATTTCATATGATGTGAGTAGCCCCTAGCCACAGAAAGGGGCTACCTGAAAGGAGAGATTTAGTTTTTTAAGAAGTCAGTTGCCCTCCCAGCCAGTCTCACCCCAAGGCCTCGCCAATACAGTCTCTGCTCAGGGAGGTTCTGGGTCCTGTTCCCCTTTAAGGAATACAGAAGTTTCCTGAAAATGGGACCAGGTATTGGGTGCTAGGAGCCTCTATTCTGTGACAGAGCTAGTATCAGGCCCCAAAATGTTTTGGGGACTCCCAAGACTTGGAAGGAAAGCAATGACACACCTAGACAGCATATTAGAAAGCAGAGACATCGATCTGCCTACAAAGGTCCATATAATCAAGACTGTGGCTTTCCCAGTAGTCACGTATAGATGTGAGAGTCGGACCATAAAGAAGACTAAGGGCTGAAGAATTGATGCTTTTGAACTGTAGTGCTGGAGAAGATTCTTAAGAGACAACTGGACTCCAAGGAGATCAAACCAGTCAATCCTAAAGGACATCAACCCTGAATTTTCATTGGAAGGGCTGAAGCTAAAGCTCTGATACTTTGACCACCTGATGCAAAGAGCCAACTCATTGGAAAAGCCCCAGATGCTGGAAAAGATTGCGGGCAGGAGGAGAAGGGGGCGACAGAGCATGAGATGGTTGGATATCATCACTGACTCAATGGTCATGAATTTGAGCTAACTCCAGGAGAGAACGAAAGACAATGAAGCCTGGCCTGCTACAGCCTGGGATCATGAAGAGTCAGACACGGCTTAGCAACTGAACAATAACAACAAAGACTGGGATAAGGAGGAGAGATATATCTGAGAAGCACAATGAGGATCTAGGGTTTCTACTTAGGAGAGGTTTTAGGGTAGCAAGCTGGCAGGGATGGGTACTGGGGCTTATCTTGAAGCTGCATTTGCATTTGAAGGTGACCTTGAACTTTGGTAGAATCCAAACCTATAGCAAAGTGATCTGTTCCTACCTTGCACCTGGGACTCTCAGCCCCAGCATGGGTCTCTGCTTTCTGGGCTGCCTGCTGTTTAGATAATTCTTCTCTTTGAACCTCAGTTTTCCTCCTTGTCAATGTACCAGCCAGATCTCATTCAGCCAACTGGAACCAAAAAGCATCCATCTGCTCTCTGTTCTCAGGACAGTCCTGCCATGGTTAGTATTGGTAGCTTGTCCTCTTGGATTTTCTCCAGGTGAATGTCCTGATCTTAGAACCATTCCCCACCATGACGGCAGCACAGAGCCCAGCACAACCAGTCCCTGCAGAGTCCTAAGGCTTTTCTTCCACAACAAGACACGTCTGGAATATGCTTGTCTTTTCCTACATGAATTACTGTTTTTTACCCATATCTCTTCCAAGCTCTAATTATTCACAACACCCCCAACCCACCAAAAAAAAAAAAAAAAAAAGCACACTTTACTTTTACCCCTCTTAACCTTTTTCAAGCTAGCAATATCTTTTTGTATCTTGATTCCAACATCTCATTGTATTAGCTTTCTCTCCCAGCCTGAGTCCTCTGTAAATCTGATAAGTGGCCTTCTGTGCCTTTATCCAAGCCACTGATAAAAGCATTAAGCAAGACATGGTCAAGTTCAGAGAAAGCACTGTAGCCTCTAGAGAGCCCTCCAATTTGATATTGATTAATTAATTAGTCTCTTTGGACATAGCTGTAGAACCAGCTATGGATCTGGCTCACATCCTCTCCACAGGGAAGTCTTGAGAGACTTTATCAAATGCTTACCCAGAAGTTTTAGGTCTACAGCAACCTTCTGATTCATCTCTCCGGGACCCTGACAAAAAAATGGGGACTGAGCACGCTTGTCATGACCTCCTGGGGAACCCAGACAGCTCCTGATGACCACACACCCTTTGATAATTGACCACAAACTACATGCTTAATGATCATTTCTACAATTTTACTTGGAACTAGCATAAAAATAATTTGTCTACATTTTTGGAATCTCTCTCTCTTCCTTGGAAAACTTGGACATATATTGATCTCATTTTACTCTTCATTAGTTTTCCCTGATTTTTCAAGGGTTGCTGTTTCAGCTTCTGCAAACATATCCGTGGGTTTTTCCAGAAATTTCAAAGATAACTAGAGCATACTAGAAGGCAAATTTGTCTAACGCAGTTAGTTACCTGGAAACCATAAAGAAAAAAGTCTTTTTCCTTGCCCATATAAACATTTAAAAGCATATCTATGGAGGACCTCCAAAGTACAAGTAAATTACAATAATGTTTCCCACAAATATGAAAAGACTAATTTTTCTGTCATACAAACAGGTCTTAAAAATCAATAAGAAAAAGAGAAAAATGAGTAGAGTTAAACAGGCAGTTTATAGAAATAAGAAATGCAAAAGGCCAGTAAACATATGAAAATGTGCTTAATCTCTCACCATTAATGCAAACAAGGTTAAATCTGTATATTATTAAATTAGCAAAAATTAAAATTTGATGAAACCCAGTGCCAGCAAGGACATGGAGAAATGGGCACTCACATATGTAGCTGGTGAAAGTGTACGTTGCTGCAATCTGTTTGCAAAGGATAGTTTAATAATATCTACCAAAATTTTAAGTGCATCTCTCACCATTAATGCAAACAAGGTTAAATCTGTATATTATTAAATTAGCAAAAATTAAAATTTGATGAAACCCAGTGCCAGCAAGGACATGGAGAAATGGGCACTCACATATGTAGCTGGTGAAAGTGTACGTTGCTGCAATCTGTTTGCAAAGGATAGTTTAATAATATCTACCAAAATTTTAAGTGCATATCCTTGCCTTTAGGGATTTGATCACATAGCTATGCAGGCTTTCACCAGCAGCCCCTTTGTCAGGCTCCTGATCATTCTTGCTGGAGAAGGACACCAGACAAGACTCAAGGATCCTTCTTTCTCCATCCTGCTTTAACTCCATACCACCCAGACTTTGCAGTGGTTCTAAGTCCTGTCGTTGCATTTGGGTTGTTTGCCTCTATTGTTTGGATGAGACTCTTTCTTCGCCCAGTTTGTCTTCACTCAGACCCCATCCTCTGAACTGCAGGTTTGTTTCACACGTTTTGTTTTCTGCTGTGGCCTATGTTTCTTCTTCCATCCTCTGCCTGGGTCCCTGGCAAACTGTACGTGACACTTTAGATGCCTCTCCTTTTCTTCCTTGAAGTCAATTTTTTTTTCACAGGTCAGAATCAGGGCACAGGGTATGGGACCATATCCATCTTTGCTCAGAAAGTTTTCATCTCCGCCTTCCTGAAGTCCAGGATAGCTTTATTCAGCACACTCATATTGAGCACCAGGGTGCTAGGGAGCCATGGTAGAGATTATATAGGAAGCCAGCTCTCAAAGGACTCTACCAGGAGCACAGTATATGCTGATGAATTATAATTTAGATTTCTAAACACTTCATTGTGTCCTAAGTAATGCCCCAGCATTGCCTGGACTTTCCTGGCATACATTGGAATCTTTCAGGAGGTGGAGGGGCAAGGAAAATGAATTGTCTGGCCTGTTTCCCTCATCCTACCTCTAATCTGATTGTACTGCTGTGTGGAGACAGCATATGAAAGAAGAGTGTGTTCCAATTCTACTTCTTGGGCCACCTTGGGGCACGAGGGCAGGGTAACTGGTAGGAACATGATTGTTCCTTTTCAGTTGGGGGTTAGAAAACAGAGTCATTAAAAGGTCTCTGAGCTTGGAAGAAAGTGTGTGTGTGTGTGTGTGTGTGTGTGTGCACGCACATGTATTCCACATGTGGGGAAGCTGCATGTGAGAATGAGGATGGAAAGTGTGTGTACCTTCATGAAACAGCAGTGTGGAGGGTGGCGTGGGAATGTGGAGAGAGTTTGGGGTCCCTTCCCCCACTAACATCAAGATTGCAGTAACCGCAGATTAAGTGCTGTTGACCCCAGGAGACAAGCGGCTCTGTTTCCAAGGGAACCACATGGCTCAATCAAGGTCCCTGAAAAGGAGGGTGAGCCAGGATGGAGCAGCCCTTCAACCTTCCAGAGCAGTTGTGCGTACAGCGGAACTCTCTGACCTGCTTCAGCCTGCTGAGGGATCCTGGGCAGGTCGCTTAACACTGCCTGGCCCCTTCACAAGCCCCTGCTCCTAGGAGAGGTAGACAGGTAGTTAAGGCACTTGGCTATCCATGTGCCCCCTCCCACCCACCACCCCCATGGTCTCTGAATGATCTTGGGGCAGTCCCTTTGCTTCTCTGGGCTTGGTTTTTCCATCAACACAATGAAAGTATTGGTCAAAGAGTCTCTAAGGATCCCTCCCAGTTCTATGACTTTCTCCTGAGACCTCTCCCCTCTTCTATCATATGCAGACTCCCTGGTCCAAGATGTGAGGGGAATGGAGGGGCCAGGGAAGCCATTCTTCTTGCACACCTGCCCCTACCAAATAGCACCAGTTGTGCCATTTCCATAGCAACTGACGCCTCCCCATCTTTAGGGAGTGAGTGGGGTGTTCAAGAAGCCAGTAGTGTTTTTATCAGCAGCTTCAAGCAGGAGCAGAGATGGAAGTTGAATATCAGGAGGGGCCCTGATCTGAAGAGAAGGTGAGAGGGGCCCCTCAGCCCACAGCCCTTCAGTAGGG
Organism: Oreotragus oreotragus; assembly: GCA_006410675.1. Classification (NCBI taxonomy): domain Eukaryota; kingdom Metazoa; phylum Chordata; class Mammalia; order Artiodactyla; family Bovidae; genus Oreotragus; species Oreotragus oreotragus. Next base: position 113,768 of record SJYX01004975.1, read on the forward strand.
TCACTGGAAAGTTGCAAACTGAGCCCCACCCTGTCTAGGGAATCCTGCCCCATGGGTCGGTCCCACCTCCACAGAACCCAGCATAAGGCAGCCTAAACTCTGATATCAGAGGAGAAAGTCTTGGAAGTGCTACGGGGTGGAAAGAACTCTTGTAGTCAGGCCAGCTGGTTTCACTTTCCAGTCCTTCCAGGTCAGTGGCTCTCAACCCTGGCTGCACATTAGAACCACTAAGAGAGCTTTTAAAGATGCCCAGGTCTGCCCTCAGGACATCCCAAGATGGGATCCATGCTTCAATATTTAAAATGTTCCACCAGAGACTCTGTTTCTAGCCATAAAGGAGTAATAGGAACTGAATTCACCTTTCTATTTTAAACAGCCAGAAATCTGGACAAAATATAGGATATGATAGATGTTGAACAACTGGCAGGGCAGGACAGCAATTGCTTAGAGAAAGGAAACAAGCGTGCTGAGTCCTACAGTGTCTTCAGCTTACACTCTGGGTTGAGAAAACAGAGACTGAAGTTCGAGGAGACCAAGGTGTCTAGAATTTGTGGGGGAGAGTGCTGGAGAGGTGAGGGCTGCAAAGAAAGAAGGCACTCCAGAGCATAGCAGAGGGGTTCTCTTAGGGTTTTGGCTAAGAACTCATCTGAGCACATGTGAAAATCACTGGGCAAAAAACCACCAGGGAGCAACAGACTGAACAACTTCCAGAGTGCAGACAGGGCCGGGGTTGCTCTTGCTCACCCCAGTTAGAGTAGGGAAACCTTGTAGTACGGGAGACATCAGCTAGAGTCCCGAGATAGGTGTCCTGGATCATAGGCTTACATTATCTCTAGAGCAAAGTGGGCTCTGAAATCACCCTTAGAAAGATAAAATAGCAAACCTTGAAAGAATCCAACTATTTTCAGATATAACTTGTGTTTCAGAACAAAACTAAGAATATCTACGGGAACACATAAACATATAGCATCCAACAAAGTACAATTCACAGTGTCTGGCGTCCAACCAAAACCGCTGTTGATGTTCAGTTGCTGTGTCTGACACTTTTGTGATTCCATGGACTGTAGCCTGTCAGGTTCCTGTCCGTGGGATTTCCCAGGCAAGAATACTAGAGTGGCTAGCTCTTTCCTTTTCCAGGGGGTCTTCCTGATCCGGGATCAAACCTGTGGTTCCTGCATTGCCAGGCGGATTCTTTACCACTGAGCCAGATGTATTAATTTTCTATTGCTGCCATAACAAATAACCATAAACTTAGTGACTTCAAACAACACCCAATTATCCCGTTACAGTTTCTAGGGGTCAGAAGTCCAGGCACAGCACAGTTTAGCAGGGTGCTCCAGTTATGGTCTCCCAAGGCTGAGATCAAGCTGCCAGTTTGCCTAGTTCTCTGGATCTTGGAATTGTCTGCCCAGCTTAACCTCAGCTCTGGTGGTTGTAGGCCTGAGGTCCCATTTCCATACTGGTTGTCAGCTAGGGGCTGCCCTGAGCTCCTGGAGGCTTCCCACATTCCTTGTCATGATACCCATACTTTCTACACCTCAGCAATGATGCATCAGATTTTACTCATGCTCTGAATTTCCCTGACTTACTTTTCTGCCTTTGCTTTAAGGATTCATGATTATGTTGGGCTAGCCCTGGATAATCAAATATATTCTTATTTTAAGGTCAAATGATTAGAAAATTTAATTATATCTGTGAAGTACTTTTTTTTCTATATAAAGTAATACATCCACGGCTTTCTAGATTAGAGCATAGAGTGCTCTTGGGGGCCATAATTCTGCCAGGTATGCAAAGAAGCAAAAAAAACCCATTCTAGGTGAAAAATCAAACATTGGAAATAGGCCAGAAATGAGAGTGATGCTTGAATTAGTGGACAAGGGTGTCAAAACAACTATTATAAGTATGCCCTATATGTTCACGAAAAGAGAAGAAATTATAACCGTGATGGAGACAGAAATGGAAGATATAAAAAGCATTCAGATGGAACTTTTAGAAATGAAAAGTTCAGTATCTGAAATTACACTGTATTTTCAATATCTGGAAATACATTGGGTGGGATCCATCGTGGATTAGACATAGCAGAAGAAAAGACAGTAAACTTGGAGACACAGGAATAAAAATGATCCAGAGCAAAGCACACACAGAGAGAAACAGGAACAGAAAAAATACACGAAATTGTGTGATATGCAATCCAACGTCACACACACACAAAAAGGAGACAAACGTGTTTCTGAACAAGTAATGACCAAAACTTTTCCAAATTTGCTAAAAACTATAAATCCACAGAGCCAAGAAGCTCGATGAAACCACAGCAAGAGAAACATAAAAAAACCATGCCAAGACACAAATAAAATTGCTGAAATCAGTTATAAAATAAAAAGTTTAAAAGCAGCTATAAGAAAAAGACACAGATAGAGGAACACAGAAATGGTAACAGACTTCTTGTGAGACATTATTCAGTCCAGAAGGTACCAAATAATGTCTTTAAATACTAACAGCACTTAGCAACCTAGAATTTAATACCCATTAAAACTGTTTTTGAAAATGAAAATACAATGAAGCCTTTTGATTCAATGACAACTAGGAGAATTCATCATCAGCAAACATCCTCTATAAGAAATATTAAAGGAAATTGTTCAAGGAAGAAAAACATACCAGGTAGAAATTTGGATAGAGAAATCAAGAGTGGTGGAAATGCAGAAATGTGAATAAATATTAAAGACATTTTAAAAATAATTTTTGATCTCTTTAAAATATAATTGCCTTAAAATATTTTGCAGCTTGCCATTTGTGACCCTATAGATGGACCAAGAGGGTATTATCCTGAGTGAAATAAGTCAGACAGAGAAAAACAGACCCTGTATGATTTCACTTATATGTGGAATCTAAAAAACAAAACAAATGAAAAAACATAGCTAAACAAAAACAGTCATAGATACAGACAACAAACAACTGGTCGCCAAGGGCAGAGGGATGGAACAGGAGAGAAGTGAGGGAGATTATGATAAAATTTTAGTTAACAAAATGAATATCATGGATATGGAATGTACAATGAGGGGAATATAGTCAATAATTGCTATATTTTGCGTCAGATGGAAACTAGATTTATTATAGTGATCATTTGAAATGTATAGAAGTATTGAATTACTATATTGTGTATCAGGAACTAACATAGTGCCATAGGTCAATTATACTTCAGAAACCCACCGAACAAGCAAACAAACTCATAAAAAATACCTGATTTGTAGTTACCAGAGGTGGAAAGTGTTAGCCGTCAGTCGTGTCTGACTCTTTGTGACCCCATGGACTGTAGCCTGCCAGGTTTCTCTGCTCATGGGATTTCCCAGGCAAGAGTAAGGGGATGGGTTGCCATTTCCTTTTCCAGGGATTTTCCTGACCCAGAGACCAAACCTGAGTCTCCCGTTTCATAGGAAGATTCTTTACCTTCTGAGCCACCAGCAAAGCCCTGCCAGAGGGGCTTGAAAACAGTGTTATCCCTCAACTTTTTTTTTCCCCAAAACTTTTAGCATTTTGAGGTCCCTGACATATTCATGTATATGTTAGAATCACATTGTGAGTTTTCTATAAATAAACAAGATGACTTGACTAGGATTTCATGCAACCAATGGAACAATTTTGGGGAAATTGATGTCAATGATATTGAACCGTCTGATTCAGGAAAATGGTACATCTCTCCTTTATTTAGTTCTTCTATAATTTCTATGAGAAAGATTCTATTGTACAGGAATTGCAAATATTTTATTAAATCTATTCCAAAGTATTTAATATATTTTGCTATTGAAATAGTATTTTAAAGTTTGAATTTCAAAGTATTCAGTCCCAACATATAGAAAAGCAATAATTTTAAAATCCTGTGACCATGTCAGTTATCAATTCTAGTTGCTTTTTTTTTAATCCCTTAAAATTTTATTCTTAGACATGATCAAGTCACCTGTGAAGAACACAGTTTTAATTTTTCCTTTCCAATCTGTATGCCTTCTTTTCTTCTTGTCTGCTTACACTGGCTGGGACCTCCATTACAATGTTCAGTAGAAGTGGTGAGAATGGAAATCCTTAGTTTTTTCCCAATATTAAGAGGAAACACTCAGCTTTTCACCACTAAATGTGATGTTAGCTGTTGGTTTTACACAAATATGCCTTATCAGATTGAGGAAATTTCCTTCTACTCCTAGTTCACTGAGAATTTTCTTTTTAAAATTATGAATGACTAATTTTCTCAAAAGCCTTTTCTATATCTATTAAGATGATCATATGGATTTTCTTTTTGTAAAGACTTCTATTATTGAAGTAAGTTTGATATGTAACTTTATGTAGTTTCAGGAGTACAACATAATGATTTCATAAATGTGTGTATTATGGAATGATTACCATAAGTCTAGTTAACATCCATCACCACACAGAATTTCAATTTTTTCTTGTGATAAGAACTTCTAAGATTGAGTTTCTTAGCAACTTTCAAATATATAATGCAACATTATTAACTATAGTCACCTGCAGTACATTACATCCACAGCATGGAGACTTAAGATAACTACATAATACCTTGGAAAAATGAACATTCCAGATCATTATACCCATTATACAGAAACACGATTAATTAGAATTCTATGTTCACAAATTTCTTATAAATTTAGAGACATAATTTTATAAACTACTTCATGATTTATATATGAGTGAATTATTTATTTGGAGATTGATTTTTGAAACTTAGAACAATTTTGAATTTTTGGTATAAGCTACACTCAGTTCAGTTCAATTCAGTTGCTCAGTCGTGTCCAGCTCTGTGACCCCAAGAATCGCAGCACACCAGGCCTCCCTGTCCATCACCATCTCCGGAATTCACTCAAACTCACATCCATTGAGTCGGTGATGCCATCCAGCCATCTTATCCTCTGTCATCCCCTTCTCCTCCTGCCCGCAATCCCTCCCAGCATCAGAGTCTTTTCCAATGAGTCAGCTCTTCACATGAGGTGGTCAAAGTACTGGAGTTTCAGCTTTAGCATCATTCCTTCCAAAGAACACCCAGGGCTGATCTCCTT
>SJYX01004975.1:123337-133868 GCA_006410675.1 Oreotragus oreotragus
AGGTGGTCTGGTATTCCCATCTCTTTCAGAACTTTCCACAATTTATTGTGATCCACACAGTCAAAGGCTTTGGCATAGTCAATAAAGCAGAAATAGATGTTTTTCTGGAACTCTCTTGCTTTTTGATGATCCAGCAAATGTTGGCAATTTGATCTCTGGTTCCTCTGCCTTTTCTAAAACCAGCTTGAACATCTGGAAGTTCACGGTTCACGTATTGCTGAGGCCTGGCTTGGAGAATTTTGAACATGGGAGATGAGTGCAATTGTGTGGTAGTTTGAGCATTCTTTGACATTGCCTTTCTTTGGGATTGGAATGAAAACTGACCTTTTCCAGTCCTGTGGCCACTGCTGAGTTTTCCAAATTTGCTGGCATATTGAGTGTAGCACTTTCACAGCATCATCTTTCAGGATTTGAAATAGCGCCACTGGAATTCCATCACCTCCACTAGCTTTGTTGGTAGTGATGTTTTCTAAGGCCCACTTGACTTCACATTCCAGGATGCCTGGCTCTAGGTGAGTGATCATACCATCGTGATTATCTGGGTTATGAAGATCTTTTTTTGTACAGTTCTTCTGTGTATTCTTGCCACCTCTTCTTAATATCTTCTGCTTCTGTTAGGTCCATATCATTTCTGTCCTTTATTTAGCCCATCTTTGCATGAAATGTTCCCTTGGTATCTCTAATTTTCTTGAATAGATCTCTAGTCTTTCCCATTCTGTTGTTTTCCTCTGTTTCTTTGCATTGATCGCTGAGGAAGGCTTTCTTATCTCTTCTTGCTATTCTTTGGAACTCTGCATTCAGATGCTTATAGCTTTCCTTTTCTCCTTTGCTTTTTGCTTCTCTTCTTTTCTCAGAATGTTTAGTATTGCTGTTTACTCCTCCTTCATCGACATCTTTATCATTTTAATTGATGTTCTTTATCCCAGTAATATTCTTTGCTTTGAGATATTTGTTTGATATTAAAATAGCCACTCCAGCTTTCTTTTGTTTCATGTTATCATGTTATATTTAAAAACAAAAATTTTTTTTTTACTTTATAATATTGTATTGGTTCTGCCACTCATCAACATGAATCCGCCATGGGCGTACGTGTGTTCCCCATCCTGAACCCCCCTCCCACCTCCTTCCCCATTTACACTTAACCTAACTGTGTCTTTATAGTTAAAGTGTATTTCTTGTAGGTAGCATATAATTGGCTTTTTCTTTTTATCCTGATGATCTCTGCCTTTTAATTGAGGTGTTTAGACTATTTACATTTAATGAAATTGTTGATATGGCCATATTTAAATCTATCATTTTGTTGTTAGTTCACTAAACTATCTGTCTGTTCTTTCTTTACTTTTTTCTTGCCTCTTTTTGATTTATTTAGTATTATTTATGACTCAATTTTATCCTTGGCTTGTTTGTTAGGTATCACTCTTTGTTTTATTATTTTAGTGTTTACTTTAGGGTTTATAGTTATTGCCAACTTATCACAGTCTACCTTCAAATAGTCTACCTTCTGAAGTATTCATTACATACATATTGTAAAGACCTTACAATAACACATTTCTGTTTCTCTCTTCCTGGGCCTTGTGTTACTGTCATATGCTTTACACAATATATTATAACCACTTTGTTCAAAAACAATAAAGATATTCACATAGTTAAAAGCGTTAAACTATTTGTATTACTGTAGTTACCCGTTCCAGTGCTTTTTTCCTTTGTGTAGATCCATGTCTCCATCTGGTGTCATGCTCCTTCTGTGTGAAGAATGTTCTTCACATTTCTCAGATTGCAACGTGCTGGCAATGAATTCTTTAAACTTTTGAATATCTACAAATATATTTGCCTCATTTTCATTTTTAAAAGATATTTTCACTGGGCATAGAATTGTAGGTTGACAAACTTTCCCCACCAATTAAAAAGTTGTATTTTTTGCTTCCATTATTCTGATAAGAAACCTGCAATATTATTCTTACCATTTTTTCTTTTCTAAAGTGTCTTTTCATCTGACAAGACTTTCTTTTTATCACTGGTTTTGAGCAATTTGAATATGACATGCCTTGGGGTCAATTCTCTTCATGTGCTTGGAATTATTTTCATTTCTTGGATTCATGGGTTAATAGTTTTCATCAAATTTGAAAGTTTTGGCTATTATCTTTTCAAATATTTTTTTCTCTTCTCTCTAACCTCCACCTCTCTTCAGTGATTTCAATTACTTATATACTACTCTCCTTGAAGCCCCACAGTTCAATGATGCTCTTGTATTTTTAAATATCTTTTTTTTTCCTGTGTGTTTCATTTTGGATACTTTCTAGTACTATGCATTCAAATTCACTAGTATTTTCTTCTGCCATGTCTAATTTGTCATTAACCCCATCTCAGACACCAAGGTTTTTAATCTCAGACACTGGCGCTTTCAATTCTAGATGATCTTTTTTTTTTTTTAAACAAAACTATCATTTGTGTATCTACTTAACTTTTTGAACACATGGAATATAATTATAATGAGTGCTTTAATGTTCTTGTCTGCAAATTTTAACATTGTTGTCAGTTCTGGGTCTGGCCCGGTTCATTGATTATGCTACACAATATGGATCATGTTTTTCTTAACATGGTTGGTAATCTGATGGACTTCCTTATTGAGTCCTGGCTATTTTTATATTCATGTAACTATTCTTGTTTTTTTTCCCCCTTGGGAGATGCAGCTAAATTACCTGGAAAGAGCTGATCCTTTTGCATCTTGATTTTATGACTTGTTAGGCAGGTCTGAAGCAGTTGCTCAGTCCAAGGCTCATTATTCCCCATTGCTGAGGCAAGAGCTTCCTGAATATTCCACCCAATAATCCATGAATTATTAGCTTTTCCAGTCTGGCACTGGGAAGAAGCCCAACCTCTGGCTCTGTGTGAACTTTGGGAACTATTTCCTAATCTTTTTATATTGTTTTTATTCCCTCAGCCATGGATAATTTCTTTATATACATGCACTTATCAGTACTCTGCTGAATTTTTAGGAGGGCCCCTCTGTAGATTTTCAGGGTTCTCTCTCTGTGCAACATTTTCCTTGAGAATCTGAGCTGCCTATATCTCACCAAATGCTTAACTTTGCCCTTCTTAACCCAAGGAATCCACTAGTCTCCACCTGGATTCCCCCTTCTTGCATTGAGGACTGCAAACTCTTTCAAGGCACTAAGCTGCAACAATTTCAGGCTCACTGGTTTATCTCCTTTTTCTCAGAAGGAAATAGCCCACATGCCACAACTACTGAGCCTGTGCACTGTGGAGCCCACACTCTGCAGCAAGAGAGGCCACTTCCGTGAGAAGCCTGTACGCTGCAACTAGAGAAGAGCCCCCACTCACTGCAACTAGAGAAAGCCCGCATGCAGCAACAAAGCCCCAGCGCAGTGGGGAAAAACTCAATACACCGTGACTTAATGATGTTGTTCAGTCGCTCAGTCATGTCCGACCCTATGACCCCGTGGACTGCAGCATGCCAGGCTTCCCTGTCCTTCCCCATCTCCTGGAGCTTGCTCAAATTCATGTCCATTGAATCGGTGATGCCGTCCAGCCATCTCCTCCTCTGTTGTCCCCTTCTCCTCCAACCTTCAATCTTTCCCAACATCAGGATCTTTAAAGAGTCAGCTCTGCACATCAGGGGGCCAAAGTATGGAGCTTCAGCTTCAGCAACAGTCCTTCCAATGAATATTCAGGATTGGCTTCCTTTAGGATGGATTGGTTGGATCTCCTTGCAGTCCAAGGGTCTCTCAAGAGTCTTCTCCAACACCACAGTTCAAAAGCATCAATTCTTCAGTGTTCAACCTTCTTTATGGTCTAAATCTCACATCCATACATGACTACTAGAAAAACCATAGCTTTGACTAGATGGACCCTTGTAGACAAAGTAATGTCTCTGCTTTTTAATATGCTGTCTAGGTTGGTCATAGCTTTTCTTCCAAGGAGCAAGCATCTTTTAATTTCATGGCTGCAGTCACCATCTGCAGTGATTCTTCAGCCCAAGAATATAAAGTCTCTCACTGTTTCCATTGTTTCCCCATCTATTTGTCATGAAGTGATGGGACTGGATGCCATGATCTTCATTTTTGAATGTTGAGTTTTAAGCCAGCTTTTTCACTCTCCTCCTTCTACTTCATCAAGAGGCTCTTTAGTTCCTCTTTGCTTTCTGCCACAAGGGTGGTATCATCTATATATCTGAGGTTATTGATATTTCTCCCAGAAATCTTGATTCCAGCTTGTGCTTCATCCAGCCTGGCATGTTACATGATATACTCTGCATATAAGTTAAATAAGCACGGTGACAATATACAACCTTGTCGTACTCCTCTCCCAATTTTGAACCAGTCTATTATTCCATGTCCAGTTCTACCTGTTGCTTCTTGACCTGCATACAGGTTTCTCAGGAGGCAGGTAAGGTGGTCTGGTATTCTCATCTCTTGAAGAATTTTCCACAGCTTGTTGTGATCCACACAGTCAAAGGCTTTGGTATAGTCAATGAAGCAGAAGTCAATGTATTTTTTAGAATTCTCTTGCTTTTTCTAGGATCCAGTGGATGTTGGCAATTTGATTTCTGGTTCCTTTGCCTTTTCTAAATCCAACTTGAATATCTAGAAGTTCTTGGTTCATGCACTGTTGAAGCCTGGGTTGGAGAGTTTTGAGCATTACTTTGCTAGCATGTGAGATGAGTGTAATTGTGCAGTAGTCTGAACATTTTTTGACACTGCCCTTCTTTGGGATTGGGATCAAAACTGACCCTTTCTAGTTCTGTGGCCACTGCTGAGTTTTCTAAATTTGCTGGCATAGCGAGTGTATCACTTTAACAGCATCATCTTTTAGGATTTGAAATAGCTCAGCTGGAATTCTATCACCTCCACTAGCTTTCTTTGTAGTGATGCTTCTTAAGGCTCACTTGACTTCACACTCCAAGATGTCTGACTCTAGGTAAGTGATCAAACAATCATTGTTATCTGGGTCATTAAGATTTTTTTAAATAGTTCTTCTGTGTATTCTTGCCACCTCTTCTTAATATCTCTGATTCTGTTAGGTCTATGCCATTTCTGTGCTTTCTTGTGCCCATCTTTGCATGAAATGTTCCCTTGGTATCTCTAATTTTCTTAAAGAGATCTCTAGTCTTCCCATTTTATTGTTTTCATCTATTTCTTTGCATTGTTTACTTAGGAAGGCTTTCTTATCTCTCCTTGCTATTCTTTGGAATTCTGCATTCAGATAGGTATATCTTTCCTTTTCTCCTTTGACTTTAGCTTCTCTTCTTTTCTTAGCTATTTGCAAGTCCTCCTCAGACAGCCATTTTGCCTTTTTGCATTTCTTTTTCTTGGAGATGGTTTTGATCACTGCCTCCTGTACAATGTCATGAACCTCTTCCCATAGTTCTTCAGGTAGTCTGTCTATCAGATCTAATCTCTTGAGTCTATTTGTCACTTCCACTGTATAATTGTAAGGGATTTGATTTAGGTCATACCTAAATGGCCTAGTATTTTCCCTACTTTCTTCAATTTAAGCCTGAATTTGGCAATAAAGAGTTCATGATCTGAGCCACAGTCAACTCCCGGTCTTGTTTCTGCAGATTGTATAGAGCTTCTTCATCTTTGACTGTAAAGAATATAATCAATCTGACTTCAGTATTAACCATCTGGTAATCTCCATGTGTAGAGTCATCTCTTGTGTTGTTGGAAGAGGGTGTTTGCTATGATCAGTGCATTCTCTCGGTAAAAGTCTGTTAGCCTTTGCCCTGCTTCATTTTTTACTCCGAGGCCCAACTTGTCTGTTACTCCAGGTATCTCTTGACTTCCTACTTTTGCATTCCAGTCCCCTGTAATTAAAAGGACATCTTTTTTTTGGTGTTAGTTCTAGAAGGTCTTGTAGGTCTTCATAGAATCATTCAACTTCAGTTTCTTTGGCATAGTGGTTGGGGCACAGACTTGGATTACTGTGATATTGAATGGTTTTCCTTGGAAATGAACAGAGATCACTCTGTCATTTTTGAGATTGCATCAAAGTACTGCATTTTGGACTCTTTTGTTGACCATGATCACTACTCCATTTCTTCTAAGGGATTCTTGCCCACAGTAGTAGATATAATGGTCATTCTGGTCCATTTTAGTTCACTGATTACTAAAATGTTGACGTTCACTCTTGTCATCTCCTGTTTGACCACTTCCAATTTACCTTGATTCATGGACCTAACATTTCAGGTTCCTATGCAATATTGTTCTTTACAGAATCAGACAGACATGTCTACAACTGGGTGTTGTTTTCATTTTGGCTTGCCTCTTCATTGTTTCTGGAGCTGTTTCTACGTGCTTCTCCAGTAACATATTGGGCGCATACCAACCTGGGGAGTTCATCTTTCAGTGTCTTATCTTTTTGCTTTTTTATACTGTTCATGGGGTTCTCAAGGCAAGTATACTAAATTGGTTTGCCATTCCCTTCTCCAGTGGACCGTGTTTTGTTGGAACTCCCCACCATGACCACGTTTTGTCAGAAAACATAAACACCAAGATTATGTCAAGAATACAATGTTGAGATCATGTCTAATTTTTCTCCAGGGGTGCAAGCTATAAAGAGAAGAGTGCTGGGCCAGGGAAGAGAGACCAAGATCCATTCACCTTGAGCAGATCACTTTCCTTTCCTATGCATTAGTGTCCCTATCTATAAAATGAAGGTAAGGAGAATTCCTGCCCAGCATACATAATATACAGAGAAGAGGGAAAGGTGAGAGTGAAATCATCTGGGAAGCTGTTGGCTGCTGGCATACACTGTCACACCCTTGCCCACCCCGTCTCCCTACTACATGATTTGCTGGTTTCTCTTCCTGGCACTCACTGTCCTCCTGAGCTCTCAGCTCAGGCCCAAACCTACAGTCAGTGCTCAGCAAATCCTTATGGCCTGATGGTGATTTTACAGGCATCTGGTCTCACTTTCACATTTCTCTCCTCATTGGTTCCTGAAGGTGGATAAGAGCAATCAAGGAGCCCCACCCCAGGTGTGCTAGGTGAAGGGGAAGAGTTGGAAACAATAGTTTGTGGGAGGCTGCTCTGGGATGCACATTCCTGGGGCCTCACACCTTTGGGCATCAGAAAGCCCTGAATCTCCTGGGATCCCCCATAGTTGGTTCTTGGGACAGTTGACCCCCTCTGAACTGGGGCCTGTCCTTCTCTGATACATGGCAATGGTCTCAGAGACAAGAGAGGTCTTTTCAGGACTCAGGTGTAAGGCAGGATTTCAGTAGCCCTGGGCTCTTGGAACATGAGTACTGGCTCGCCCCTACCTGGTCCTGGCAGCTGAGACCTCACTCCTGCTGTATGAATGCAGCATGAAGGCAGACGGCCTGCCACATCTTTATTCCTTTTATTCCTTGGTTCCTTCAGTTCCACCATGTGCCATGTGACTCCCCTGGCATGTGCAGTCACTCTCTGAATTCGTTTTCATCCCTTCCTCAGTGTAGTAATATTACTCCTTTGGAACATGTTGTTAATCCCCACCCCACCCCCCAGCCAATATATCTCTCTTCTGGCATGCATTTCTACATCTGCAGCATCAAGTTAACTTGCTTTGCATTCATTGTGACCCCCCTGGCACTAACTGCTATTTCTGGAATGCCTGGGGACACCCCTGGCATGAACTGGCACTCGCTCTGGCACAGCAAAGAATTCTCTGGGCACGTACATGCTCACTCAGTATGCACTGGAAGGGCTAAACTATCTTTTCTAGTTCTCATTCCATGTGTAAACTGGAAAGCATTGTCCGTGTGGTTTTTTCAAGGTCCTGCAGGAGCAATTGGGATTGTAGTTCATCTGGCTGTAGTGTTCTTAACTGCAGTGAAGTTTACATCCTTCTCAAACCTAATATGGCTATAAGAGAATGTCTGATGCTGCTCCCCAAAACCTGTTCGGCATCTCAGTAAGTGTCACCATCATCTATTTGCCTATTTAAGCCCCAAACTCAGGTATCTTGATTCCTCCCTTTCCTTCATTCTCTGCATTCAATCCCCAATGACTTCCATGTTTCTAAATTCTGTGATCACTTTTCTATCCAAATCTGTATGAGTTTCCTGTAGCTGCTGTGACAAATGACTACCAGCTTGGAGGCTTAAAATGACAGAAATTTATCCCCCCACAGTTCTGGACGTCAGAAGTCTGAAATCAGTTTCACTGGACCAAAATCAAGATGTTAGCAGGACCATACCCCCCTTAGAGCCTCTAGGGTAGAGGTCCTCCCTTGCCTCTCCTAGCTTCTGGTGGCTCCTGGCCTTCCCTGGCTTATGGCATGGCATTCCAAGCTCAGTCTCTCTGCTCATGTTCCCTTCTCCTCTGTCTGTGTCAGATCTCCCTGGAGCCTACCCAGATAATCCAAGGTGATCACTCCATCTCAAGATCCTTGATTTAATCACATCTGGAAAGCCTCCCATTCTTTTCCGTATAAGGTAACACTCACAGAGTCTAGAAATTAAAGCGTGGGTGTCTTGAGACGGGGGCATAATTCAGCCTGTCACGCCGTCTCCCTCCACAGTGAGCCGGTGTCTTTGGCGCTTTCTTCTCTTGGTTTCCATGCATCTCCTTGTTCACTGGCCACTCCTTCCCATTTGCCTCTATTTGAAAACTCTACAAGCAGAGCTGCTGCTGTCTGCTCAGCTGCTCAGGCTAAAAACGCATGAGTTGCTCCTGCTTCACTTTCTCCTCATGCCCTTCCATAGCCAACCCATCAGCCAGTGCTGTTGGCTCGACCTCCAAACTGTAGTGCAAGTCTTCCATCTTCACTTCTCCCCAGCTCACTTCTGTTTGCACTGACACCATCTGTGTCTCTGGTTCAAATCACCCTCCTCCCTCACCTGAAATAGACTATGTGGCTAAAGGAATGTACCAGAAGCTCCGAGTACCCACTGAACAGCCCTCTCAGCCGCTCTCTGATGCCAGTCATGAAGGCAGTGAACATTTCCGGAATGGTTTCCACCGAGTATCCTGCTCAAATACACAGTGTGTCATTTTTGCTTCTGCACTCCTCCAGTGCTACACGGGGCTCCTCTGACGCCGCCGTGTGGGGCACCAGCAGAGATCTACATGGCAGGGAGGATGTGCAGCCTGGAAGCATGGCAGAGGGAAGTCAGCACCCCTGGGGCCAATGGGTAGATAGGAGTCAGTGTAGAAATGGTTCTCCCTATGAGCCATCATGTGAAAATCTTCAACAGGCATTCCTTGTCCTCCTCAGAAGACCCCAGTGTGATCAGTTCTGGTTTTATATGGGTCAGAATAACTCAGTAATAAGCCCTTGTATTAGCTTTTTCTCCTTCCCTCTTTTACTCTCTCTGGTCCTTCATTTTTGATACCTGGGATCACGTTTCAATAAACTGCCTGCACATGAGTCCTTACTTCAGGTCCTGCACTTGAGTGGGACCCAGGCAAAAACCTGCTCAGTTCTGTCTGACTCTTTGTGACCCTGTGGGCTGTAACCCTGCCAGGCTCCTCTATCCATTAAATTCTTCAGGAAAGAATACTGGAGTGGGTTGCCATTCCCTTCTCCATAGCTCAGTTGGTAAAGAATCCACCTGCAATGCAGGAGACCTGGGTTTGATCCCTGGGTTGGGAAGATCCCCTGGAGAAGAGAAAGCCCACCCACTACAGTATTCCAGTCTGGAGAATTCCATGGACTATACAGTCCATGGGGTCGCAAATAGTCAGATATGACTGAGCGACTTTCACTTCACTTTACAGGCAAAAATAGTGAATTTTCCAAAATGAAAATTCAATTATGATGCCGGGCCCTTCTCCCACTCCCCTCAAAACGTCTCAATAGCTCATCAGTGTTCTTGTGCTAGTGACAAAACTCTTTCTGTGACTGACAGCTTATTCCTCACCTCTCAGCTCAAGCATCACTTCCTCAGAGACCTCCCTTACCTACAGACCAGCCAACACACTCCTCTTCCATTATGCAATCTTCTAGCATACTTTTAGGTAACATTCCTTCTCAGAAATGTTTGTTATGCTTGCAACTTTCCTTCTAATACTGTTACTATTTGACTAATGTCAATGTCCCTCATTAGATGATATCCAAGAGCATAGAGACTGTGAAATTTTACTCCCTAGTTATCTTCATGGCCACACCCAGTGCATGCCACCAGAATGAATGAATAAATTAGAGCATAGTTATTCCACAGTGCTCAAAATATACATAATACAAGTTTCTTTAATCTTTCTGAACAAAGTAAACTCAGCTCCAGCACCTACCAAGCAGTATCAGTAACTCTCCAGGTTTCTCCTAAGCCTCAGTCTGAACAAATGCCCCAGGCTTAGAGTCCTGGACAGGTCATGATGCTTGCTGCATGTTCAGTTCAGTTCAGTTCAGTCGCTCAGTCGTGTCCGACTCTTTGCGACCCCATGAATCGCAGCACGCCAGGCCTCCCTGTCCATCACCATCTCCCAGAGTTCACTCAGACTCACGTCCATCGAGTCCGTGATGCCATCCAGCCATCTCATCCTCGGTCGTCCCCTTCTCCTCCTGCCTCCAATCCCTCCCAGCA
>SJYX01004975.1:134064-364671 GCA_006410675.1 Oreotragus oreotragus
CCAATCCCTCCCAGCATCCGAGTCTTTTCCAATGAGTCAACTCTTCGCATGAGGTGGCCAAAGTACTGGAGTTTCAGCTTTAGCATCATTCCTTCCAAAGAAATCCCAGAGTTGATCTCCTTCAGAATGGACTGGTTGGATCTCCTTGCAGTCCAAAGGACTCTCAAGAGTCTTCTCCAACACCACAGTTCAAAAGCATCAATTCTTCCTCGCTCAGCCTTCTTCACAGTCCAACTCTCACATCCATACATGACCACAGGAAAAACCATAGCCTTGACTAGGCGGACCTTAGTCGGCAAAGTAATGTCTCTGCTTTTGAATATACTATCCAGGTTGGTCATAACTTTTCTTCCAAGGAGTAAGCGTCTTTTAATTTCATGGCTGCAATGTAGGGAGTCATATATCCCCTCAGTTCCTCCTTGTTTAGTGTTGGATCGAGTTATAATGCATTCCTCTGATAGAGGCTCCACCCATTCCCTGCCAGTTCATAGTGACCTTCACCTTACCGTTCAGTGACCAATCCTCACAGCCACCCAAACAGCCAGCTCATTGGAAGTCCTTCTTCCTGGGAATAAGCTCAGGTCCACACATCCTCCCTTCCCAAGAAGCCTGAAATGCTGTTCTTTTCACAAGCTACAGAGGCTCAGTAACACTCAGGTGCTAGGCTGTTCTGCTCTTCTCTGTTCCAACATATGTTTTTCCTTCCCACTTCCATTTTTCTTATGAAAAGATCTGGTAGTCCCACAGTCACACTCAAAACCTAGACCCTCTATGGGGCTTGTTTTTCTTTATTTGGGGCTGGTACAAAAATATAGTGATGGGGGTGGGGTGGGCAAGATTTCTGCTTTCAAGGTTATCCTTTCCTGAGGATAGATAGAATAATATTAAAGCACCTACAATATAGAATTCCGAATGACTCAATCTGTTACATCTGTGCACACACTGTAGGTGGTTCACAGATACCTTCAAGCCCCACTGTGCTTCATGACTACATTTTTAGGCACCATCCTGGATGTGTTGCTGTCCGTGGTGCTGAAGCCTCCTTAGGCTCAGAGGTGAGGTGGTTTTTCTTATGCTTTCTTTCCCTTTTTTAAAAAAAAAAATTATTTATTTATTGGCTGCACTGGGGCTTCATTGCTGCTTGAGGACTTTCTCTGGTTGTGGTGGTTTTTCTTATGCTTTCGTTCCCTTTTTTTTTTTTTTTTTTAAATTATTTATTTATTGGCTGCGCTGGGGCTTCGTTGCTGCTTGAGGACTTTCTCTGGTTGTGCTGAGCAGGGACTACTTTTAGTCGCGGTCTGCGGGCTTTTCATTTGCGTGGCTTCTCTTGCTGCGGAGCGTGGTCTCCAGGGCAGGCAGGCTTCAGTAGTTGTGGCAAGCAAACTCAGCCGTTGTGGCACATGGGCTTTGCTCCCCCGAGGCACATGGAATCTTCCCAGACCAGGGATCGAACCTGTTTCTCCTGCATTGGCAGGCGGATGCTTAAGCACTGGACCACCAGGGAAGTCCTATTCTTTCATTCTTATCCAAACTTTCCCAAGCTTCATACTTTTTATTATGTGATAATTTTAATGAAAAGGTTTTTTAATGTTGCAGCAGAAAAAGAATCATGCTTCTTACTTCCCAGTGTATGTACTTTTGGCAATTCTATCTTGTTTCCAAAGATTAAAATGTTCTTTTCTTTCTTTCTTTTTTTTTTTCCAGTTCCTGGGTTGGGAAGATCCCCTGGAGTAGGAAATGGCAACCCTCTCCAGTATTATTGCCTGGAAAATCATAGACAGAGGACCCTGGTGGGCTACAGTCCATGAGGTTGCAGAGTCAGACATGACTGAGTGACTGAGCACGCACACAGACACGCACACACACAGAGTTGATCTACAATGTTATATGTTAGTTTCAGGTGTACTTTAAAGTGATTCAGTTATACATGTAAGTGTATCTTTTTTTTTTCAGATTCTTTTTCCTTATAAGTAATTACAAAATATTGAGTATAGTTCCCTGTGTTATACAGTAGGTCCTTGTTGGTTATCTGTTTTATATATAGTAGTGTGTATATGTTAATCCCAAACTCCTAATTTATCTCTTTCCCACCCTCCCCCTTTGGTAACCATAGATTCATTTTCTTTCTGGGAAGTTAGAGGAGGGTTGAGACTCTGCCCCAACTGTACCCTCTTTACCAATGTGTGTTTGGGAGAGATGCTGAGACCTGGATGTGGGAGGTAGTATATACTTGGCCAGTATTAAGCCTGGCCAATTTCATTCATTTTATTGAGCAAAACGCTAAGTATATCCTGTCCATTGGTTACCTGAGCTAAAGACATCTGAGTCATCTTTAGCCCCTCCATTACTCTCACCTCCACAGTCTGGGAGGCACCGAGGCTAGTTCAGAAGTGTGTTCATGCCCTTCTTTCTACCACTGTGGCCTTTGATCAGACCCTCATTTCTGAATCACAGTTTCTCTTGGGTCTCCTGCCTCCACATTACACCTGCTAATCAATGCTTCATACCATCAGTTGGAGGGTTCCTCATTGTATTCAAGGGTCAAAACCAAACAAGTTAGCATGGTCTCTCAAAAATCACCATGTTCCTTCATGCTTTCATGTACACAATACCTCCCACCTTCACTACCTTCCTTCAGCTGGCTGACAAGGCCCCCACAAGTTTCCAAGCCCAGTTCAAATGGCCTTTTCCTTGGAGCTTTTACTGACCCATGTGCATCTTTGAGTTCCCACAACTCCACAACCCCGTACCACCCAGCTTCTCAATCCTCCTCTCTCAGGGACAGGATTTCAGCTGCCACATCTTTCTATCCCAGGCTCTTCACATCAAGCCCAACAAGTGATAAGTGCTCAATGAGAATTTCTGGATACATAGTTGATTGGTGGCAGTTTTTGTCTGCCTTATCAGCTGAAGCTCCCTCAGATGTCAGCTTCTCCCATTTCTACCACCAACCATGTTGGAAACTTCTCCTGCCCTCTCTCCCTTTCACATTAATTCACTTAATTCATGTCTCAAAATCACATAGCAGCTGTCACTCACCTTTCATCTCCTGACTTTCAGAAACCTGAAGCCTGTGTTTGCATCACCCCCCAACCGACTTTGGTTTCTCTCTCTGAGTGAGAGGGTTCTAGTCCCTTTTACTGTCTCACAGATTACTTTGTTCAAGAGGGATGCTTTAATATAGCAGTCTGTGGCTAGCGAATGCAAGATACCCATATGGTTTATAAGACCTAGAAGCTAGAAACACTCTTTCCCAGGTCAATACTCTGGTTCCCCCACCTCTCCTCCTGGCAGACAGAAGCTAAGATCTCTGAGCATCTGGCCAAATCTCAGCCTGCCTAAAATGTTCCATCAACCAAGCTCAGAATTAGAAAGCTAAGAAAATATTTACCTCGAACACAAAGGAAAAGAAAATGCAGCCCCTCCTACATTGGAAGAGAATCATGGTAACTCCCTGCGCATGTGTGTTTCATTCACTCAGACTATAAGCCTTAAAGCATTTTTGTCCCAGGGCAGAGGAAGGACAAGCCACTGCTAAGGGTGGAAAGCAGGCAGTATGGGCTCAGAATTCTCCAGGCTCATATTGCATGTCTGTGCGGGAGGGTAGTATTCCTCCCATGGTATGGTTTTGAGATTTGAGATGGGAGATTTGGCTGGGTGTAGGGGCCATAATGGCAACCCACTCCAGTGTTCTTGCCTGGAGAATCCCAGGGAAGGGAGAGCCTGGTGGGCTGCCGTCCATGGGGTCACACAGAGTCAGACACGACTGAAGAGACAGCAGCAGCAGCAGCAGGGGCCATATGTGGGTATAATGAAGGGAGAGGGAGATGTTACAGATGTGGGGTGCATCACTCTGTGAGTAAGGAAAGGGGAGACTTTCCAAAGCATTGGATAGTGAGGTGGGGGCCAAGATTCTTGGTGCATAACGGAGAATGGAATGTCCTAGTCACACAATCAGAATTTTAGGTGTGGGTAGAAGGGTGCATTCTGGGTACATGTATGGGAACAGAATTCTAGATGTGGGGTATTTGTGGAGATGGCAGAATTCTAGGTGATGGAAAGTGGTACAGTGGTCTGTATATCTGTGTTTGGTGGTCTCTGTATACATGAGTGCATCTGTGTGTGTGTGTCTTGAATGCCCAGCCAAGCTGAAGAAGAGATTTCTGCAATAATACAGGGACAAGGGACTGCCTAAGGATCACAGGGTAACAATGGTTTCTGGGAGGGGCAGGTTTTCACCTTTCCTTTACAAGGAGCTAACAATTTATTGTAGACTCAGGGGAGTTGGCCTTGGAACCATATTTTGCTTGCTAGATGGCTTCATTTTCCTCCCCATCAAGTCCATCCAGTCTGAGGACCCTTCAGCCAAGCCCCACTCCCCAGCTTCCTCCCTAGATGGCCTTGCTTTGTGTACAGATCTGTTATCTCCCAGCCCACTACAACACTCCAGCATACATTTCAGAGCTGGCCTGACCCGCCTGCCTCCTTCACTCTTGGTCCTTTGGGGTGTGATCCCCCTCCCACTGATTCCCAGAGTCACCTAATCCCCTTTCATTCCCCTCTGGCGAGGTAGGCGGAGGAGGGCTCCAGGCACCCCAGCTCCCATTGTCTGTGCTCCTTGAAACGTTTAAAGAGATTAGGGGCTGGGGGCTGGGGGCTGGGTGCAGGTCGCCTTCAGAGATGTGTGTTCAGTGGCGGAGAAGATGAGATTCTGCTTTCTTCCATCCCACCCATCCAGAAGGGCTGGTGAGTGCAAGATAGATGGCGTGGATAAGGGAGCATCCAATTAATTCCAATTTAAACCCAATTTGGTCTCCTTTATAATTAGAATAGCAGGCGTGTTTTAATAGTGGATTATCTCTTCTGGGCAGTCGTTTGTCATCGCTCGTTCTCTGCACTGGATCTTCTTGACCACGGTACCCGGGCAGAGAGATGAAGCTGGGGAAGCAGGGCGCGGAGCTGGGGGGAGGATCAGTGGACGTAGGTACACAGAGGAGAGGGGACTGCAGAGGCTCATGTCCCACCTCAGTCCGGCTTTCGCCTAGGAGAGCCCTGCTCTGTGCTGCAGTTTCCCTGTCTGTAAAATGGGAGAGGGGCACATCAGTGAGCCTCATTTACTCTGACACACACAGGAGAGGAGAGAGAAGACACTGATGATAGAGCTAGAAAAGTAGGCCACAGGGTTCAGAAGGAGAGTCAGAGACATGGGCACTGCTGTGTGACCTTGGGTGAGTCAGCGACCTCTCTGTGCTTCCGTCTTCTCACCTGGCAAACAGAGACAGTGATAACGGTGATCTGAACGGAAAATATCATTTAATAACAGTGTTTTAAAATGGCCACACAGCTAAGCATTTTCAAGTGAACCCTCACACAGATGGCATTCCAGTATCCCTCTCTTCCCCATTCCCCACGGAAGCCCTTTGGGGACACACTAATCAACAACCACAGTCAGAAAACAGGACATTGGTGGCCCCAGCTTGTCTCTGCAGAGACTCAAGAGGTTCAGAGGGGACGTCAGTTATGATCCTGATGATTCCGAAGTCCTCCTGGAAAAACAAAGTCCCCCTGGAAACTGCAGAGTTAATATATTGAGTTTGAGTTGAGCCACTCAGATGGGCTCTCTGGGACAGCTGCCACTCACCTGTCCCAAGGGTGTGAGCCCTTGGCTGTCTGGTGAGTATATTTGGACCATGGTCCCCCACCCTCCCAATTGACCAGGTAGTCATCATCATAATGGGCACTCACAGGCAGGGAAACTGGTATGAGAAAGAAAAAGGTGATGTTTAGGGCCATCTTGTTTATAGAGGACTTTCCCCATTTTTCAGAGGGGGCACCCCAGGCACACAGCTCCAGCTCTGGACCACTGGTTTTTGGCTCTTTCACGGGGGCTGGGCCTCTGTCTCTGGGGGTCAGAGCCTGTTCCACACAGGGCCCCCATCCATAAACCCAGCCTGCCACACTCTTCCTCCCTGCCCCTCAATGCCAGGACCTCAGTTACTGCCTGTGGCCTCACAAATCCTCCCAGGGACGTCTGGGTAATTAGGAAATTCTTCATTTACTGATGACACTTTTCAT
Organism: Oreotragus oreotragus; assembly: GCA_006410675.1. Lineage (NCBI taxonomy): Eukaryota > Metazoa > Chordata > Mammalia > Artiodactyla > Bovidae > Oreotragus > Oreotragus oreotragus. The sequence continues at coordinate 140,140 of SJYX01004975.1, forward strand.
TACCCAGAATGAACGCAGACTTGTTCCCTCCCCACCGCCCAGGCAATGCTGTTCCTCATGTCGGCAGGATTGATGGGCCGGGTTGGAGCTCATGCCTCCCTCCCCCAGGCAGCTGTCCTTGCCTCTAGATGCTAGAGCCCATGGCACTGGCTCTCTCCCTCTCTGAGAGTCGGGCACTATGCTTGGCACCCCCACACTGAACCCACACAACCACCCTCTCTTTTATACAAGAAGGAGGCTCAAAGAGGTTAAAACACTTTCCTAAGGTCACAAAGCTGGTGAGTGAAAAAAATATAGGGTCCTTACCACTCACTTCCCCAAGGCCACATATATACACACAGTTCACTGGGTCAAACAACTTGAGAACTACTGGTTTTATAACTAAATGCAAAAGGAAAGCCAAAACACCTGATTCAGGAGCTGCTGATGTGCTCTCAGAATCTGCACAAAGGCCCACCTGCAAGGGCCCAAGTCACAGCAGTGCAGGGTCGGGTCTCAGATTTCCCCAAGACACAGGCTGCGGGGCTTCGAAGCTGCTCTGCGGCCACTCCCCAGGCAGCCTGGCTCAGCAAGGTCTTCATTTATGTTTCAGAGTCAATTAAATTTTGGTGCCTGGAAGCAAAGGGTGGGGCTGGATGACCCATGAGATCTTCCTCCCCAGAAGGACTTTTGGACTAAGCCACAGGAAGATCCTAAATTAGAGGAGAGGGCTGCTGGGGAGTTAAGAAAGAAGACTTAACCTGCCAAAGCCTCGACAAGGCTAGAAAAACAAGACTCTTGCTGGAAAAGGTTTTTCTGTCCTGAGGGAATTGCATAACAGCAGGGTAATTTATATATACAAATATATGTATGAGTATATGTGCATACACACACACACACACATATATATGCTTTGTGATATTTGTTCAGACTTAACACACAGCATGAAAGCTTAAAGCCGACAAGCGAAATTTAGTTAGCACGGCATCCCTTATTCTCAATTTATTACTTCACCAGGGACTCATGCAGGCTGCAGGACTGGAGAAGTGGTGGCAGAGAGAGAGCCAGCAACCCAGGCACCAGGTGAATTATGCGCCGCAATTTATAAACCATAACGTGCTGTGGATTTTAATGATATTTATTTCCACCTGACCCCTCTCATTTCAAAACTTGGTTTCATACATGAGGAGGAGAAAGGGACCTTAAAAATGTGTTTTCGAGCTGGGGCTCACCTAAGGCTGCCCCCAGCTGCAGTGGGAGGTCAGCCTTCAGACCTGGGAATAGATTGACACCCTCTCCCTGGCCATTCCTTTCACATACCTCAGTGGCCCTGACAGTAGAACCCTAGGAAGCTCAGTCCATTTTGCTGGAGAAAACAGGGGTAAAGAATTCATCACAGTTTTAAGGCCAAGATCCAAAGGAAGGATAAGAGAAATTTACCATTTGTTGGTTCCCTACTAGTACCAGGCACTGTCTGGGAGTACTCGCTTCCTAACAGGACTGAGAAAGAAGCATTTGCATTACCCATTTGACAGCTGTGGGAGCTGAGGCCCAGTTCAGTTTAGTTCATTCGCTCAGTTGTGTCCAACTCTTTGTGACCCCGTGGACTGCAGCACGCCAGGCTTCCTTGTCCATCACCAACTCCCGGATTTTACTCAAACTCATGTCCATTGAGTCAGTGATGCCATACATCCATCTCATCCTCTGTTGACCTCTTCTCCTCCTGCCTTCAATCTTTCCCAGCATCAGGGTCTTTTCAAATGAGTCAGTTCTTCTCATCAGGTGGCCAAAGTATTGGAACTTCAGCATCAGTCCTTACAATGAATATTCAGGATGGATTTCCTTTAGGATGGACTGGTTGGATCTCCTTGCAGTCCCAGGGAGAGTCTTCCCCAACACCACAGTTCAAAAGCATCAATTCTTCAGCGCTCAGCTTTCTTTATAGTCCAACTCTCACATCCATACATGACCACTGGAAAAACCATAACCTTGACTAGATGGACCTTTGCTGGCAAAGTAATGTCTCTGCTTTTTATTATGCTGTCTAGGTTGGTCATGACTTTTCTTCCAGGGAGTAAGCATCTTTTAATTTCAGGGCTGCACTCACCACCTGCAGTGATTTTGGAGTCTCCAAAAATAGTCTGCCACTGTTTCCACTGTTTCCACATCTATTTGCCATGAATAGAGGAAGACAATAGAATGGGAAAGACTAGAGACCTCTTCAAGAGAATTGGAGATACCAAGGGAACATTTCATGCAAAGATGGGCTCGATAAAGGACAGAAATGGTATGGACCTAACAGAAGCAGAAGATATTAAGAAGAGGTGGCAAGAATACACAGGAGAATTGTACAAAAAGGAGCTTCATGACCAATCACGATGGTGTGATCACTCACCTAGAGCCAGACATCCTGGAATGTGAAGTCAAGTGGGCCTTAGAAAGCATCACTACGAACAAAGCTAGTGGAGGTGATGGAATTCCAGTTGAGCTATTTCAAATCCTAAAAGATGATGCTGTGAAAGTGCTGCCCTCAATATGCCAGCAAGTTTGGAAAACTCAGCAGTGGCTGGCCACAGGACTGGAAAAGGTCAGTTTTCATTCCAATCCCAAAGAAAGGGAATGCCAAAGAATACTCAAACTACCACACAATTGCACTCATCTCACACGCTAGCAAAGTAATGCTTAAAATTCTCCAAGTCAGGCTTCAGCAGTTTACGAACCGTGAACTTCCAGATGTTCAAGCTGGTTTTAGAAAAGGCTGAGGAACCAGAGATCAAATTGCCAACATGCGCTGGATCACGGAAAAAGCAAGAGAGTTCCAAAAAAACATCTATTTCTGCTTGATTGACTATGCCAAAGCCTTTGACTGTGTGGATCGCAATAAACTGTGGGAAATTCTGAAAGAGATGGGAATACCCAACCGCCTGACCTGCCTCTTGAGAAACCTGTATGCAGGTCAGGAAGCAACAGTTAGAACTGGACATGGACCAACAGACTGGTTCCAAATAGGAAAAGGAGTATGTCAAGGCTGTATATTGTCACCCTGCTTATTTAACTTATATGCAGAATACATCGTGAGAAATGCTGGGCTGGAAGAAGCACAAGCTGGAATCAAGATTGCCGGGAGAAATATCAATAACCTCAGATATGCAGATAACACCACCTTTATGGCAGAAAGTGAAGAAGAACTAAAGAGCCTCTTGATGAAAGTGAAAAAAGAGAGTGAAAAAGTTGGCTTAAAGTTCAACATTTAGAAAACGAAGATCATGGCATCTGGTCCCATCACTTCATGGGAAATAGATGGGGAAACAGTGGAAACAGTGTCAGACTTTATTTTGGGGGGCTCCAAAATCATTGCAGATTGCAGTGATTGCAGCCATGAAATTAAAAGATGCTTACTCCTTGGAAGGAATGTTATGACCAACCTAGACAGCATATTCAAAAGCAGAGACATTACTTTGCCAACAAAGGTCTGTCTAGTCAAGGCTATGGTTTTTCCAGTGGTCATGTATAGATGTGAGAGTTGGACTATAAAGAAAGCTGAGCACCGAAGAATTGATGCTTTTGAACTGTGGTGTTGGAGAAGACTCTTGCGGGTCCCCCAGACTGCAAGGAGATCCAAACAGTCCATCCTGAAGGAGATCAGTTCTGGGTGTTCATTGGAAGTACTGATGTTGAAGCTGAAACTCCTATACTTTGGCCACCTGATGCGAAGAGCTGACTCATTGGAAAAGACCCTGATGCTGGGAAATATTCAGGGCAGGAGGAGAAGGGGATGACAGAGGATGAGATGGTTGGATGGCATCACCAACTCGATGCACATGGGTTTTGGTGGACTCCAGGAATTGGTGATGGACAGGGAGGCCTGACATGCTGCAGTTCATGGGGTCGCAGAGTCAGACACAACTGAGCTAGTGAACTGAACTGAACTGATGGGACCAGATGCCATGATCTAAGTTTTCAGAATGTTGAGGTTTAAGCCAGATTTTTCACTCTTCTCTTTCACTTTCATCAAGAGGCTTTTTAGTTCCTCTTCACTTTCTGCCGTAAGGGTGGTGTCATCTGCATGCTGCTGCTAAGTAACTTCGTGTCCGACTCTGTACATATCTGAGGTTATTGATCTTTCTCTTGGCAATCTTGATTCCAGCTTGTGCTTCATCCAGCCCAGTGTTTCTCATGATGTACTCTGCATATAAGTTAAATAAGCAGGGTGACAATATACAGCCTTGACGTACTCCTTTTCCTGTTTGGAACCAGTCTGTTGTTCCATGTCGAGGCCCAGAGAGATGTATTATTTGTTCCTAGAGGCAGCGAGCACACTGTAATGGTTAACAGTGTGGACTTTGGAACCAGGCTATTGAAGTTCCAGTGATACATGTGACGTTGGGCAAGTGACTAGGTCTTGCTGAATCTCAGTTTTCACAACTGGAAAAACAAACAAAACAACAGGATAATGCAAGACAATGGGAGGGGCATATAGAAAAATCCAATTCATGCTAACTATCAATATCCCCTTCTCTTCAAAAGTTTGCTTTACACCACTTCACTTTTATAGAAGATCTACATTAGTACCTGTTTTCTTTAACTGAAAGAAGCCCAAAGAGGATTTTTGCTTTTTTTTTTAAAAAAAAAAAAAAAAAAAGAGGAAAACTGAAATAGTGTTCACTTTTACGGGTGCTGTTAAGGAGGTAGTGCACCAAGAACAAGGCAAGCTCCTTTCTAGGAACCACACTCTGCATCTCAGCATCAAGCCCCAGAGCTCTGAACTGTGTCCATGAGCATCTGGGCTTTATCTCCATTTATTTTGTGCATCCATTAGCAAGAGGTGTCCTAAGGTAATTGCTTCTTTGCTTCTCGCCAGTTCACCTTGTGGAATGTATCATAGGAACACTCTACTTTCTAAAAGCAGGGGAAATCTGTATTTCTTGAGATTATTATGGTTGGTAAAGCAAATGGATTTGCAACCAGTTTTGTGAGGTCTAGGAATCCTAGAACTTTCCACCCCATCACCTTACCTGTTGAGCTGAGTGAGTAACTCAAGGTCCACAGCCAGGGAGGCTATCACCAGGAAACCCATTCTTCCATTCTAGTTTCTGTCCCCTTGGGAATCATTATCCAGGTATATCCTTTACCTTCCCACTTACCAGAAGTGTGTGTGTGTGTGTGTGTGTGTGTGTGTGTGTAGGGAGGGAGGTGAGGATCTTGATTTGCCCCTTCACAGGTTCCCCAAAACCCAGTGAGGCCTGGGCTCTGCAGGACACAGTGAGTCTAGACCATTCTGGCATCAAACAATTTGGGCACCCTAGGTCAGTCAGAGCTGCACAGGTTTCTCCGTTGTAGAACTTCTCAGGATGTTTAGACACTGTGATGCATGTTGTGGCTCTATGAGAAGAGTACATGGTTTGAAGTATTTCTTTACTTATTCACTGGGGTGTTTGGGGGGAAGGACCTGCCAAAGCATGTTTCTGTGAACAGGACTGGGAAACACTGGTCTGCTGGATGGACTGTTTCTTGGGCATCAGAGTGCAGTGCCTGGTTTGTACGTCATTTGCTTGTGACTTTAGAAATTCCACTTGACCTCATGTGACATATATAGGCATATATAGGCATATATAGGTCTGTTAGAAGAGCAGGACAGAAGATGCCAAACAGAAAAGAGATGGTCAGAGCCACATAGCAGAGTGATGAGTAAGTATTCTGGGATCAGCTGACCAACCTGTGCCCTTGGCAGGTCCTTCCCATCCCTGGAGCTCAATTTCCCCACGTGTTAGATCTGATGATTTTAAAGGGCCCCTAGGTCAGGCTTCATGCACTTGGGATGTCTGATGGGCAGAAGGAGTCCTGACTCCTCTCAAACTGTCTGATCTAGCTTCTTCAATCCCATCCACTGCTCCCCCACCCACCTCCACCCCAGGGAAAATGATAAAGGAACCAAGAGACTGACCCAGGCTTAATGTAGCTGGAGCAAATTAATAATTGATGCACAAAGAGACAAGGGCTGCTTCAGAGGGATGTGAGGAAGTGGGCAGAGCTAGAGGAGGGGCCAGGGCATGTGAAGGAGGCCAGTTCTGCTCAGGCCAGGGCTGGGGGCAGGGCGGGCTCTTGTGGCCACATGACCAGGCACCTGGATGGCGGCTTCCCTGGGGCCCTTGTCAGATTCTGTCCATTGAACCCTGAAGGTGTGGCTCTAGGGCCAGACCTCTGCCTTGGCCGTCAGTGAGGAGAAGGTGTTAGGAGGGTCTGGCTGGAGCGGGGAAATGTTAGGAGCTTTGGGACCACAGGACCTGGGCTGGTTGGAGCCTGCCCCTGCCGCATGGATTCTTCAAGTTGGGCAATCCTGGTATGATGTTACCAGCACATGGAGCAGTGGAAAGCAGATGGGTTCAGGAGATCCTTGGGGGTAGGGCTGGCCCCTGGATGTCTAACCATCTCCCTGGTCTGTGGGTCTGAAAGCCTGGGCTAGCCATGACCTTACAGGATGACCCAGGCTAATCTCTTCTTCCTCTGGGCCTGCATCAAGTTGGGGGTTGGAGGGTGGCACAAACGATCACACTGCTTCTCAGTGTTGCTCTGATGCCAGTCCTGAGCCTGCGGGCCAGCCTGGCACAGCAGCCGTCCCAGGTAAATGAAGGTGGAGAGTGTGAGGGAGCAGCAGATCCTGGTTTATCCCAGAGGGTCCCCTCCCAGCCAATACTAAAGCCAACTTCCTCCCTGAAGTGGGAGTTGCGGGGTGGGGTGTTCTGGGAGCCCTCACGTGCTCAACATCCTTGCTCCCAGGCTCCCAGCAGTGAAGGGGCTGTCAGGAGGCATCAGCACCAGCCCCAGGACTGTCACTATCAGACACATCAGCACAACATGGGAAGATGCCCTGCCTTCATTCCCTGTGTTGCATCACATGCTCTTGTGCACATAAGCAACCTGCCTGTGGTGGCAGGGAAGGCCTTTCCTCGCTCTGCCTACCCTCCCCAGGACCCCCACTGCCCCTCTGTGTGAGGCACCCAGGACAGCTCTGCTGTCCTCATGGCGAGGCCACATGCCTGACCCACCCAGCTGCTGGGATGAAAGGAGTCCGCCAGGCTGAGACGAGATGGGAGGCCAAGGGCCAGCCGCAGTGTTTCCCTGGCTGGCCACGCAGGTGGCCTGGGCCGGAAAAGGATGCTCATCATATTTGCCATTAACCAGGCCCCATTGTGTGCTGACACGATACCAGAGGACCTGGGTCACCTCACTTAATCCTCACAAGCACCCCTAAAGAACCTTATCTGGTCCATCTTATATGAGGCAATGGAGACTCTGAGAGGTCAACTTGTCCGGGCTGGTAGGGGGGGGGGGGGGGGCAGGATCTGTCCAGTGGACACCCTGTCTGTCTGGTTCTAGAGCTTATGTTCTTAACTACTAGACTGGCTGCCTCTTTCACACTCTCATTCAACATACATTCATTCATACAGGTTGGCTTTTGGGATTGTCCTAACCTGAGTGGGGCACAGTTCATGTGCTTCCTCCTCCCCTATCAGATGGAGCCTCAGCTCCTCTGACTCCAGAGGGTCCACTGAGAGTTCTTACTGGCCCTGTGAGGATGCAGAGTGAAACTGAGTCCAAGACTGCCGTGGATTTCCCAGGGGAAGACATGTCCGGCAGAGAGGTCAGCCAGAAGGAAGACCAGGGATGAGACAAACCCAGTGTTTGGTGATACCAATATCTCCCTGGATTTGAGTGCTAGGATCATTTTGTTGCAGCCACTGACCAGGGCCGGTACCCCTAATTCACTGTTGTGAATAAGCCCAGAGACAACCCTAGAAGGTGGGCCAAGTCGGCCTGTGGACAGCTGCCCGGGGAGCCTGCAGCAGAGCTGCCCGTGCCTGCCCCAGAGGCCCAGGCAGTCAGGTCCCACAGCGGCCGTCCGCAGGGCTCTGCCTCACCCGTGCCCAGAGCAGACACCTCAAGAGTGGCCCTGGGGTAAACACACAGGCTCCCTCCCTCTCCTGCAAGAAAACTCCAGGACCACTCCACACCATCCCTCAGAGGGACCCTGTGGGGCAGCTCCTTCACCCACTTTTTCATGGTGCTCTCCCACTCCTTCCTGTCTCCCCTTTATTCTTTCAGATGGTGCTTCATGGGGTCGTATCCTAAACAAACTATTTGCATTCAAACCTGTATCCCAGAGTCCGTGCTGGGGAGACCTTGCAGTTGGACAGGGCCTGGCCTTCACGCCCGTGCAGGGCCACTGAGGTGCCTCCCTGCACCCCTGCCTGCCAAGATGCCTTGTACCTCTTGTCTCTGCCCCCTCTTTTGCTTTCCTTCCTGCTCCTTGAAATTGCTCAGTGTAGGGTGCTTCAGGAGCCCCTGGAAATAATAACAAGAATTTGGGGCCAGGGGAAGAGGGGAGGCTTGGAAAAGCTTGTCATTGGCTGAGCCTGGGAGCCGGGCTGGGTAGAATCAGTGAGTCGCTGTGGCAGTTAATGCTGGCTGATTGCAGAGACCCGAGTAGGGCCGGAGGAGGAGTAGCAATTAGCTGCTGCGATAACAGCCAGACAGGGCTGCTAAATGGGCCCATTAGAGGGCATTAGTGAAATGCCAGGATGGTGGCCTAAGCAGTGACATGACACCCTCCCTCAACGGCTCACAGGGGCCTGGGGCAGGGGGGTGGTTTACCTGAGACACATCAGGGAGGCAGGCCCCAAGGTGAGAGCCACTTTAGAAGGGGAGGGTGGCCTTCTCCACACCCCTGGAGGTGAGGTGCCTGTCTGTGGTCCACTTTGGAGTCCACTTGCCTAGTGACCCCCAGCCAGCAGATAATGGCTTTAATGGGGCCAGGGACGTAGAGCACTTAACACGCTTCCCAGAGCCATCGCAGGTCCCAGCCATTAGCTCATTAGCTGAAGGCTCTGAGGCCCATTTCACAGACAGGGGAAGGGAGAGACAGACGAAATGACACGTTACGGGTTAACTGCATGGTTCTGTATCTAAAACCCTGCCTGCCTGACCTCACCCCTGGGACTCCTATGCCCCTTGAGACTTGGGACTGGGTTTTATTCATCAGTGTATCTTCAAGACCTGGTGTTGGGCCTGGCACAGAGCAGGAACTTTTAAGGGATTATCGAGGGAAAAGATGAGCACCCAGCAGCAGCTGCGGCCCCTAGCCCAGGCTCCCCAGTGCCCCAGCCACATGAGGTGGGGGTAATAAAGTCCAGAAGACATGAGCTGGAATCCCGATTGCATCACTTACTCTGTAGCCTCCACCAAATTATGTAACCTCCCAGAGCCTCGATTTGTTCATCTATAGAATGGGGTTAATAATGGGATCTGCTCACAGAGCATCATGAGGCATAAACAAGACATCCTATGCAAAGAACATAGAGGGTACTTGGCTAAAGGTATGCTGGAAATCATGCGATGGTCCGCTTTGCTTTCATCATTACCTATTTATTTAGTGAGTGACATCAGGACTACTGGTCTAAACAACAGCAGCTGTGGCTGCCAGAAGATGACCGAGGGCTGATTTCAGTAGCAGCAGGAAAAAGACGGGGGGAAAAAAAAAACCAGTGGAAAACCTAGACCAGCTCTATAAAAAACTTCCTGGGCCTGGGGTCCTCCAGATAGGCCAGGGGTGGGGCTCAATAAACTCTGAGGGCACTTGGGGCTCTCAGAGCCTCATGGCTGTTCAGGGCAGGTCTATCATGTGACACAAATGGGGCTGACACTGCTGGGGAGTGGGCCTAGGAGGGGTCAGTCCAGAGGAACAAGTCTGCTCAAGGTGGGGCCTAAGCCTGGACTGATAGAAGTTTCTGGCTTTATGAACATCCCCCGCTGACACCTGTGCCCCGCCCATCCATCAGCAGGTGGAACAGTGCGGGTTTGGGGATGGGGCGCTGGTTCAGAGAGAGGGCTCTGCCTTGTCCTCAGCTGCACTCCCTGGAAGGCTGCTGCTTGGCTGGGGAGGTGGGGAGGGGGTGGAGGCGGTGCATTCTTGCGGCATCTGGGCTGGGGTTACAGCCAGAGCATCCCTCTCTCTGGGAGCCCAGCCTCAGTACCGCCACCTTGCCCAACACTTGGGGAGCCACTCATGCTCTGAACACAGAGGGGACACGCCAACCCCTTATGATCTCCTCTTGTCTTCTTCCTCTGCACCCATCATTGAATGTGCCTGCGTCTGGGGAAATAGAGACGGGCACTCTCTCCAGTGCCCAGAAGGGGAAACCAAGGCTGAGGAGGGCTGAGCAACCTGCATTCAGCTGATACTCACTGTGGTTCTGCGAGCTGGGGTGGGAAGGGCACACAGATGAACAAGCTGCGTCCTCAGAGAGAGGACGAGAGTCGAGTGCACCTCGCCCCACGCTTACACTCACAGTCTGCCTTCCTGCATCGCTTCTCATCTGACCCTTTCAGTGGTCCTGGGGAGAAGGCAGGCCAGGAGAATTAATAGGCCCGTTTCATAGATGAGGAAATTGAGGTCTACGGAGGCGCCACACTGCACTGAATGCTCTCATTGGACACTGTTTATTTCTAATGAAAATCAAGAACAGAAAACCACAAAGATAATATCTCAAATGCTCTGGGGCTCAAGGAGGGAGTTGTTTTTTTTTTTATTATTATGATTGATATTTGACTGCCTTCCAAGCTAGTGGAGCTTCCAGAATTTGTCAGCAAAGGGTCGAGCCCTGGGCGGGGCTTGGGTGGCTCGTCTGCTATGACTCTGGCAGCCACAGGCCTGTTTAGGAGCCAACAGTGGGATGAGGGGGCTGGGGCAGCCTGCTGGGTTGGCCCCTCATGGCTCCAACCTGCCTTCCTGCTGTTGGACCCCTAACACCGAGGGGCAGGTACTGAAGCTCCCCAGGCATTGTGGGGTGCTACCCCCTTCCTCTGCCAGAGCCGGTTCACCTTGCCTGCTGTGGGCAGTTCCGCCTCCTCCCCCAAAGCCCCCTCCCCACCTCCCTCTGGGCAGGTTGTGATCGCACCTTGCAGTTGTCCAGGGCAGCCCACTGTTCCCATTGCTTTGATGCCATTTGAGTAAAGGAGTCTACTGTGCTTGAGGCAACCCTGCCCCCCCTCCATCTGCCTCCTAGTCCCAAGGTCTGGCTGTCTCCTATTCCTGGGCACCTCATGCCCCATCCCCTCTAAGGGAAAGGTGGGATGCAATAGCCCGTACTCCTAGGGTTGCTCTGAGATTTGGAAGAAGAAAGGCAGATAAAGCTCTTTGCAGGTGCTATTTCAGGGGGTGCCCTGGGGGAAGGGTGGCCATGTGTATCGGTCCTTGTCATTAGCATTATCACACTGGGCCAGGGCACCAGAAAGGCCCCACCCCTCACCCCAGCCTCCAGCCACCCTTTCCAGCCGGCAGACTGAAGCATCTGCCTGCTCCTCTAAGTGCTGAGGCCCAGAACCCAGGGGCAAGGCATGGCTTTTGGAGTGTCCCCAGCCCATAGCCCAGAGCAGGAGCTGAAGAAGCGAGTGTGGGATGAATGAACGCTGAGCTTCCTCCAGCACCCACTTGCGCTGCTCTGCAATATGTCAGGCTCAGTGCTACATGTTTTCAGTCATTATCTCATTTCCTCCTCACGGCAGCTCTGCTTTTTACTGGTAAAGAAACAAGCTCAAAGAAGCCAAGCCACTTGCCACAGCAGTCAGGCTCTAATGAGGAAAAGAGAAGGGCCCTCAAGTGTTTACAACGGGAGATTAAGTGCAGGAAATCCATTTCATAGGTGATAGAGGAGCCGAGAGTCCAAACGGGATGTGCAGCAATGCAGCAATTAGCGATGCCATGCGGCTGCAGCCATCCTAGGCTGCAGGGGCACAGGAAGAGGCTGGAGGCTCACAGGCATGTCCCACAGGAGCTGGAGTCACAGAGAGGGAAGGAGCAATACTCAGGGTTTTCCTTCCATCGTCAGCTTCCACCAGCCCCCACCCATCTGCCCCTCTGGACTGAAGTCTGTTGAGCCAGGGTCTTGAAGACACAGCTCACAGGTTTCAGATCCCCTTAGACACAGAGCAAAGCCAGGAGAGGCTAGGGATGGTTCTCAGGACAAATAAGCCCAGTGCACTTCCCATCAGTTGCAGGGTAAGAAGTGGGGATGGGGCTCCCTCTTCTCCGGGCCAGTTCCCCTCCCATGGGGCTCTGGACCACCTACTGTCCCCCACCTAGACTGCCTTTCCTGACTGCCCCCACTTTCCCAAACCCCCTGCCCCTAGAGGAGCAGCCCTGTGCCCACCAACAGCCCTGTGGCTTTTGGATCCAGAGTCCCAGTGGGCCCACTCTCAGTCCCCCTGGCGCCCCTCCAGCCCTGGGTCGGCCGCTCTAGTCAGTGCAGCCCGAAAAGGATGCTGCTCTCCACCCCTCGTGGCCACGGTGCTTCTCAGCTGGCTCCCTGACTTCCCTGATTGCCCTGGTCCTCTCAGCCCCCTGTCCTCCCTGGAAATTGAGGCCTCAGTCACCTCTCATGATGAGATCGTTGGCTCTGCTCTCATTCTCCTGCCTGGCCCGCCACCCGCTCCTCCCGGCTATTGGAATGGCAGAGTGTGTTACACAGTTGTCTCCAGCCTCCGTCTCCACTGCCCCCTTCCACTCTCCCCCTCTGCTGCCACGGAACATTGGCTCTTGTCAAGACCCTCAATGACTCTGAGCGACCCAACCAGCCTCCCTACTGTTGCCCTCATCCTCCTCTACATTTGGCAGCATCTGGCCCAGTTGGGACAGTCTCTCCTTTTGGAGAATCTCTTCCCTTGGCCCCTCCTACCTCACTGCCTTCTCCGTCCCTTTCAAGGATTCCACAACTGCCCAACCTCTGACCGTCAGTCAAGGAACCCCTGGCCTCAGTCTGAGACCCTCTTTTCTTTTCTATCACACTCTCTTTCCAGCTCCCCTCACCCAGGTGAGTGATTTTAGAGACCAACCCCTTGCTGATGGCTTCCACATTTCTACCTGCAGCCCAACCATTCCACTTAGCTCCACACTTGTCCCATAATACCTGCCTGGTAGGATTCACGTGGATACAGAACCATGCAGGCATCTCAATTCATCATGGTTAAAACAGAACTCTCAATGTACCCATAACTACCCAAAATCTTATCAGCAATTCTTCCCCACTGCATCCAATCTGTAGCTCAACTCTTGAATTTATCCCTAAACCATCTTATCTCCATTGTCATTGCCTTCATCCCAGGCCAGGCCGTTGTTATCTCCCCTCTCGATTGTCGGAATAGCCTACCTATGGGCCCTCCACTTCCATCTTTTCACATGGTGGCCAGAATGATCTTTGTAAGACTCAAGTCAGGCTATGTCACTCCATCCTTAACCAGCCTCCCCTGGTTTCTCACAGCGTTTAGAACAAAATCCGAACCCCTCACCAGGATCTGCCAGGCTCCCCAGGATCTGGGCACTGCCTTCCTCTGCTAACTGATCCCCTCGCCCCCTTGCTTATGGGCTCCAGACACAGAGGCCTTCTTGTGTCCCCTGAGCATGGCCTGCTCATTTCTGCTCAGGGCTTTCCCCTGCCAGGAATGTTCCGCCCAGGTCCTCAGGCCTGCCCTGGCCCCTGTCTAAAGGAGTTTCTCATCCCTGAGGAAGTAACTCTACTTCCCACATGACAAACGTGCATCCCATGAGGATGGATTTACCTGTCTTGCTTCAATTGTGTCTCCAGCACACAGTAGGTACTCAATCCGTGCTTGCTGAGTGAATGAAAGTTACCGTTGTGAGAAAACTGAGTCTCCCAGGAAGGCTGCTGTTTGGTGATGGTTACAGAGCTGAGGGCGGCTGACCCCTCCCCAAGGACCCACCCCATGGCCTGCCCTGTCTCCATCTTGTCCAAAGGGGCTAGGGACGACGGCGCACTTGGTGAGCTGAGAGGAAGGGCTGGGAGGCAAGAGGCCCGAGAGGCCCACTGATGTACCCACAGACCCTCCCTCCTCTTGCCTTCTGCCTGTGATGGATACTCAGCTCTGAGATTCTTTTCCCTTTATTCCTCCCCTCTCTCTCTTTCTCCCCACTGGGTCTTTTTAGGCGGTAATTACAGCCGAAGTGGACAATCTGTCTTTTTATTTTTAGGCTTTGGCGCTCAGACACCAGGCCCTGGATGGCAAGTGCTGCCCAGAAATAGGTATCTGAGGCCCAAGCGGGGCTCTGCTGGGGCTGCTGTGAGCAGAGGCGGGGGGGCGCTAGATGTGTATAAGAGACAGGAGGGGGGCAGACTCTGTTCTTTTTCCCCCGAAGGAGCTGGCTTCCTTTGTACTGGGCCAGGAGAGGAGGTAATTAATGACAGGGGGGCCAGGAGGGGAGAGTGTTCAGGACTANCCAAGCGGGGCTCTGCTGGGGCTGCTGTGAGCAGAGGCGGGGGGGCGCTGGGGGCGGGGGCGGGATGTTGGTGTGCATACCCCTACCACAGGCGCGGGCACGGGAAGAGCCTTCCTCAGGGAACCGGGAGGCCTAGGGTCTAGCTGCTCTGTGACCCTGGGTAAGTCCCTGGCCCTCTCTGGGCCTCACCTTCCGGCCCTGCACAATGAAGGGAGGACCTGGTGAGTTCCACTGGCCCTGAGGTTTCCAGGGCGGAGGGCCCCGGGCTGGCCGGGAGGGGCTTTCCTGGCGTCCCTGTGCTGAGAGAGAACAGGAAGGATGAGCCGGCCCCGGAGAGAGACACCTGGATGGGGACCATCCTGTCAGTGAGTGATGGCCCTGTGTACCGTTCGAGCTTTCCTGTCTTCTCTGTTTCTTCCTGCAGCCCTCCTTTCTCATTGTCCCTCGGTTACATCTGTCTCATCCTTCCTCCTCAGCTGCCCTCCCTCTGCTTCCCTTTTCATTTAGGGCTCAGGGGACCCGACCATTGCCTGCATGGACCGACAAACAGGAGGCGCCAGCCTCAGGGCCTCTGGCTCCAACAGGCCCAGCTGTTTCCTCTGGGTGCCCCGGCCTCAGCCCAGGTGGCCTGACCTCCTTCTCCCCTGAGAGTGACCATCCGCATTGGTGACTATCCCCTCAGGGATTCACCCAGATCTCTGCTCATTCAGTCACTTACTCATCTAAAAAATGTTCAGTGGAGGCCAGGTACTGGAGATGTGCCATGAAAACACAAGGAGCTTTCTACCTGGTTGGAAGAAACAGACCAAAAACTTCTAACCAAAGAGAGAAGAATGTGTAGACAAGATGAATACCATGAAGATAAGATAAGAAAGCAAATGGCATGAGAGATGGACAAGAAATGGCTGTTCCTGACCATGTGGTCAGAGAAGGGGACATTTGAGCTGAGGCCGCTGGACAGAAGGATAATGCCTTGGCAACTCTCTCTGGCTTCTGGAGAGTAGCTTGGCCCCTGGGGGCTGGGTTCTGGTGAAAGGGACAAGCCACCTGCTCTGGCCTTTAGGAACTTGACCTCCATCATTCTTTCCTAGGGGCACGAGGAGGCTCTGGGGGCTTTAGGAAGAATCTGAGCTCAAGCCCAAAACCTCACACAGCTGAGTCTTCCCAGAACGAGTTGGCTTTTCTGGACAAAGAGATATCAGCCTGTGATGATGTTGTTTCCCTCTTTGCTCTTTAGGGGCCATGTTTGGAATCCTGGAGGGCTGAGCTAGGAAGCTGCCTATGAACATGAGTCCAGACTGTCTGGACAGGACTGGACATGGCTTAGGTCACACAGCCCATCGGTAACAGAGCAGGAACCTGCAGTCTCCAGCCCCACAGGCTCTCTGCCTTCTGCAGACATAGGCTTGAGAATGTGGACAGGGAAGGGTTGTGAGGGATACAATTCCAGGCTACCTTTGGCTCCATGAGGAATCAGTGGCCTATTTTCCCAGCTTGGCCCAAGGCCAGTGGTGATATTAGAGGTCTTTGAGGCCAGAATGGCGGAAAAGAGGCTGGGAGATAGGATGGGGGCACAATCCAACAGCCCCAGGCCTGCTGTGTCCTGGGGAGCTGCAGCCTTTCTGAAATCCAGCTGCAGAGCTGAGTCAGAAATCTCTCAGGCAAGTCCTCTGGCCTCAGGCAGGGATTGGGGCAGCTGCTTCTTAACAAGAGCAAAGAGTCCATCCTGGGGGCTCAGCTAGGAGGATCCTTGGGGGAGGGGGTGGCTCCTGAATCTCCAATCTGGAGTGTGTTGGGAGGCCCAGCTCAGCAGCCAATAAGCTGGTACTGCCCAGATATCTGGGAAGGTCAGGGAAGGAAGCTGTTTTGCTCGTAGCAAGTACCCCTCTCTGGGCACCACAGCCACAGGGACCATACATTCAGTGCCTTCATTCTGCCAGATAAATAATAATAGAGCAAAGAGTTATGGGGCCCTCACCCAGTACCAAGCACTACTCTAAGCAATTTACATGTGATAGCCCTATTAATTTGGAAAACCTATGATGCTCTCATTTTACAGATGAGTAAACTGAGGCACAGAGCTGGAAAATCACTCATGCAAGGTTGCACAGCTATAAGGAGCAGAGCTAGGATTTGAGCCAAGGTAGCAGGTCACTCTTCCTTGCCCCTATTTCCCCACTTCCTTAAGACTCAGCTTTGCAACCATAGCTTTTCTTAACCACCCCGCGGGTAAGAGAAGGTGCCTGTGTGGCATCTCAGCACAAAACACAAAGTGAAACAGCTTCTGCCAGCACCCTCATTCCTGGAGCCCCAGAGCATCCCCTGGAGGAGGGTGGGAGTGGGTCACATGGCCCTGCCTGCTGGACCAGGAGAGGGATTGGCTGGACCCTCTGGCCTCCTTTGCTGCTGCAGGTTCTGGTTTTGGCTCACAGCACCCAGCTTTTGGTCGGCTCCCTTCCAAGTTCTTTTATTAATTCCCTCACTCTCCAGCAAGAGAACTTTAATTAGCCAGGCCGATTTATCTATATAAATACAAACGGATGGCACTCACAGTGGGGCGGGGAAGTAAAGGGGGAGCTGGGCCAGCGGGTTGCCTAGGGCAGAGGGAGTGACAACTGCGCCTTCCCAGCAACCGAAAGTATGACTTGAATGTCGTGTGCACGTAAGCGCGTGTGTGCACGCTCCTGGCAGACGGGTGGCCCGCAGAGCCCTGGCTGTGGACGCCGGGGATGCTGTCACTCCGTGTTGGGAGGACAGGTCTCCAGAGCTGGGCTGCTTCTGCTTTCCCAGGGGAAGTCTACATCACCCTCACCTAGGTGCCCACTCATCAGCACTGCCCTTCCTGCCATGCTGCCGCAGGAAGACAGGGGGTGCATGACAAAATCACCTCGTTCAAGAGACTCACTTTAAACTTCAAGGACTTCTACCAGGGATGGGAGCAGGGGGATGAGCCAATGGCAGCTGAACTCCTGGTGCAGCCCTGGGAGTCTCAGTATTGGAGCACAAGTCCCCAGGATGCACCTCTCTGTCTTACTTACATGTGGGCCCCCACAAAGTTCAAACCTTTCTCACTAAGTCTTGTGGTGGTAGAGGGACAGGCAATAGGGAAAACTGACCGGTGACAGCAGGTTGAGGCTTAAATTCTGGCTCTGCTACTTAGAGCTGTGTTACCCTGGGTGAACAGTTTCATGGCACAGTGCCTCAGTTTACTCATCTGTAAAATGGAAGCATTATAGGTTGCCAGGATGAATGGGGTTATCACACTTAAAATGCTTAGGAAAGTGCCTGGAACCTGGTGAGGGGCCCCATAATCCTTCAATCTATTTCTGTTTGCCTGGCAGGATGAGGGTATAGGATGTGAGATCCGCATGTAGTTGATTCATTTACATCATAGACAGTGATGGTGAGGGAGAATGTGATGATGATGATAAGAAGAATGATAATATTTCTTGTTATGACGACTGACATTTACTGATCATGGGCTGGGCAGTCTTCTAAGCACTTTCTGTTAGCTTGTTCAGAACCACGGTGTGTCTAGCTGGGGAGACAAGACCCATATGATGAGAGGCCTGATGATAAGCAGATGTGAATGGAGGAGACGCAGAGAGGAGGGGACAGCTCAGTGGGCTGGGGTGATCTGGGACAGGTTCCCTGAAGAGAGAAGGGGCTGCTCTGTTCTTTACAGAAAGTTTGTATTGTCTTGGGGCCTCCTGAGTGAAGGGAGGAGGAGAAAGCATAGGGATGTTGCTTTTAATAGCCAGCACTTCTCGCAAGGTGACAGGCTGCCTTTGGAGGAAGGCATTTCTTGCCATGGGAAGCAGGTGAGCAACGCTTAAGAGAACATAGGTGAGAGATGCTGTGGAGGGGGTTTCTGAACTGGGTGTGGCAGAGTGAAGGGAATAGAATGTGAGATAAGTCCCTTCTCATTCTTGGAGTTCACCTGTCCAGTTCTGCTTAGACACACACACACGCACACACGTGCACTATACAGGCTAGGGCGGCCCTAGTAGACAGGAAGCTCAGGGGAGGTGGCTTCTCTGGTTCACGGCGAGGCCCTCTCTCTGCACATCACAACCACACAGGGATTTTACATCCTGCAAGGCAAGCAGCAATAAAGATTTATGGGGCCTTCGCCATGTTCTAAGCATTTTAAAGACGATAATAATTTAATGCTTATAAACTGTGATGTTCCCATTTTACAGATGAGTATGTGCTGTGCTGTGCTTAGTAACTCAGTCATGTCCGACTCTCTGCGACCACATGGACTGTAGCCAGTCAGGCGCCTCTGTCCATGGGGATTTTCCAGGCAAGAAAACTGGAATGGGTTGACAGATGAGTATGCTGAATGGTTAAAATAAGTTGCCAAGGTCAGACAGCTCTAAGTAGTGGAGCCAGAATTCAAACCCAGGCAGCCACTCACTAGAATCTGTGCTTCTAACTGCCTTTAACACACGTCACCACCACCATCACATTATCACCATCTGCTATGACGTTTCTTCGCTCTTGGTGTTGGTCAAATGTGTCCTTCATCGTGGGAGCTGAAGGCTGGGCCTGAGATGGAAAAGGCAGTAAGAAGTCAGCAACTGGGCAGACACAGGAGGGTCAAGAGACCTGTGTCATCCTGGGGACGTTGCATCCATGGCAGGAACAGGTCATGGGGTCAAATCCTCACATTTAGCATCCATGAGACCTTAGGCAGGCCACTTTCCTTGTCTGTCTCAGTTGCCCAGCTGTGAAATGATGAAGATCTCACGCATGGGGTATCAGATAGGCCAACAGAGTGTGAGTCATGGGCTTTTCTGGGGAAGTGAGTTCCCTTTGGTTCATCTTCTTGCACGCATCTGGGCCACAGATAGGGGCCAGCAGAGTACCAGCCCTCACACCCAGCCTGGTGGTGCCCAGGAAGAGGCCTCCAGGTTTCAAGCCTAGAGTATTGTAGCCCCACAGACACATAAACTCTTATGTTGTGGCAGATTTTCCGAGCAGAGCCCAAGAGTAGCAAACTCTATTCTTAGCCATCGTCCCATCACGTGGAGAGAAACATGTCATTAGTGGGGAGGGAGGGAGGAGCTGCCAGATTTAACCCTGGAAGAACCAGAGTGCCACAAATACCGGAGGAGAGACCCCTTGTACCTGGAGAGGGAAGCAGCCTGGAGATCTGAGTTGGACTCAGAGAAGCATCCTGTAAGGGGCATCCCAGGTGGACACTCACTGGACAGATGCTGTAAGCTTGGCCCCAGGTGGGTGACCCTAAAAGGAAAGGGCAGAGAACTGCATCCGCTGTTACGGCTTCCCAAAGCAGACAGCGTAATAGATTGTCTGAAGAGCCCTGCAGGAGTCAGGAGACCAGATCTATTCCCATCTCTACCACGGCTGTGTGTGGCTGGGGACATGTCACAGTCCTTCTCTGGCCCTTGGTCTACATCCAAAACTCGGTGATCCCTATGCTCTAGCATTTCGTGACACGGACCCAAGTGGGGTCAGAGCTGAGAACATCTCCCAAGTCTCTGGGCAAACCTCTCACAGGGCCTGCAGGCAGCCATGTCTTTTTTTTTTTTTCCTTCAGAATCCAGTGGTTCTAACAGGGCGTTTATCCCAGGCTCTTAGCTCTTCCCAGCGTGCCATATGGACATTATTCCCTTAATATAATCTGTCAGCAGATCTAGCCCCAAGGGACTGGGACACGGGTTAGACTAACTTGAAGGTGTCGAATAGAACAAAGCCAGATGCGAAAGGAAGAGAATGTCTCAGAGGAGGGGCAGGTGGCCTAAGGCCTGGGCAGGGACCAAGGGGACATCCTGGAAGAGGGACTCATGCTTTGGAGGGAGCCAGGCATCCAGACTCCCTGGCTCCCTGTGTGCCTCTGCCTCTTTTTTTCAGCCTCCCTCCTCTGTACCCTGGCTCAGTCTCCCCTCTCCAGCCAAGAGGTAAGCTCCAGGACACCAGGCAGCCTGCCCTCTCCCCCTCCACCTTGGGGCCATCACGGGTACGGCTAGTGCTTGCTCAGGTCTGGGCTCCTTGTCCTTCTGAGTCTCCACCTGCTAGGCCCCTCGCCCCTCACCACCCACTGTGGTCTGTGCAGACCACTCATTTCCTTTCTAATTAATCACTGCTGGTCTCTAGCCATGTCCTTTCCCTCTCCAGCTCATTTGCCTAAAGAAATGAGTTGCTTTGTTGAGCAGAGGCAAATGCCTCCCAGCTCTATTTCCTCTATCCCCTTCCCAGGCTGCAGAGACGTGGAGGGTGGGAGGCCTTTCTGGGATTCTCCAGGGCCAAGAGGAGGGGACACTCCTGTGAGGAGAGCAGCCTCAGTTTCCCCACACAGATCAGAATACGCAGTTTCCGTGGGCCCTGCAGGAAGAGAGGGCTTCAAGACCTTGGTTGGGGTGGGAGGGAAAAGGCGGTGAAGACCAGACCTTCACCAGGCCTACCCCCACCCCACCAGATTGAAGCAGCTAGGATGAGGCCAGCCTGTTTTGTAAAGCTAATGAGAGAATAGAACTTGTCAGCTGGCCTCTCACTGGGAGCAGATACGGAAACCCCACGGTGCAGGACATGACTCATCATGTCCTGAGGGGAGAAGTGGGAAGGAGACAGTACCAGAGGGTTCTCAGAGGGGCAGGCTGCAGGGAGTGGGGCTCCACCACGGAGGGGCTCCTGGGCCTCTGACGCTGCCCAGAGAGCTTTAGTGGGACTCAGGCTTCTGGTTCTCACTCTCCCATCTATCCAGACCCACTGGACCCCCTCCAGGTATACAGCACTTGCCCATGAGGACCAGGTCAGGGATGGTTCCTAGGAGGGGCCTCACTGTATTCAGCAACTGATGGGGCCTGCGGTCAGACAGGCGTGCTTTCAAGCCTGTATCAGTTGCACAAGCACAGGACTGGGCAATGCCTCTGAGCCTCAGTTTTCCCATCTGAAGAACAGGGGTAACAGTAGCCCCTTCCTCTCAGCGTTGTTGGAGAAATAGCGAAGGTCCTGTGGATAGAGCATGCAACATAGTGCCTGGCATATAGCAAGTGCCCTTCTAAGTATTAGCTGTGATTTATTATCATGATTATCAGAATCTCCTGCTTTAGAATTGTATGTGTTTTAGTTGCTCAGTTGTGCCTGACTCTTTGTGACACCGTGGACTGTAACCCATCAGGTTCCTCTGTCCATGGAATTCTTCAGACAAGAGTACTGGAATTAGGTACTTCCCTTCTCCAGGGGATCTTCCTGATCCCTGACTCCCACCCAGGAATTGAACCTGGGACTCCAGCTTTACAGGCAGATTTGTTACCACCTTACAATCTCACTTTAGTATTGGGATGTAAGCACTTTAGTCTTAGAATGTAGGTAATTGAGAGAGGCAGAATTACTGGACAGCCTTGAACTGACTCACTTATTTTTCAAAAGTAAATTATGTACAAACTGCTATTTCTGTTATTGTTGGGGAGTGTGCAGTAAAACCCCTCCTGGCTGATAAAGACCCACTGTGGGGCTCAGCACCAGGGCTGAGGACCCAGCCAGCTGTCTCAGGCCGCCAGAGATACAGGGGTCATGAACTGTGGAGAAGAAACTCCATCTGTCAGTCCTGGAATTCACAGTCTTGTGAAAGCCAAGGCCTCACCAGGGGCCTGTGTCATATTGGCCATCCCAGCTGGGCCTGTGATAGAGCAAGCTGTGCTGAAAGACCCTAGTCTTGAGCTGGGGTGGAACTAGCCACATTTCTTGTTCTAACCCCAAGGCATTCCTTCTGCACCCCCCACCCCTGCCCCATTTATTGCCCAAGTTTGAGTCTCAGGGAGCAGTCTGGGGCCCCAGTGGCTCAGGGCTGAGCTAAGGTAAGCAGAGGATCTCAGAGGCTCTGGACTTGGACCTGAAGACTTTCAAGCAGACTGATACCTGCTGAGGAAAGTCACGTCTCCCTGGCCACTGCCTGTGAGGAGGTCCTGAAGCTGCAGAAAGAGCAGTGCTCGGGGCCAGGCCCTGTGGCAGGACTGGCATGCTCCCTCCTCTGCTCTGCTCTTCATTATCTCCACCCTGGAGAGAAGGACTGGACTGGAGCTCCCCTGCGATCTAAGAATCCTTCCAGCTGAAACAGCTGGGGAGCTATAGCAGCAAGAGCTGGGAGAGAAAGGCCATCAGGTTTGAGGTGGAGACAACTGGCCTGACAAGACTCAGCCTTCCTGCCTATAAAATGGAAATGTTCTCTTCCTTCCCGCAGTGTGCTCGAGGTAGGGGATGACATGGGGACTTCAGGAACTCTGCCAGCCCTGGTCCTATGTATTAGTTGACCCTGGGGTGCTGACTGGTGAGGCCCTGGCTGGGCTGTGATCTCTGGGGAGAAACCTGGGGTGCAGTAGGTACAGGAATGTGAAGGAGAATGTAGGCGACCAGTTCCATGAAGCAACCTTATGAAAAGCCAAAATTAAGATTTACTTAGCACTTGAGAGTTCACAAAACACAATAACATCTAGGGTTTCATTAAATCAATCTAACTACTTCACAGGCTCCTGTCACATCTGGTTTACAGATGAGAAAACCAAACGCATTCCCCACAGTAGGGAGGACCTTCTTGGGTTTTCCATTTTGCCAGAGATCCAGCTGAGAGAGACCTCAGGACCATCCTGGGCAACTAGACTTATAGCAGGGCTGCCGCCCACAGCTGGACAGGTTGTTTACCGCACAAGGGTGCCCAGTTGACGGGGTGATTATGGGGCTGGGATCCAGCCTCACTCTCCTCACCAAACCACACTCTCCAATGTGCAGTTGTATCTGCCCGGAGCACAAAGAGACCACATGGGCCAGTGGCCCAAGTTTCCTAAATCGAAACCCAAGGATAATCCTCCGTCTTAAAAGCTCCCCATCTCTTAAGGAAAGTGGAGTCTGTGAGTGGTTGAGAAAAATCAATGCACTACAAGTGCTTTGAGCTCCTTGGAGATAAGCTTCCTGACAAAGAGGGAGCTGATTAAAGGCAGGAGCACTTTCTCTGTGGCACTGATAGGGATCTCCGCAGAGTGAGTCAGGGTGTCTGGGATAGGTGTGACGGATGCCGGCCTATGGACACTGGCCTCCGCAGCCATCCCTCCTGCTGGCCTGGGGGCCGTGTCCTGTGTCTCCTTGGTTTCTGAGCTCACGGTGTCTCTCCCAGTAACTTACACATTGTGGGAGATCAATACACATTTGTTCTCACTGAACTGAATTGTCTGTCTGTTCCCATTGTCATTTCTCCACTCTGCTTCCTCTAAAAAGCGCAGTAATGCACTAAACACACCCAGCGTTGGGCTGGGAGTCTGAAAATCTGGGTTCAAAGCATCCTCTGCCACCAGCACACTGCTACCTGACCTCTGCCTCTGCTGGGACCTCAGTTTCCTACATGCAAACCAAGGCGTTGGATAAGGTGGCCCGTGGGGCTCCCTCCCTCACAATGCAGTCTGGAACTGTGATTGCACATGCATCTACACAGAGCACCCACCCCAGCCCCCCGCCCTTCTGTCTCTAAAGGCAGCCAAGATAAAACAGAGCCTAATCCGCACCAGGGAGAAGGGTCCTCTGCCCGAGGGGCCGCGGGCACAAATTGGGCCGTCGTGTTCCATTACTTCCGCCAAGCTGGGCCTCACCATCTCACCTTCAGCCGCCACTGAACAGCGACAGCGACAGGCAGACAGTGCGGTGGGGGCAGGGGGCCTGTGCTGCCACCAGACCCCCTGACTCCAGCCTTCAAAGGCGACAGGCAAGGGAGGGGGCCCAGCCAGCAAGGATTTTTAATGACCCCAAATCCTGGCAACTCATTATGTCTCTGATAAGGCAATGCGAGCTGTCACTCTGAGATGCGGCCAAGGAGGCTCCCTAGAGAAATTTTGCCGCCTTCTCGCTAATCTTCTTATAAACATTGTTATTTATTTTTTCTTATTTTATCCGACATGTGTCAAGCAGCCCCTGCTAAGCCTGTGACATCTCCAGGGAGGCTGGAGGAGGTCTGAGGATGGCCTGTCGCTCCCCCTCCTCCCCTGGCTTTGCTCCCACCCCAACCCTCAGCAGCACGGCCCCTGTAGGCCTAGTTTTCTGGCCAGCCAAGGTTCTGCCCCAGGCAGGCGGCTTTGCGATGCCCTCAGGAGCTGGTTCTTGGGCTAGGAGACCTTGGACATCTGGGAGCCAGCCATTGGAATTAGGAGATTGCAGGCTATGCCAACTGGGGCTGCTTCCAAGGAGAGGGATGCGGGCATCTGGGGCATCACACAGGCACACTGGGAAGCCCCCAGACTCCCTCTGAGTGTGTCTGGTTTACACCCAAGTAGCAACCTCTGCATCCGCCGCCAGTTGCAGCTCTGTACCAGACACCGTGCTCAGCGTCCTCCTCACATTGACGCTGACGCTCTCCTTCACTCCTCACAGTGACTGCATGAAGTTGGTACTAACAGCAGTCCCATTTTTCAGGGAGGAAACTGAGGCCCAGGGAAGGCTAAGCCACTTGCCCACGGCTGCTCAGGCGGTAAGGGACAGATTAGATGTTTGAACCCTGGTGCTCAGATGCAGAGCTAGTACAGCACTCACCCGGCACTTTCCATGGGTGGCTTCTTCTGGATGCTCCTGAGATCCTGGGAAAGGAACAAAGCCAGACATTTTCTCCACATTCAGTTGATAAAGAAACAGGCTCAGAGAGGCTGCAT
This sequence comes from Oreotragus oreotragus, assembly GCA_006410675.1. Taxonomy (NCBI): domain Eukaryota; kingdom Metazoa; phylum Chordata; class Mammalia; order Artiodactyla; family Bovidae; genus Oreotragus; species Oreotragus oreotragus. The sequence continues at coordinate 165,061 of SJYX01004975.1, forward strand.
AACTTGCCTACGGCCCCAGCACGAGGACAAGAAACCCCGGTCTCTTGGCTTCTGGCTCAGAGCTCTTTCTGAAAGATCTTGGAAGAGCTTCTCCTGGCTTATGTCCTGTGTTCTAGGGTTCTGAGATCCAGGAATGTGACAAGAAGATCTTAGAACTTCAGCCAGACACAAGGCAGAGCCAAGAAGGTCTGGGATGCCTCTCGCAGCTGGAGTTCCTGGCACACATGTGGGATAAGCCTTTTGGGTCACTCAGATGGATTACTGTGAAGCAGGCTATCAAACAATGTATACAGCATGACCTCGTTTTATGACTACGTAGTTATACCTATTCACATGTACGTATGTATTCACATCTACAACAGGTTGAATTTGCTGCTTTTAAAACAGCCTGATTTAAGGCCAGTGTTTTAACTTTCCATGTTTGGGTAATCCTGAATCTAGAACAAGGTACCTAGTTGTTTTTTTTTTTTTTAATTATTTTAAAATAATTTTAAGTAGCACAGAGTAGTTCCCACAACACTCCGCCCACCTCTGTCTCATGCTAACAATGTCAACATCTTGCTTAACTTCAAATGTCACTGGGTTTTCTCTGGGTAAGTGCTGAGACTTCATCACATTACACCAGGATACATGACATGTGCCATTCACAGGACTTCTCACTGGTGATGCTAACCTTGGCCGGCTCAGGTGGCATCTGCCAGTTTTCTCCACTGCTGTGTTATTTTCCCCTCTCCACATTCTATTCTTAGAAGCAGGCCTCTAAGTGCAGCCCTCACTCAAGAAGAGAGGAGTTAACACCCACCCCCTGAATATCAGTGAATTTGTGGACATATGTTAAAACCACCATAGTAATTAATAGATTGGAGTGAGGGGAACTACTTTGAGGCCATACACATGTCCTATTTCTCCTTAAAGTTCCCACTAACTTTAACAACTGTGACTGGATCCAGCCTGCAGCAATTCCTACCTTGATGTTCTAATGGTGATTTTCTATTTCCCTCATTTCTTCTACTTATTAGTTGGAATTCAATATTTTTGTTGTTATTTCCCATGTTTCTCAAACTGTTCCAGATTTAGCCACTGGAAACTCCTGCAATTTGACTCTTCTCTTCTCTTGACATGGCCCTTTGGGTTTTTGTTTTGTTCTATTGGGGAAGGCAATGGCACCCCACCCCAGTACTCTTGCCTGGAAAATCCAATGGACGGAGGAGCCTGGTGGGCTGCAGTCCATGGGGTCACTAACAGTCAGACAGACTGAGCGACTTCACTTTCACTTTTCTCTTTCATGCATTGGAGAAGGAAATGGCAACCCACTCCAGTGTTCTTGCCTGGAGAATCCCAGGGATGGGGGAGCCTGGTGGGCTGCCGTCTATGGGGTCACACAGAGTCGGACACGACTGAAGTGACTTAGCAGCAGCAGCAGTATGGACTTATTAAAGAGAGGTAAGCCTATTGTGACTTTTTGGTTTTGGAGGGTCTTGTTGTTTTTCACACTATCTTAATTCCTGGCATTACAAAATGATCCAGGATGATCTTAATTTCCTTGCTCCAGCCCTAGAATCAGCCATTTCTTCAAAATCTCAGTCCGTTTTATCGGCAATTATTAGAGGTAACTAAGAACTCATTTCTAGGAAAGCACACATGTTTGAAGTCAACTTTTACATGAATAAAGCATCTGGACCTTGATAGCTGGAAATGAATTGACATTCAGTATAACTCAGGGGTCTTTATACATTGCAATTGTATATGTGACATGTGACATACATGTAACATGCCTGGACCTCCGTGTCTCACTCGAGCCTCACATGTAGAATAACCTTGAAATGACCCTGTGGTGATGAGAGATGTTACTCTGGGTTCAAATCCATACCACTGGTATGGATAGTCCATAGCCCAATCTCCAGCCGGCATCTCTATAGACACTCACTTTTCATCCACACAGTCAGGATGTACAAGCCAAAGAGTTTGACATGTCTCCAAAATGTCAATGAACCATCTGGGAAATATTAAACCATGATTTAATGATTCTTCTCAGGTTTTACTCAATTATGAATTTAATATTCTTGACATTTTCCTTCACTCCTTTGGAGCCTCTGAGACTCCAGAGACAGGGGAGAGAGCCCCAGAAACAACAATGTGATTGCAAGGGAGCTAAGGCGGGCAAAGTGCCTCACCTCTCTGACTTAGCTTCCCACACATCAAGCAGGAATAATGAAACAAATGAGAGTGATGAGAAAATGCAATAGGAATTGTCCTGAATCATAACTGTACTGTTCGTATGACATGAAGGGTTCATGCTCAGGGTCCAGACGGACCTGGGTTCAAAACCTGGCTCCATCTGCATCACCTGTGTGATGGGCAAGAGGGTTCCCTTTTCCGGGCCTCAGCTGTTTTGTCCATAAAGACGGGTTACCAGTCTCTGCCTCAGGGGGTTGTCATGGGGCCAAATGAGAGCATCACAGTTTCGTGCTTAGCACAGGGCCTGGTTTGGTCTAGTTGCTGAGTCATGTCCACCTCTGCGACTCCATGGGTTGCAGCTCTCCAGGTGCCTCTGTCCAAGTGACTTCCCAGGCAAGAGTCCTGGAGTGGGTTGCCATTTCCTTTTCCAGGGGTTCTTACCGACACAGGGACCAAACCCTGGTCTCCTGCATTGCAGGTGAGTTCTTTACTGATAGCTACCAGGGAAGCGCCCCAGTGACCTTTAGTAATAATAGTAATTAGCAACTTAACAGGAAGAACAGAATCCCAATGACCAGTCAGTGGGAATATGATCAGGGTCATGTTGCATGAATTTAAGATCAAAACAGGTGTCAAATTTAAGTATTTTTCATATTTTTTTAAATGACTTTATTTTTAGAGCAATTTTTCAGTTCACAGAAAAACTGAATAGTGACTTTTCACATACCCCTGCCCACTCCCCAGCCTCCCCGCTTATCAAAATCCTTCACCAGAGTGGCACATTTGTTAGAACTGATGAACATATATTGACACATCACCACCCAAAGTTCATAATTTACATTAGGATTCACTCTTGGTGTTGTGAATACTAGTTCTGACAAACGCATAATGACATGTATCCACTGTTACAGGGTCATACAGAATCTTTTCATTGCCCTAAAGATCTGTGCTATTCATCCCCCTGCTCCACCCTCCCTGAAGCCCTGGCAGCCACTGATCATTTTACTATCTCCATAGTTTCGCTTTTTCTGGAATGTCACGGGGTGGGAATCATTCAGTCTATAGCCTTTTCAGACTGGCTTCTTTCACTTAGAAATATGCATTTAAGTTACTCCGTGTCTTTTTATGGCTTGATAGATTTCTTTTTGTATTCCAAATTGAATGTACCATGGTTTATTTATCCACATACTTACTAAAGACACCTTGGTTGCTTCCAAGTTTTGGTAATTATGAATAAAGCTGCTGTAAACATCTGTGTGTAGATTTTCACGTGGACCTATGTCTTCAACCCCTTTGGGTGAATACCGAGGAGTGCGATTACCAGGTGGTATATGGTAAAATTATTCATTTTGTAAGAAACTGCCAAACAGTCTTCCAAAATGACTGTACCATTTTGCATTCCCACCAGCAACGAACGAGAGTTGCTGTTGCTCCACATCATCACCGGCATTTCCTGTCATCCGTGTTCTGGATTTGGGTCATTGTAATAAGTTTATAGTGACATCTGCCTTTTGTTTTAATTTGCAGTTCCCTTACGACATATGATGTGGAGCATCTTTTCGTATGGTTATTTGCCATCGGTATATCTTCTTTGGCGATGGTCTGTTCTGGTCTTTGGCACTCCTTTTAAAATCAGGTGGTTTTTTTACTGATTGTTGAGTTTTAAGAGTTATTTGTATATTTTGGGAAAATCAGATGTATCTTTTGCAAATATTTTCTCTCACTCTGTGGTTTTTCTTCTCATTCTTTTGACAGTGTCTTTCATAGAGCTGAAGCTTTTAATTTTAATGAAATCCAGCTTATCAATTATTTCTTTCATAGTATGTAAAAAGTCATCGCTATGCCCAAGGTCATCCAGATTTTCTCCTGTTATCTTCTAAGAGTTTTACAGTTTTGCATTTTACATTTAGATCTATGATTTATGATGTGTTAATTTTTGTGAACGGTATAAGGTCTGTGTCTAGATTCATTTTTGCATGTGGATGTCCTGGTGTTGCAGCTCCATTTGTTGAAAAGCCTACCTTTGCTCCATTCCCATGTATTTTTGCCTTGAGTTTTTCAAAGGACATGCCTGCAGGGAGTCCCCCACATGCCCTAAACACTCCCCTTTATCCACGGCACTGTTCTAGTAGGGAAGGGCCCTTTGGGAAGAGACTTTGGACCTGATCACCAGACTCTGATGGGGGAGTACCCTTCAGCCAGGCATCCACTCAAGGTCAGGGACAGGCACTTTGTGCTGGGCCAGGAGACTGTGTTGGGGTAGGTGGTTATCAGTACAGGGCTCCTGGGGGATGATTAGTCTCCAGGTTGGAAGGAGGAGGTCTGACCATGGGGGCCTCGTGTTAAGGGAGAGAGCAGCCTCAGGCCTCTGTGGGGATTAGGAGCAGAGCCCAGGGGTGGGTGACTCCACAATCAAGCCCACAAAGGCACTGGTACATGCTCACCTTCCAGTAACCTGGAGAGCTGCTTATCAGGCTATACCAGACCCAATCAATTAAACTCTCCCACTGCCACCTCCCTTCCTGGGTTTAATTTGGGGCATCCAACTCATCAGCAGGCTGGAGGTGAGGATTTCTGCTCTGTGCAGGTCTCAAGAGTTTGGTGAGGAAGCAGGTTCTGTGGACACGGGGCTGCATCCTCCCATCCTGGGCCAGTGCTGCTGGCTGAGACCTGCCATGGGGCTTTGTTCCTGAGGCCCAGGTGCCTGCTTCCCCATCAGAGGACTCAGTGTCTTGGTCCTTTGAGAATGAAATGGGGACCCCAGCACACTCCCTGCCTCCACTCAAATGCTGGGGGCTAGAAACAATAGCTCCTGGAGACCCAGGCCTCCCTCCTCTCTCCCAGGGCCTGTCTTCTGTATGGAGGAGCTGAGTCCAGTCACAACGTGTTCACCTTCATGAGCTGGGCACAGTGCTGGCCCCTTCCCAGTCATGGTGCCTCTTTTCATCCCCAAACAAGCCCACAGAGCTGGCATCGCCAGTCTCATTCTATAGATGTGAAGCCCAGGAACATGGTTCAGCAGGGTGGACAGGGCCACTTGCCAGCTCAGAACATGTCACCAGGGCTTTCTGAGACTCGGTTTCCTCACCTGTAAAATGGAACCATTCACATCTCCCTCACTGGGCTGCTGCGAGATATACATTAATCAATAGAGATGAAGAACACAGGTGCAGCTTGGGTTAAATGGTGGCTTGAATTACTGTCACCGTAAGAGGCCACCTTGGGATCTGATCCAGGAGGGTCTGGCCCTGATGCTCAGGCCCTTTCTCCTGTACATGCTCCTGGCCCCCCGTCGATGGCTAGAGCAGGTCCTAGAGATGGGCTCCCAGGCGCCCCCAGGAGATGTGGGAGAGTGCGTGCCTTTCAGAAAGGCAGAAAGCTGAGAGAGGAGCAGAGCTCCTATGGAACTGTGCTCCTGTCAGTCATGTTTCTCTGTGCCATTCTCTCACCTGGGTAGGGCCAAGCCCAGAGATGGCCAGGGACCGTGCCTCAATCACACAGCCGTCTTCTAGGGCCCAGCCAGGCCCTTCCAGGGGAGCCACCTTCCAGATGAGCAAAAGTCTCACGTCTGCTGCTCCCTAACCACTGGCCACGCCATGTGCTTGTCCATCTGGGTTGGACACAATGTCTGCAGGGCATGAAATTCATTTTCTTTATGTCTGATGGAGTATTGACTGCTTGGATGAAATCCAACAAATCATAGTGATTGCAGAAACGAGCACAGCCGCAGCCCTGGTGTCTGTGTGACACACACTTACACACAGTCACACACAGACTCACACACTCACATACATACACTGATATATACACATACCCATGCAGTCTTACCTGCTCATGCATACTCACACTAGCTCATACTCACACACAGGCTCTTTCATTCACGTTCATTTATAGTCTCTCACACTCACATGCATATGCACTCACTGTCTTGCACACTTGCACTTCCTCTTGCTCCCACAGTCCCAGTTGCATACTTGTGTTCACATCCTTATTCCCTCATATTGTTGTTGCTTTAGTTGCTAAGTTGTGTCTGAATGTGACCCCGTGGACAGTAGCCCACCAGTCTGCTCTGTCCGTGGGATTCTCAAGGCAAGCATGCTCGAGTGGGTTGCCATTTCCTTCTCCAGGGGATCTTCCCAACCCAGGGATCAAACCCATGTCTCCTGCTTGACAGGCAGATTTTCTACCACTGATCAGGGAAGCCTTTATACCCTTACACACTGAAATAAATCATACATTTCCATACTCTCACACCTCACATGGCTCTTGGATGCCCAGTTCTGAAACATCAGTGATGCTCTCTTACACATAGGGAAGAAGCAGAAGCAACTTCCCAGTCCCCTGCCCAGGTCTCATCATTGCTTGAATCCTTCAAGGCCAGCTGAGACTTGCCTTCCCCAGGAAAGCTCCTGACTTCACCCCTTCCCACCAGCCTTCTGGGTTCTATTTTTCCCTGACCCACCATAAAGCTACCGTGGGTTACTGTAAAGCTAACAGCAGCGTATTTCTCTGCTCTTGGCTGCAGCCAGTGTTCACTGAGCACCTGTTATGTGCCAGCCCCGGTGGGTCCCATGGCCTCCACTGGAAGGAGAAAGCCCCTTGGAGGCAGAGAGTATGTCAAAACCTCCGTGCCTCAGCGCTTAGGAGGGCCTGGGCACATGAGACCTACTCCACATGTAGAGTAGATGAAGGCATGCCTCCCAGGGTCCTGTTGGCCAATGTGTTTCCAGAGACAAAGTCTTTCCCAAAGCTAGCCCTTCCCCTACACACCCATCTCACCTGCACATCTGTGCAGATCTGGCCCAAGTGCCATTTCCCCTGGGAGGGCTTTGGTCAGTCGACTCTCAGAGACAGCTGATCTAAGCTGGCTCAACCTGTCTCCCCAGGGGAATGCTGGCCCCTCAAGGGCAGGACTAGGTGTCCACAGAACCCGACATAGAACAGCTTCAATTAGCTTTTCAGTTATGTTCTCCAAGATGTGCTTTCTCAGTGGAAAAGGCCAATCATGAGAGCTAATGACAGCCTCAGTCTTCTCTCTTCATTGAAACCTAGGTCCCCCCAAAATGTTGTAGTTTGCAGAGACTGAACAATCTCTTGCTCAGGGCTTGAGGCTCCGCCCACTTCTTCTTGTCTCTTTTAAAATTTATTTATTTTTTATTGAGGGATAATTGCTTTACAGTACTGCATTGGTTTCTACCAAATTCAACATGAATCAGCCATAGGTTGACCCCTGTCCCATCCCACCCCTCTAGGTTGTTACCAAGCCCAAGTTTGCATTCCCTGAGTCATACAGCAAATTCCCATTGTCTGTTTATTTTGCATATGGTAATGCAGGTTTGCATGTTACTCTCTCCATACCTCCCACCCTCTCCTTCCTCCCTGCCCAGCCGAGTCCATAAGTCTTTTCTCAATGTCTGTTTCTCCACTGCTACTCTGCAAATAGGTCCCTCAGTACCATCTTTCTAGTTTTCATATATATGCATTAGTATACGATATTTTCTCTTTCTGACTTACTTCGCTCTGTATAATAGGGTCTGGGTTCACCCACCTCATTAGAACTGACTCAAATGTGTTCCTTTTTTATGGCTGAGTAATATTCCATTATATATATGTACCACAGCCTCTTTATCCATTCATCTGTCAATGGACATCTAGGTTGCTTCCATGGCCAGCCGTTGTAAATAGAGCTGCAGTGAACCCTCTTGTGCTGTGGTGGGAAGGCAAGCTGATATAGGCACTCTGGAGAACAGTATGGAGATTCCTTAAACACTAGAAATAAAACCACCATATGACCCAGAAATCCCACTACTAGGTATACATCTTGAGAAAACCAAAACTGAAAAAGACACATGTACCTTCTTATCTCTTTACATGTCACTTTCTCCAGGAGACCTTCTCTGTTACCCAGAATCTGTTAGGTGCTCTGGTCCAGGTCCCCCATCCCCTGTCTTGGCACCGTCCTGCTCCATTATAGTTTTCTGTTTGTATCTGTCATCCCAGCCTGTGTGCACCCCAGAGACAGATGTTTTTCCTGTCCTCATTGCTGTTGCATCTCCAGGGCCCTAGCATGTGCTCAGTACACAGTAGGCATTCAGTAAATGCTGCAGGAAGGGAGAGAGGAGCAAAGTATCCTTTGCTTTGTCCTCCCCTCCATGGTCTTACAGAGAGTGAAGCTGGAGGCAATCTGATTTTCCCTTTCTATGACGCAACCCCTCCTGGGTAAGGGTCCACCTTGAGCCCATGTGTCTCATCCCTTCGCTGCAACCTTCATTCCCGCCCCCTCTCCCCACCCGCCCCGATATCCCCTGCCTCCAGCACTTTCTGTGATGCCTCAGTGTCCCCAACTTGGTTATCTGTGCTGTAGGTTACATTTCCCAGAGGCTATGCCCAGGGGTAGGGAGGACAGACCAACCCCAGGCTTGAGAGACCCCCGACCTGGGAAAGCAGGCTCCAGCTAATTCTGTGATTCCCAGGTCGCTGCCACCCAGTGGCAGAGCTGCAGTTGCTTACTTTGATAACCTGGACTCTTGGCAGAGACAGCTGGAGCCTCTTTAAGAACTATCCAGGGAAAGGAAGGCAGAGTCTCTGGGTACTGGGGGCCGGGAGGCTGGAGAAGACAGCTCGCACCCACTCCTGGATCTGCAGACCTGCCAAAGGGGATGCTGAGAACTGGGGAGGTAAGAGGCCACTGTGTTCTGCTGGCACGCTGGGGCACATGATTTGGCCCAGGGTCAGAGTCTTGGCTTGGAATCTCCCTCAAGGTGTGACCATGACTGAGTCAGATAGCTGCATCTCTTTGGTATGTACTTCAAGGGGCTCAACCCTCTGGCCAGAAATCTTCTTTCCACAACTATTAGTACCTTCTTTGGCAGTCTCAGACAACCAAATTCCCCAGTGTGCTCTGCAGTTAATTACTTGCCTTTGGGACTTCGCCCATTGCAGTGTCCTCCTTTGAAATATCTCCCCCGCCTTCCCAATTCAAAAGGTGAAAATCCTCTCTGTTGTTTGAGCCTAAGGGCAAACACCACTTCCTTCAGGGAGCCCTCTCTGATTGTCCTCATTGCTGTAATTTCCTCCTCCACTGAGCTCTCAGAAGCTCTTCTCTGTGGCTTATGTAGGGCTCTGCCCATACTCTGGTCTTACAAAGAGGCATGGATGGCTGGGAAGATGGCAGCTGACCTCGAGGCGGTCCCTTTCACATTGCAGCTTATGCAGGTGGCATTCGCGGAGTTGTGCGGTGTCTAATCTGTGACTGTACCTGGCAGGCCTCCTGGGTCCAGCCTCTAAGAACTGTGCCAAGAATCCTGTGGAATTCTGAGCCCAGGCTCAGAAGGACAGATGAAGGCACTCCTTTTCTTCTGCTCAACCTGTTTTCCTTCTCCAGCTACTCACGCACCCAGGCGTTCACTCAGGCCTATGTCTTAAAATATCATTTCTAAGCTGGCTCTCAAAATGATGTCTGTAGCCCTTACCTCAGCCCCAACCTCCAGATTCATAGCTTCAAGTGTCTGTGGGATCTACACTTAGACGTGTCACAGGCATTGCACATTTAATCCAGAGGAGCTGACCTCTTAATTCCTTCCATATACCTGTCCTCTCATTCTCCTCAATTACAGTAAACCATCAGTCCTCAAGCTGAAATTCTGAGAGTCATCCTTGATTCCTCCCTTTCTTTCACCCTCTACAGATAATTCATCAGTTTGTTCTGTCACCCAGCTTACAAAAGATGTCCTGGATCCGTCTCCAGATCTCTATCGTCTCTGCCATCACCTACTCCAAGCCACCATCCTCTCTCCCCTGTCTTACATGGGGTTCCCTCAAGAACAGAGTGCAAGAGAAGGATTTGAGTATAAGCAGGCCATACATTTAGGAGCTGAGACAGGAAAGAGGAAAAGCCAATCCAGGGTGTCTTGCTACTGCGGCTGCAAACCCCCGTGGCCAACCCTCCCCTTGGAAAAGTCTCTCCTAAGGACAGCAGCCTGAAATATTTGATTATTGACTTTTGTCCCGTTGATAGACAGTTGCCTCCTGAGTCCTGAATTCCCTGCTCCCTCCTCTCAGGCTGTCTTGTGCAGGTCGAGTGAGCTCTCCACAGGCGAAAAGCAGAGAGGAGCTGCAAGCATTTGGTGGTTTTGTCCTCAGTTCATCAGCTGCAGCTGGAATCACCAGTGGGCAGCGGGGGTGGTGAGGGGCAACAGAATCATCTGTTACAGCTTCCATAGCCACCGCCACACTTGCCCATCTGTATAGGACCACCAGAGCAATCTTGTAAAAGTACAAACGGATTTTATCTCTTCATTGCCTAAGACCTTTCAAAGGTCTCCATTTTCTTGAGAATAAAACCTTGGCTGTGATGGATCAGGTCACCCTCAGCCTCCCTGCTTCCCTGCCTCATCCCCAATCTCTCACTAAACTCCAGGCATTCTGGTCTTTTAGGGCCTTAAGCCCTCACTCCAAGCTTATTCCAGCCTTAGGGCCTGTGCACTCACCTGCCCTCTCTGTGGACCCCCTTTCCCCACAGTATGCACACAGCTGGCTCCAGGTCCTTCAAGTCCACACTCACAGGTCACTTCCTTAGGGAGAGCTCTTCCCCAGCTCCATAGTACCCCATCCCCAAGATCTCTAGAACTTTACTCTTTTCCTTTCCTCAGATCACTCACATCTAACTCAGTTACTTATTTATCTACCTGTTTCTTCTCTCTCCTACTAGAAGCTAATCAGTCATGGTCACGTATCTATCTCCAGGTCCCGGCCCAGTGCCCGGCATGTAGATGTTCAATAAATGAATGAATGAACTGAATGGGTCAGGTTCTCCCAGAAGCAAGCAGAGCCTGAGCTGGGGATTCTTGTGTATCTGCTAGAATAGGGAATGTTCTCTAGTGAGCCCTGTCACAGAGTTAGGGAAGCAGATTTGGGCAGGAAGAAAATCGAGGCAACGGTGTGGGTGCAATTGGGGTCTAGCCTCGGGCTTCCCCCACCAGGGCTCTGGCACCTTTAGACAGACAAGGATGACTTTTTTGTACCCCGCGTCAGTCTTGGCTGAGCGCTGCCCCAGGAGGAAACATGGGGTCAGCAGGACACTATTAGCAGCTGACCCTTGCAGCACCTGAGGGAGGGCTGCACAGACCTGATGGGGGGTCAGGGAGGGGCACCAAGGACATTCATGTTCTGGAAGGGACTGCTCTCCCGGCGCTCACAGATCCCACGGCTAAAGGGGCCGCTCATCTCAGGCTAGGGTTTGATAGCAGGGGAATGGACCAGATGACCTCTGAAGCCTCTTTTAGCACAAGAAGACTATGATTCCTACAGTGTCAGGAGAATAGATGCCTACTGGTCTAAGTGGAGGCGCCTCAGCCAGGACGTCTCAGAGAGAAGAAATCCCCCATGAGTACCAAATAAGGCTCCTATTGGCCCATCCCATCTCCAGTTGCCTCCATGTAACTAACCTACATCCCGTTTGCTGCCTCCTGAGCCGATTTTCTCTTTGTGCTTTCTCACTGGCTGTGAGAACAGGGGAGCTTCCCAGGTGGCTTCCTGAACCCTCTTGCCAATGCAGGAGACATAAGAGACATGGGATCAATCCCTAGGTTGGGAAGATCCCCTGGAGAAGGGCATGGCAACCTATTCCAGTATTCTTGCCTGGAGAATCCCATGGACAGAGGAGCCTGGTGGGCTACTCATGGGGTCATAAAGAGTCGGACACAACAGAAGCGACTTAGCACACACACATGCGTGAGAACAGTGGGTCGGGATTTTCCCTGAAACAGCCCCCAGCGTTCACCCCACGTGTAGGTCTCTGAAGCTGTTTGATCATAACAGTGGATGGCCATCCCATAGACCCATCACCAACTATCGTTAGTTTCTCACTGCAGCACCAGTTCAGTCCTGCTTATTTCCTGAAAAATTAAGGCCCAGGAGACGGTGTTCCCACAGCCCCAAAGTCCTAAGGATGCTTAGGGAAGATGCGGGGCCTCCTGGTCCCTGGGTGTGTCTAGGTGACGCAGAGAGCAGGCCAGGCAGCCACAACTTGGCATTGACAAATGTCCCAGCCTCCCCCCAGCCCTGCAATTTCCCTTGCCCTGATAGCTATTGACAGCTGAGGCACTTGAGTTTTTCTCTTTTCTCTGTTGGCTCTTTTAATTGAAAAATATAAAGAAAACGCCTATTGATTCCATGTAACTGATAAGCTGTTCACTCTCTGGCCTTTTTAATCAGGAGCCAAATCTGGCTTAGAGCCCAGGGGAAGAGAAGGGCTGGGAAAGGAGGAGCATGATTCACGCTTTGAAGGGCTCTCCACCCCTCCCAAAAATCTCATGCAGAGCCCCCTGGACTGGGGATAAAGGAAGAATTTAAGAACCTTTTCCTTCCTAAGGATGTTTGCTGCTCCTGATTTTTGAGGCATATAATTGTCCTTAACATTTACACAACACTTCGCATTTACAAAGCAATCTCCATTTGTAAAGCCCTTCCACGGCTATTGTCTGCTTTGATCAGTCTGTTGACTGCAGGGGACAACTGGTCCAGGAGTGCCCCCCCACTTACCAAGCTGTGCATCCGAGCCGTGGAAGCCCCACTCCCCACAGTCCTGGGAAGCAGTCTGAGCAACGCTTCCTGTTCCATTTCACAGATGAGGTCATTGCAGTTCAGAGACATGGTAATTGCCCAAGGTTGCACAGCAAGTAAGCAGTCCGAAATTGGTCAGGGTGAGAACACTGAGCCCCTCCGGGTGCTCTACTCCTTAGAAATGAGCAGTTACCTGGTCAAGATATGGGACTCATCTGTCAGACTCTTGCTCACTGTGGATCTCAGTTAGACTTGAAGAACTTCCTAAAAAAAAGGGTGGTTAATCATTATAATATGCTAACCAGAAGAATTCTCCTTCCTCAGAGAATGCTCATCTCAGGTCAGGGCCCAACAACAGAGGAATGGACCAGATGACCTCTGTAAGCCCCTTTTTAGCACAAGGAGGCTTCGACTCCCAGAGTGCCAGGAGGATGGATGCCCATCAGCCTAAATGGAGGCACCTCAGCCTCCTTGTCTTCTTTTTGGCACACATCAAGACATTGAGTCATAGAAGGTGCAGGGAAAATTTATTGCATTATCAATATTTAATATCTCCGGGAAGGTGACATCAGCAAAATTGCCTGGCCTGGCCGAGCCATGTAGGTGGACAGTGGGACAGGCCCTTCATCCCCTGGACACCCCATCCTTCCCACGTGGGGAACAGGTGAAATTTATGGGGTCCTGGAAGAGGCATGTATACGGCCTATGGTGACACATTCCTCTAGCACCCGTGTGCTGACCTGGGGGACCTCACTCCCTGTGATTCTTCACTTGGTCCAGGGTCTGGCAGGGCTGGGAGCCAGTGATTATTCCTTGGGCCTGGGACTCAGGGTCATCAGCTGTCCTGAAACGCCAGATTGAGTGTGGTCTGATTGACAGTGCTGTGTGACAGGCTGGGGTCCCAGACCTACATGGCAGTTTGTCACTTGCCAGACAGATAATCTCAAGACTCAGGTGCCACCAAAGTTGTTAGTCTGGGCCCAAGAGAAACCTGACAGGTGGTGGGAAGACACAAACTAGTCAGGGGACTGATGTTCTGTGTCCACTCTGCCTGGCCACACTGCTTCTCTTTATTAGCCATGTGTGTGAGCTTCTCTGGGCCTTAGTTTCCTTCCCTGTAAAATGACGGCTATGGTCTCTACTTCACAGATTTGTTGTAAAGATTGCGAAGGAATTCCATTTGATGTGTGCCTGGCCCCCAGCTGGCCCAGGAGGGCCCCAGTCCACCTTGGGTTCCAGCCTCTCTCCTCTGCCCTGGGTGGAGGGGACCCAAGACATGCTGGGAGCAGGTGGGAGTGCAGGGCTGCTGTACAAGAAAGGGATGTGGGTTGACCTGGAGGTTTCTGGTTCTCTGGGTGCCTCATTTAATCCCCATCCTCGATAGCTGGTTCCACACATGGCTTGGCAGTAATGGCTGGGACTGAGGATCGGATCTTTGCGGAGCCTGGGGGGCCCGCTTGTAGCAGGTAGAATGCCTGTCTGTGTAGCTTCCGATGAGTGTAGCAGAATCTGAGCAATGGGCCAAGTGTGCCGGAGAAGTATGAAATCCTACATGCAGAGCAGGGTGGTGAGAGGCAAAACAGCATCCAGGAGCTCTTGTTCTAGTCCTGCCCTCATCTGCTTCCCTGTATGACCCTGGGGAAGTGGCTTTCCCTCTCGGAGACCGATGAGACCCAAGGGCTGGGCCTGGCTGACCTCTGCAGGTTCTTACAAGTGAGGAAATTTGTATTCTAAATCTGATGCTCCCCAGAATAAAAGAGTCAACCCCAGGGATGCTGGGGAAGCCCCTGAGGCCAACCCTAGGAGATGGGTTCCACTCACTTTGGGAAAAGCTGGCCACTTAGCCCCTGACATGGGTAGAAATTCCTCCTCCCCCCACCCCACTGCATGGCACACAGCCAAGGTCACTGCTTCATATTTAAAGAGAAATCAGGGTGTCCGCTGTGGCTGAGTGATGCAGATGTGAGAGGTGGGGTGGGCATGAAAGGCAGCCACAGGGATGGGAATTGCGCTTTTCCCAGCAACCTGGCTCTGCAGCCCCTGGGCTGGGGCATCCCCAGTCAGCACAACTTTATACCTGACTTGGCCTGCATACACTGAAGGCAGAGCAAGGAGCCACAAGACAGTTCAGGCACTCTGTGACACCCAACATTCATGTCCACCCAGGAGGCTACCCAGTCTCCACTTGAGGCATGCCCTACTGTGCTGCTGGCCACCACTGGGGTCTGTGGGTAGCCAGCAGGGCAGGGCCAATTGGTCAGACTCCCAAAGCCAGAAGCCCCTGATTCTAGCAGTATCAATATATAGACATGCATGCATGCATGCACACACACGCATGCCTGAGTACA
The DNA here is from genome assembly GCA_006410675.1 of Oreotragus oreotragus. Taxonomy (NCBI): domain Eukaryota; kingdom Metazoa; phylum Chordata; class Mammalia; order Artiodactyla; family Bovidae; genus Oreotragus; species Oreotragus oreotragus. Next base: position 180,150 of record SJYX01004975.1, read on the forward strand.
GGGTCGCGTGAAATGTCACATGTTTACAATAGACAGATACGCCCCCATCTACCCACATTCTCAGGTGTCTACACTAATATGTGCATATGCACCAAGTCCCAGGCCCATTCCCAGACCAATGCAGGCACAGCTGAATATGACCCCGAGTACGTGCCCAGGAGATGAGGCTCCTCACCGCTCTACATTCTGCTAGGACGTGGAGCTTGGCTGTGATCCCTCTGTGCTCAGGAAAGGTATGCAGATTGTTTCTTGGCCCTTCCCTGCTTCTCACCCTGCACCAGGCATGCCACTTGGACCCGGCATGCCCCCATTGCCGCTGTGGTACTCAAACAAGCAACCCTGAGTTAAGAATTTGAGGACAGGTTGTTTATTTGGAAAGCGATCCCAGGAAAATTGGCAAGGAAGTGAGGGGTGAGGCAGGGAGGGAGGAAAGGCTATGAGGGACAAGTTCATGATGGGTTTGTGCTGAGAGCTCAGTCCCACCCAGATTCTTCTGGAAGACCGAATAGCACACTGTGTAACTGCTCCCCTCCTCAAGGAGCAAGGGTGCCAGGTATTTATCCATTAATTCCCGTCCCTCTTTGCCTGAGGATGGTCAACTCCACAACTATCTGTCCTGCTTCCCTCAAGGGCCAAGCATGCTCCTCAACCAAAAAGCCTCTCCTGGAAGAGACACTGTGCATGCGCAGCCCTGCCAGGGCGGGAGTGGCCACCGGGGAGGACTGAGGGGCATCCAGCAGCCACCTGCTCCATCCCACCCTGGCATATGCGATTATCCATGTGTAAGCCATGCCCACACACACACACTCACTCTCCCACACACTCATATGCACACACCCTAGCCTCTCCTGGAAGAGACACTGTGCATGCGCAGCCCTGCCAGGGCGGGAGTGGCCACCGGGGAGGACTGAGGGGCATCCAGCAGCCACCTGCTCCATCCCACCCTGGCATATGCGATTATCCATGTGTAAGCCATGCCCACACACACACACTCACTCTCCCACACACTCATATGCACACACCCGAGCCAGTCTCCCTCCTCTCCCCACCATGGTCCTCTCTGCTCCAGGCTACTCGGAGGAGTAGGGAACCCATCACCCAGGCTGCCCCCATCCTCCTGACTCTGGGAACCCCCATCCCCAGAGCCCTTCTCCACTGCTGTTCCTCCACCGGGCTCTCAGGTTTCAGCACCTGGCATCAGCCCAATCTATCTGCCGCACTCTGGGCTTTGAAGTGGGAGACTCCCCAGACAAAGGGGTGACTGCAAGGGGTGGGGGAACTGGGGTGCCATCCCAGGTGTGTGGCGATTATCTTGGGGGCCCAATCAAGGTGCCTTGTCCCCAGCTCAGCTGGTGAATAACTGCTGCCTGAGCCCCTCCCCCCCACGCCCCCTCTGGCTGCCACGACAGGGGCAGACACCTGCCAGGCCTCCCCTCCCCAGCCCGGCTTCCTTTTGAATTAGCACAAAGCAGACAAAGCCAGGCCCCGCCTGGAGGGGGGTACCCCAGGGCTCCCACTTCTCAGCTGTGGCCATCTCTGCCTGTGAATGCCAGAATCTAGCCTTGAGCAGGGGGCTGTCCACAGAGAGACTGACAGACAGATGGCAGCCCAGGATGGGTAGCAGGCCAGAGGAGGAGCTGTCCTGGACAGCCCAGATGAGGCGCCCCCAGGGCTGCGGGCGCGCACGGCAAAGACGCAGAGCTGGGTGCAGCTCTGCCCTCCCAGGGACCCTGTTAAGATCTCCTTTGTCCCCAGAGCCCATTTGGGGAGCAGAACCAGCTCCATGTTTTACAGGAATTGAAGAGAAAGAAAGCTCAGAGAGGTTGAGGGAGTATTCACACCGCATCAGCCCAGTGCCTGGCTGGGAAACTACCCTCCCTACCCCCACCCCCACCTCCCCCACCCCCGTCCTTGGACACCTGTCTTGGTATCTAAGGCAGGCTGCCTTCTGCAGGGCAGGCACATGGATGTGATGGAGAGTGGGCACATTTAGCATGAACCGGAGCAGACCAGCCCAGGCTGACCTCAAACTGCCTCCTGTCTCCTGGCCAATCTCCTTCCCTCAAGGGTCCGGGCAGCCAGTCCATCACCTCGCTTCCCTTTCTTCTTCCCTCTTCCTAACTGTTTCTGAACCCGCTACACGGCAGGGCTGTGGTTCCCACATATAATGTGTACACTTCAAAGCCCACATGGTGGCCCTCAGCTTCTCCTTGGAGGCTGAAGTGTAGAGCAGGTGCAGAGAGAGACAGAGATCGTCGTGGCCCCAGAGCCCCTCTGGAGAAGAGTTAGAGGAACATAGGCAGGACTGAAACAGAGAGAAACCCGAGGAGAAAGTGACAAATCCTGGAGAGAGACTAGCCGGCTAGGCTTTTCAGCATCCAGGCCATTAAGATGAGCCATAGGCTTCCCTGGGACCATCCTTCAGAGTTGGGGGCTGGGGGGCTATGATGGGAGGGAATACATTATTCACAGCTAAAGAAAGACTCATTACTTTGCACCAACCTTTGGCTGATATTGAATATACCATCGCTCCCCTCTTAACAAATGGCTTCTTGAGGGTTTAATTAACTTAGTACCCTCAGGCAGGCAGCCTGGCCGCCACCATTGGGTGAATCCTGAGTCGGCCACATTGAGAGCCAGGGAAGCCTTCAGGAGAGGCAGCTCCTGCCAAAGTGGAGGGGACGGGGTGGGGGGCAGTTTCCTGCTTGACCCGCAGGCATGCCCACTTTCCAGATGGGAAGACTGAGGCCTTAAGGGGAGAAGGCAACTGCTCAAGTTTACACAGTAAAATGTAGGCATAGCCAGGCCTAGTATTCATGCCCTGAGCAAACATGAGGATACTTACCTCTAGAAACTTAACCGTGCCCCCTCCTCACAGGGTGATCAGCTTCAGTAAATACACAGCACGGGGGCTTCCCAGGCGGCTCAGTAGTAAAGAATCTGGCTGCCAAAGCAGGAGACACGGGTTCTTTCCCTGGGTCAGTATGATCTCCTGGAGAAGGAAATGGCATTCTTGTATTCTTGCCTGGGAAATCCCACGGACAGAGGAGCCTGGTGGGCTATAGTCCATGGGGTTGCAGAAGAGTCAGACACAACTTAGCGACTGAACAACACAGTAGCACAGAGTGATTGTGTAATTACTGGGTTAACTTGATCAAACCTCAAGATGAGTCGGTCTGAGACTGCTGCTGCTGCTGCTGCTGAGTTGCTTCAGTCGTGTCCAACTCTGTGCGACCCCATAGACGGCAGCCCACCAGGCTCCCCCGTCCCTGGGATTCTCCAGGCAAGAACACTGGAGTGGGCTGCCATTTCCTTCTCCAATGCATGAAAGTGAAAAGTGAAAGTGAAGTCGCTCAGTCGTGTCTGAGTCTTAGCGACCCCATGGACTGCCACCCACCAGGCTCCTCGGTCCATGGGATTTTCCAGGCAAGAGTACTGGAGTGGGGTGCCATTGCCTTCTAAGTCCTTTTAACTTATCACTCTCAACTTTGTAAACAATGATCAAGCCCTTGTGATGTGTCAGATACTGTATTAAGCCTTTTCGTGTATTATCTCATTTAATTTTTACAACAATTCCTAAGAAATTTGCAACAATTCCTAAGGAATAAGGAAGCTGAGGCTCAGAAAGGTAACACCGAAAAGTCACCTTGTCTGACCCTCTAGGCTATATCGGCTCTCTAGAGAAGAACCCATGTCACTGGATGCAATCTTTCTATTGAAGGGGAAGCTGAGGACCTGCCCAAGGTCACTGAGGTCGGAAGTGAACTCACGTCTTCTGATTCTGAGCCCAGCGAAGTTGTCTGCAAGCATATCATATCATTGGGCCCATCATTTCTGCTTCACGCCACGCTCCCCTGCACTTAGCCTCCTTTCCCTGTGGAGGGCCCGGGCCCCTAGCTTCATGAGCCACACTGAGAAGCCCCATTGAGCAAAGGGTGAACCTGGCTTGGGAGTCAGACCCAAGGCTGAAATCCTGCTCTGCATGTCTGTGCCGTGCTCCTTGAGCAAGTCACTCCCTCTTAGCAGAGCCTCGGTTTCTTCACCTGGCAAATGAAATTGTACGTCACATGACATTTGTAAGAATTAAATATGTGCTTAAAGCAGTTACACCAGTGTCTGACACATCACAGCATCCACTCACAGCAGAATTATTGAGATAAGAGCATCCCCACCTCCCTCTGACACTCAAAAACTGCACCCTCACCCCCAGAGCTGTCACTAGACACCCCCCTCCATTAGAACTGGGGTGGAGAAGCCCTGGAGGACACTAGATGCCAGAACAGCCCTCCCTGCCCAGGAGGAGCAGGAAGATCGCCTCTTGGGCTATGGGCTAATTAATTGTGCTGGGCTGACAGCAGAGAAGGGCTGAGCATTTTGCCGAGGAGTCCAGAGCAATGATGGAATAATGGGCTCTAATGCACTGGTCTTCTCCGGGGACCTGTCTTTCATCCCCAACAAAACTAATTAATGACAGCAATGAATAAACCAATCCAGCCCTCACTGCCCGGAGCAGCCAGGGCTCTTCGAGAAAAGCCTGTTGCTGGCCAGCCCAGGAAGTGCTGAGGCCTGGGTTCCTCTGTGTAGGTGGGGTGAGCGCCTTATGATGTCATGTGGGGTAGGGCAAGAGGGATCAGGACCAAGAGATCCATTCCATCCCAGGCTAAAAATCAGGCAGTTGTGAGTTCTAATCTCAGACTAGCTGCCACGTCACCATGTGACCTTGTCAGGCTGTTCTGCTTCTCTGAGATTGGGGCAGTAACCCTACCATTTGGGTAAAATGTGTGTAGCCTATAAGCCAGGGTCACATTTCCTTTTATTTAGAAAGTGAAATAAGGCCAGATGTCACAGAAAGGCTGTCCCACCCATAGGCCTCAAATTAGTTAATGTTGTAATACAAAAAGGCACTAATGTCGGTGATTTGAAACTTGCACTGGAATAATCCCTTGCAAGAACACAGAGAACAGACTGGGGACACAGTGGGGGAAGGAGAGGGCGGGGTGAATGGAGAGAGCGCTGAGACGTAAGTATTACCACGTATAAAAGAGACAGCCAGCGGGAATTTGCTGTATGATGTGGAGAGCTCAGCCCAGTGCTCTGTGAGCTCACCCCGAGCTCACCCCGTTCCACAACCTAGAGGGGTGGAACGGGGTGGGAGGTGGGAGGGATGTTCAAGAGTGAGGGGACGTATGTATAGCCCTGGCTGATTCATGTTGCTGTAAGGCAGAAACCATCACAACACTGTAAAGCCATTGTCCTCCAATTAAAAATAAATAAATTAAATGCTAAATCCCCTGCAACGCTTGGTGAAACCCAGACTATGGCTCACCCCCAGAGTTTTGGAGTCAGTGAGGCCTAAGAATTTGCCTTTTCAACAAGGGGATACTGAGGGTGCTGATCAGGGACCCCACAATGTGAACCCATACTCTAGACTGAATGCCAGAGGCTTGGCTTCTCACCCTGTCTCTCCTTCTGTCTAGCTTGGGGTCCTTCACTTCCCCTCTCAGGGCCTCAGTTTCTCCATCTGTGCGCGTGAGTGTATGTGTGTAGGGAGACAGACTGCTTACGACCCCGGGGTCTCTGCTCTGCCTCTGGTGACAGCTCAGGACCTCCCACATGGCCTGTGACATCAGAGCCACCCTCTGTGCACATCTCAGCCCTCTTAGGCTGAACTGACTCAAAGCAGAGAAAGATCACGAAAGAACCTGCATCATTTCAGACCTCCCCCATTTACAGTGAACCACATGCCTCAGGAGATGGCAGCGTCCACCCCCTCCCCCAAGTCAGTGTGGGGGTCCTTGCTTCTCTGCACACACTCACCTAGTGGTCCCTACCTCTTCTTGCATACCTCCACTAGCAGGGAGCTCACTCCCTCCCATGGCAGGGCACTCCATCTTAAGGTCATAAGAAAGTTTTTTTGTTTGTTTCTAAGAGTCGGGCACGACTGAGCGACTTCACTTTCACTTTTCATTTTCAGGCATTGGAGAAGGAGTTGGCAACCCACTCCAGTGTTCTTGCCTGGAGAATCCCAGGGACAGAGGAGCCTGGCGGGCTGCCGTCTATGGGGTCGCACAGAGTTGGACACGACTGAAGCGACTCAGCAGCAGCAGCAGCAGCAGCACAAGTTCAGACCTGCTTCCCCATGATGGAGTCTCTTGGCCACCCCCTCCTAGGCCTCAGTTTTCCCAAAGGTCCCTTTCATCTTTGCTGTTATAATACTTGTATTGGAAGTCTCTACCACTCATTGTTGGGGGAACCTTAGGAAAGCCAGTGTAAGTTCTGAGCCAGTGTTTCCCCCTCTGCAGAATGAGCAAAAATGAGACAAATAGGTGAGAATCTAGAGTTCAGTGTAATGTAAAATGCTCTAATTACTATCGTTGGCCACGTGGCTCTGCCTGGAGTTTGGCTGGGAATCCCATTTCTGGGTGAGCTGACTTTTGCTGAGGCCTTTCTGTCTGCAAGTGAGAATGGCCAGCCCCCTTCCTGATTATGGGACATTTTGAATCATAAGCACCCTCCCTCTGGTGGGACTTGCACTGACTCCCTTGGAGTCCGCGGCCAGTGCTTTGGAGCAGCCCCCCATCAGGTCTTCTTCCAGGAGTGCTGGAGGCCAAGGCCTGGGGTGTCCGCTGATGGGAGGTTGCACACAGTGGCCTGAGTGGTAGCTCCCCTTCCCTGAGCAGCAGGTTAGCACCTTGGGCCTGGCCCAGGACCTCACCAGTGTCTCAGCCCGGCAGCAGGTCCAACAGAAACTCCACCTTCCTCTGGGTACTGTCAGGATCCTACCTACAGGCAGCAGAGATACACACTGAGCAGAAGTAGAATCTACTGAATGGACACTGGCATCACAGAATCTCTGGGAAGAACTAGAAAACACAGACTGTAGGCCAAGCCACCATGCCACCAAACCCGTCCGGGGAGCGCATTGCCACAGAGCACGAGAGATCACCCAGTGCTCTGCTCCAGGCCAGAGAACTGTGCATCCTTGCCTACTGCCCGCGCCACCCTAGACACGCATGTAACTACCCTGTGGCCCCTGCCCACCCCCAGAATGGCGTTCCTGGAGTCTTGCTAATGTGCCTTGTGGCCCACCTCAAAAGCAGATCTCAGCTAATGGGTCTGTGCCTGAGTTGCAAGGGAGGATAGGAAAGTGACAAGCTGGGGATTTTAGCTTCTATAATAGTGGATAGGCTCTGCCTTCCACCGAGTGGGAAGTCTTCCAAATACAGAAAGAGGGTTCAGATCTGGGTCAGGAAAAACATGCTAGTGGCCACTCCCATTCAGCGCAACCCATCTTTGGCAAGCATTAACACGCAGCAAGGTCACAGGCAGGAGGAGATAAAAATAACAGCTCATCCTGAGCACGTGCTATCTGCTAGTTGTTCTCTGGAGGGCTTGTCGTGGAGCATCTCATCAAGGCCTCTCAGTATCCTAAAAAAAAAATACTTATTATTATTATAACCTTTCCCCCATATCACCAACAGAACAGAACCAGAGAGGTTGCCCAGCTAGTGAAAAGCAGATTCCAAGCATGAGCTCCGATGTTTGGCTCCTGGGCTTGTGTTGCAGGTGCTCAACGCTCTTCCTCTCTGTCTCACACATGGGAGACCCAGCCACCATCCTCAGGGAACAGGAAAAGCACATCGCTGAATAGAAGGCAATGGACGGGAACCGCTGAACAGCCAGGGACTTAAGTAGGGAGAGTGCTGGGCTGCTGTGCAGATTTAATAACGTGGGGGGTGTACCATGACTAGCGCAGGTCACGGCACACAGGAAGTCTTTTTACAAATGCCAACCACTATCATCACCATCATCATCAGCATCGTCTTCCTCATCACTGCCACCATCATAACCCCCGTCACCACCACCGCTGATGCCTCTGTTTGTTCTGGCCCTTCCTCCTGGCCGGCTCTTTGCTTCTTTCTCATTTACAAAGGGGAGTAAGTGAGCGTGAGTCCTGCTTGCCCTCCACGGCCCGGCTCAGATGCAGCCTCCTCCACATTGTCTCCCTGGCGCCCACGGTCAAGGACTGCAGGAAGCCGCCAGTGCTCCTACCTGCCGTGTGTACGTGTACGTGTGTGTCCTCTTCTCTCTTGCACCAAATGACAAAACTCTCCATTTCACCAGCCCCTGCTTCCCTCTTACACTGTCTTTACTCCCCAACTCCTGTGAGCCACTTTCTGGGTAACCTGGCCTATAGCACAAATGATCAAGCAGGAAACACTCAGGCTCCTGAAAAAGTGCTGGGGTTACCCTCTCCTATCTCCCTGGCCCCCTTTCAGCTGCCTCATAACCTGCGTCCCTTCCCAAAGTCGCCATCTGCTGAGTTTAATGCACACAGCCATTCCTCTCCTATCCTAGATGAAGGCACAGACCAGACGCCTCACATCTGATTTCGAGTCTGGGTTCTGTCCCTTTTGGGGCATGTGTTTCCTGAAGAAGTCACTGTCTCTTTGGGAGTCTGAGTTGTCCCTCCATCCACAGGTTGTGTAGATGCAGGAATGGAAGAGTCCCCTGTCCTCTTCTGAGTCTCAGTATAGGTAGGAGAGGGGTTTGGGCCTTGCTCACATAGAAGGCTCCTCCGTTCTAAACTATAGGTGTTGTGTGGTGGGAAGAGGGTCCTTTAAGGCGGCTTTGCACAGACCAGGCCTTCCTCTTGCCCACAACACTAGCAACAGTCTCTCCTCTGGCAGTGGCTGGTGGGGCTGGGGGCTGAGACAGGCCCCATGCAAGGGGCACTTGGCCCTCTGTTACCTGAAAGGCTCAGAGCAAGGGGCTCCCAGCTCTGTTGCCTTCAGCTGAGAGCCTCAGAGCTCTTGGCCCAAGACCCAAGGGGAAGGATATTTACGGTTTAATAACTGGCCTATTGATTCTCATTTATTTGCCGCCAACGGGGCTTTACTGAGGAAGTGAAGGCGAAAGGGCTGTGTTTGTAAATAAGTCTCCAGTTGGCCCCATCACTCAGCCTGCCAGGCTTGCTTCTGGTCATAAAGGTGAGCTGGGTTAATATGGACAGTGCTCTCTGCTTAGCCAAGCCCTGACATGTAGCCGCAGGGACACCAGCCCATCCAGGCCAGCCCGTGGGGCCCTCCTGAGCCCACATCCCTTCCCTGTACTCTTCACAGTTAGCAGTATACTTCCACATCTGTCATCTTTTTTGACTGTCTCCTTTGAAGGAGGAAGAGAAGGCTTGGTAACCCATTTAACAGATGAGAACACTGAGACTGACAGAGATTATAGACTTTATTTGAGGACCCTGCTAAGAAAGGGTGGGTGAGGCAGGATTGCAACTTGAGCAGTGTTGGCTGACTGACTTTGTAGTTAGCGATTTCTGTGTAACAAAGTAGCCCAGTGTTTAGTAGCTTAAAATAAGAACTGTTATTTCTCATGAGTCCCTGGGTCTCAGGAGTCTCTGAATTTGGCTGATCTAAACTAGGCTTGACCGATGTGGCTGGGCTCAGACGGTGGTGAGTAGGAGGATGCTCTTGGACCACTTCTGTAGGACGACCTCAGCCCGGTCACCTGAGCTCCATGTGTCTCTCACCTCCCTCCTGAAGGCTGGCCTGGGTTTGTTCTCACATGGGTGGCAGGAGTCCAAGAGAGAGGAGGCAGGGCCAAATGAACATTTTAACCAGGCTTGGCTTGTATCCAGTTTGCTACTACCCCGCTGGCCAGAGCAGATCACTGTTGGAAGGCACTACTCGAAGCCGTGGCTACAGCATGGTATGACAATCTCAGGCCATTGACACCATCTGTCTGCCACACTGGCCCAAGAACGCTGCACTCTCCACAATTTTCCAGCATTCTGCCTTTCCCTTGCAAAGAACTGAGGCCCTGAACAAGGAGGGAATCTTGTCTTTCTCCAAATCTGGGTGGCAGGGTCAACTCTCTTGAGAAGCATGAGCTTGGTCTGGGTGACACCAGAGTGCAGAATTGGGACCTAAAGATTTAGACTTAAAACATGGAGTGGGGAGGGGGTTGCCAAGGATTGAGGCTGCCCCACAATAGAAAAGGCACCTTAGAGTGGTAGTGAGCTCCCCATCACCCAGAGTGTGTAAGCACAGATCAGAGGCTTGCGTGGTTGCAAGAGGGATTCTGCCTCCAATTAGGCTGGATGCAGGCCAGGAAAGCGCCAAGCTTCCTTCCATCTTCACAAATCCAAAAGTTTATAAAAGAGGGGGCCAATCGCTGCTGACCCAGAGCTGCGGGGTGCCGCTCTCCAACCTCTACTGTCTCTTCCAGTCTGGCCCCAGGCATGGGGGATCCCAAACGCAAGTCCAGGACAGAGTTTCCAACAGAGAGCGAAAAAAATCACAAGAAACTGAGAAATCTCCCCTCCAGCTCCATGGAAAAGATGGGCAAGGGGAGCCTGAAACAGAAAGTCCCCAGCCAGCCCCAAGGAGGTGGTCTGGCAAAGGAAGAATGGATTCTGGCACCAGACACACCCGGTCAGAACTGACCTCTGGTCGATACTTATTTCTTCCAGCCTCACGCCCGCATCTATAAAGGGATAATGCTGCCATGCGGGATGGTTTTGAGGTTTACATGAGACAATACACGTGAAACTTGAAACAGAGATTCAGAGACGATATTTTTTCTTTTCTTTTTAGGTCACAGCAGATAACAGCAAAAGCTGACATGAAATCTGTGGTCCCTCAGGCCTACTGTAACCCCTTGCCCCTGCTCCTCCCTGCTCATCCAGAGGGCCAGCTCCGACTTCTGGATCTGGGTGGAAGGATGTGGAATCCCCAGGGGAAGGGCAGGGCCAGGTCAAGGGAAGAGGGCCACTGGATAGGACACCCTCTCTCACACCTTCTACTCCGCATCAGGTGATCATAACAGGAATGACTGAGCAGCAGGCCCAGGGCTGACTGGAACAGCTCACCAACTGCCTGCCCCCTCCTCCAATTCCGGCCTCCGGGAAGCGCCCCTTCTCTGTGGCAGGAACCTCATTAATGGAGAGAGAGGAGGGGAGGGGAAGGAGAGGGGAGGCAATTGACGGCCTTTTCCACTTTCCGGAGCCTTGGGAGGTTTCTCAGATAATAATAGTAACAGAACCTCGCCTTTGGGCAGAGCCTCCGAGTTCTTCCCAAGCCTGGCTCGAGGCAGAGGGGAGCAGCTGTCCTGCAGCGGCCTTGCTGGCCTGCCGCCTGTCCACAGTCACCCCACCCGCCCACCAACAGGCAGTGATGGAGACACGGTGAGTGTCCGGCCGGCAGACTCGAGGGTTAGCTGACAGTGAATGAAGGACACATACGCCGACTGACTGATGGATGCGTCTCAAGGACTCACGGGCTGGGTGGCTGAGCAGTTAATTGACTGACTGATACAACATCTGATTGATAGACTCATGGGTTGCCTGACTGACCCTCTGCACTGACAAACTGACCACCTGACTAGTCTGCCTGACAGACTCAGGGATTCCCTGACTAAACACTGTCTCCCCAGCTAACTGGCTGACAGAGAATGCCTATCTGACAGACCGCTGGCGGGGCTGATCGTCTTATCACTGACTAACTCTCACTCATTGATATTACGATTGACCAACTAAACTGATTTAACAATCGACATGCTGATGCCTGGCCACTCCATGCCTTTCACACTAACCTTCACAGCAGCAGGCAGCAGACAACGGATGGATGGACAGTCAGGCTGACCAAGTCATGACTAACTGACTGCCTGACGGAATGACAACGACTAAAGCTCGATTCGCTGGCTGACTCTAAAGCAGACAGACTCACTCAGTGACGGCCAGCCTGACTCGCTGGCTTGATGGACTGACCCACAGCTTGACAACTGTGCTGCTGCCTGGTGGACCCCAGCTCTGACAGCAAGCTGGCTGGTTGATCATCAACACAGTCCCGGCCCGCTGTGCTAACTGACAGGCTGACAGGCTTCCTGGTTATTGCTGCTGCTGCTGCTGCTGCTAAGTCGCTTCAGTCGTGTCCGACTCTGTGCGACCCCATAGACAGCAGCCCACCAGGCTCCCCCGTCCCTGGGATTCTCCAGGCAAGAACACTGGAGTGGGTTGCCATTTCCTTCTCCAATGCATGAAAGTGAAGACGCTCAGTCGTGTCTGACTCAGCGATCCCATGGACTGCAGCCCACCAGGCTCCTCCGCCCATGGGATTTTCCAGGCAAGAGTCCTGGAGTGGGTGCCATTTTTAGGAATCCTTTTGGGTTCCTTGCTCTTTCTCCTCTCTGGCCCCTTATCTCCCAGCTCAGCTTTTTCACTCCACATTCTTTTTAAATTTTATTTTGTAGGCTATTTTTTATGCTATTTTATTCCATACAAAGGAATGAAAAGAAAATGAATATCTGTGTGTCACAGGGTTGGAATAGTGGCCCTCCACCTGCTGCAAAACACAGCTACTGGGGAGCTTTTGACAAATGTCCATGCCTGGGCTGTTCCCTCAGAGATGCTCAGCTAACTGGCCTAGCATCCCTGCTTTCTTTCCCCCTCAGCTCTATTGAGATATAATTGACGAATAAGAATTGTAACTATTTAAGGTGTATATTTTAAGCTACCCATTAGAGATGTGGATCACCCCTACTTTTCTCCTCCACAGAACTTACCAATAACAAAGCCCTGATGGTGTACATTGTTCAGACTTACAGTTGAAATACATTCCTTGCAGGCTCCTAACTGGTAGCTTTTGTGTAGAAGCTAATGCGGAAGACCTNTGGGTTGCCTGACTGACCCTCTGCACTGACAAACTGACCACCTGACTAGTCTGCCTGACAGACTCAGGGATTCCCTGACTAAACACTGTCTCCCCAGCTAACTGGCTGACAGAGAATGCCTATCTGACAGACCGCTGGCGGGGCTGATCGTCTTATCACTGACTAACTCTCACTCATTGATATTACGATTGACCAACTAAACTGATTTAACAATCGACATGCTGATGCCTGGCCACTCCATGCCTTTCACACTAACCTTCACAGCAGCAGGCAGCAGACAACGGATGGATGGACAGTCAGGCTGACCAAGTCATGACTAACTGACTGCCTGACGGAATGACAACGACTAAAGCTCGATTCGCTGGCTGACTCTAAAGCAGACAGACTCACTCAGTGACGGCCAGCCTGACTCGCTGGCTTGATGGACTGACCCACAGCTTGACAACTGTGCTGCTGCCTGGTGGACCCCAGCTCTGACAGCAAGCTGGCTGGTTGATCATCAACACAGTCCCGGCCCGCTGTGCTAACTGACAGGCTGACAGGCTTCCTGGTTATTGCTGCTGCTGCTGCTGCTGCTAAGTCGCTTCAGTCGTGTCCGACTCTGTGCGACCCCATAGACAGCAGCCCACCAGGCTCCCCCGTCCCTGGGATTCTCCAGGCAAGAACACTGGAGTGGGTTGCCATTTCCTTCTCCAATGCATGAAAGTGAAGACGCTCAGTCGTGTCTGACTCAGCGATCCCATGGACTGCAGCCCACCAGGCTCCTCCGCCCATGGGATTTTCCAGGCAAGAGTCCTGGAGTGGGTGCCATTTTTAGGAATCCTTTTGGGTTCCTTGCTCTTTCTCCTCTCTGGCCCCTTATCTCCCAGCTCAGCTTTTTCACTCCACATTCTTTTTAAATTTTATTTTGTAGGCTATTTTTTATGCTATTTTATTCCATACAAAGGAATGAAAAGAAAATGAATATCTGTGTGTCACAGGGTTGGAATAGTGGCCCTCCACCTGCTGCAAAACACAGCTACTGGGGAGCTTTTGACAAATGTCCATGCCTGGGCTGTTCCCTCAGAGATGCTCAGCTAACTGGCCTAGCATCCCTGCTTTCTTTCCCCCTCAGCTCTATTGAGATATAATTGACGAATAAGAATTGTAACTATTTAAGGTGTATATTTTAAGCTACCCATTAGAGATGTGGATCACCCCTACTTTTCTCCTCCACAGAACTTACCAATAACAAAGCCCTGATGGTGTACATTGTTCAGACTTACAGTTGAAATACATTCCTTGCAGGCTCCTAACTGGTAGCTTTTGTGTAGAAGCTAATGCGGAAGACCTGGGTTTGATTCCTGGGTGGGGAAGATCCCCCTGGAGAAGTAAATGGCAACCCCCTCCAGTCTTCTTGCTTGGAGAATCCCATGGACAGAGGAGCCTGGTGGGCCACAGTCCCGGGGGGGTCGCCCAGAGTCGGACACGACTGAGCAACTAAGCCCACAGCCCAGGGTGTGCACAATGCGCATATGCATTGTGAAATAATTATCATAATCCAATTAGCATCGCTACCACCTATCATAGTTACCACTGTGTGTGTGGTGAGCACATGTAAGATCCACTCTCTAAGCAAATTTCAAGTATACAATGCAGTAATGCTAACCATAGGCACCATGCAACACATCAGACCTTCAGAACTTGTCCATCCTGCATGACTGAACTTTGTACCCCTTGACAAATGTCTCCATGTTCCCCTCTCCTCCTAGCCTTTAGTAACCATTCTTTTACTCTGTTTTTATGAGTCGAACGTTTTTAGGTTCCACATGTAAACTAGATCATTCATTATTCTGTCTTTCTGCGTTTGGCTTATTTTACTTAATAAAATGTTCTTCAAGTTCATGCCTGTTGTCTCAAATGGCAAGATTTCCTTTTTTAAAAAGGCTGAATAATATTCCACCATATAGGTATACTATAGATTGCGCTTTCTTTATCCATTTACCTGTCAGTAGACACTTCACTTGTTTGCATGCCTGGGCTATTGTGGACAATGCTGCAATGAACATGGGGGTGCAGTTGTCTCTTGGAGACCCTGATAGTATTTTCTCTGGATACATAATCAGAAGCAGGATTACTGGATCATATGGTAGCTCTATCTTTACTGTTTGGAGGTAACTCCATGCCGTTTCCTAGAATGGCTATGCCAATTTACATCAATGCTTTGGAGAAGCACCCCCGCCCCCGTCCCCAGAGTGAGTCTGGTATTGTGGCAGGGTCACGTGTGCCTGGGCTAGGCCATCACAGTTACTTGGCTTAGCTTCCCTACCTGCAGCATTAGCCTCCCCTGGGAGCTTGTAGGAAATGCAGACCCTCAGCCCTGACAAGAAACCCTCTGAACGAGAATCCGCTCATCCATTTTCATACTGAAAATGGATGCCAGATTGTTTCCTGTTGTTGTTATTTGGAGTTGTTGTTGGATGGCCTGTGGCTTGCTCCTGCACTCATACTTAGCCATTTCTTCCAGTGCACTTGTGCCAGATTTTCTCTGTGGGATTGGTAGCCAGTGGGAATGCTGGATATCCAGTAGGATATGCAGCTGCCTGGCTTGTTCAGTAATGTCAGATGCCCTGCTTGCCCTCTCCCTCTGCCCACAGCCTTCTCCTCCTCTACGCCCACCTCCTTCTTCCCCAGGGAGCAGAATAGCAGACCCTCTTCAGTAGCTGCTGCTTCCCACACTGGGGCCACTGTGTTTCCCTGAGGTCAGGCATCTGGGATGTCTTTTACCCCCTGCCTCTTCTCTTCCCTTCTCTTCTGTCTTGGCAGCCCAGGGAGCTCGGGACAAGGCAAGTCTGGATTTTCCTGACTCCAGCCTGGCCTCAGGCAGGACTGCCAGGAGTCTGAGGGGCTTGGGGGCTTTCCTGATGGCTCAGTGTTAAAGAATCCACCTATAGTGCAGGAGCTGAAGGAGGCGTGGGTTGATCCCTGGGTCGGGAAGATCCCCTGGAGGAGGAAATGGCTACACGCTGTCTTGGCAGCCCAGGAAGCTCGGGACGAGGCAAGTCTGGATTTTCCTGACTCCAGCCTGGCCTCAGGCAGGACTGCCAGGAGTTTGAGGGGCTTGTGGGCTGAAAAGAGGAAAAATCAGGCTTTCCTGATGGCTCAGTGTTAAAGAATCCACCTACAGTGCAGGAGCTGAAGGAGACGTGGGTTGATCCCTGGGTCGGGAAGATCCCCTGGAGGAGGAAATGGCTACACGCTCCAGTATTCTTGCGCGGGGAATGCCATGGAAAGAAGAACCTGGCGGGCTACAGTCCAAAGGGCCACCAAGAGTCAGACATGACTGAGCAACTGAGCAGGCACGCAAGAGAGAAAGTCGGGCCAGGGTTCTCCAGAGAAACTGAACCTATAGGATATATAGATAGAGTCACAAAAAGGGAGGACGTGGCTCATGTGGGTATGGAGACCAAGAAGTCCCACAATCTGCTGCCTGAAAAGTAGGAAACCAGGAGAGCTGGTGGTGTGATCCTGAGGTCTGAGAAGGGGGAATGCTAGTTAAGTCCCAAAGTCTGAAGGCCTGGGAACCAGGAACTCTTGATATCCAAGGGCAGGAATGATGGACATCCCAGCTCAAGGAAAGAGAGACAAAACTCGTAATTTCTCCACGTTTTTTTTTTATTGTCGTTCTGTGTGTGCCCTCAACAGTTTGGATGATGTCTGCTCATATTAGAGAGGGTGATCTTCTTTACACAGTCTCCTTCCAGGAACTCTTGATATCCAAGGGCAGGAATGATGGACATCCCAGCTCAAGGAAAGAGAGACAAAACTCGTAATTTCTCCACGTTTTTTTTTTATTGTCGTTCTGTGTGTGCCCTCAACAGTTTGGATGATGTCTGCTCATATTAGAGAGGGTGATCTTCTTTACACAGTCTCCTAATTCAAATGCTAATCTCCTCTGTAAACACACTGAGGGATGCCCCAGAAACACTGTTTCACCAGCTATCTGAGCATCTCTTAGCCAGTCAGGTTGACATAAAATTAAGTATCGCAAGTACATAACCCCGACGGGCAGGAACACAAGTCTATTGAAGGTACTTGAACAAGGCTGCTGGAGAAGGGAAGCCCTTCACAGCCTGAGACCATCGAAACTTTGTGGCAAGGGGACAGTCACTCAGGGCGGGAGAGAACAAGGAAACTCCCGGGGAGAAAGGGAGACGAGAAGGGGGCCTATGTGTCGGGATGTGTCGCTCTGTAGCATACCAGAGAGTCTCTGGGTCAGAGTGCTCTGTTCTGCCAATGAGCAACAGCTGCGGGGTGAGGTTTTGTGAGGACAAAGCTAGTTAGACAGAGCCTAGATAGTTAAATCTCTGATCATTTGGGCTGTTTTTTAAACTATTGGATGTGTAACAATTTGAGATCAGGGCCGGAAGGCTTTTGAGTTAACAGGTCTCAGCCTGCAGTGAAGAGATAGATAACCTAGGGGCCAATCCACAGAGGTCATCTTTGGCTCATTTATATATATATATATATATATAGCAAGGACACCAGGAGACAGAGGCAGATGAAGGGCTCTTTCAGTCTAGAAGCACAGGCCCGACCAGGTTCAGGGTGAGTCGGAGATGAGTCACACAGCCTGACAAGCCTCTATTTGCATTGCTGTAAAAATAGTTTATAAGAAGCAGCATGTACAGTATTCCCTCCTTTTGCCACAAACACCTCCTAGGCACCAAGCCCTGTGCTGGTTCCCGTGTCTGCCTCCTGAGACCCTGGGACCACTGGGCACCATCCAGGGTTGCAGCCAGAGCCCGGAAGGGCTTTACCAGCCTCAGTCTGTCTACAGCCCCTCAAAATCTCTACTGGCCTCCTCTCACTTACAAGCCACAGTCTTCTCAAGTGTTGCCCATGCAAATGCCCTTTCCAGAGAGGCATCCAGGCAGAAAGGGAAGGAAATATTGGGGTCAGTTGTCCAGTGTTAGCAACAGCAAACATGAGTGGAGCATTTCCCGCATAACAGACATCCCATCAAGCATTTCCTCCAAACATTGTCTCCCTTTGCCTCCACAACAAACTTCAGTTGAATTAGGCCCTATTCTATGCATGTACAGGGACATGTGTGTGTCCATATACAGAAAGTAGCACGCTATGTGTGCAGTTGTGCGCCTTGATTTTTTCTCTCAACAGTATACCATGTAGATTATTCCATTTCGTTACATATAGAGCATTCCAGTGTATGGCTGTACCATAATTTCGCAAACAAACCTCTCTTGATGGAGATTTAGACTTCTTCCAATATTCATTTCACTCAGTTCATTTTTTTGCAAAGATCTCTAAAAGCTGAACCTCAGCATCACTTTATGTAACTCAAGGAATGGAAGCCACTGGGGTGGGTTCCAGGTGGGAGGGAAATTCAGATTGTGATTCTTGGAGAAGGAAGGGATGAGAAAGAGAGGGGGCTGGGAGGGGAGAGAGCGGGGAGAGCTGGTGGAGCAGCCCCATTTCTGGAGGCGCCAGGGAGAAGCCAGGGCTGGGCAGAGCTGTGGGCTGCGTCCCCAGGGATGTTCTCGGGCTGTGCAGGGAGCGGCATCGAGGAAGCAGTTGTGGAAGGCATTTGTCCTGTGTGTGTTTCCATCTTCCCGATGTCTGCTCCAAACTGCCCTGCTTTACCTCTCACTGTACCATCTCCCCCTGCCCCTGCTGCCCTCAGCCTGGGAAAATCCAGTCAGAATTAATAAAAGCAGCAGATTGCTTAGAGACAAAGGGTGAGGGATAGAGAAGGTTTGGGGGCCTGATAGTTCCCTCATGTGCAATAATCTGGTGGCGAGATCTTTTCCTCCTTTCTGGAGCCTTTATTAGCATTAGCTCCCAATGCATAATTACCTGGCAAGCCCAGGGCTCTAATACTCGGGCTCCCGCCCCCTCTCCTCTCCCCGGGGCCAGACTACCTGCTCCCCGGGGTCCTAGGAGGGCAGGGACGCAGGTGGAGGAGGCAGGGCTGGCTCTACTCACACAAGTGGGGCCATTCTGGTTGTCTGCGCTCCTGAGCTTCTAGCCTCCCACTGACCTTGAGCATTTCACTACTGCCCACAACCCCAGAGGGCCGGAGTCTGCTGGGATCCGTGGGGTCCAGGCCCAGCTGGGATGCCGCGGGAGAAGTCAGCGTCAGACTCAGCTGGTCGGCCCATCCCCTTCAGTCCTCTTGGCTGCAGAAGTGGCCATCATGTGGCCATGGGGCTGTGACCAGCCCAGCTTGGGGGTGGCCGTGAGCTCTGACTGGCCCACCTCCCTGCAGGGAAACTGCTATCACATCCTCCTGACTCTGACCACTAGAAGCCTCTCAGACCTGGGAAAGGGCTGGGGAATGGGTGGGTACTGTCCTCTCCTCTGGTGATGGAAACCTTGTCCCTCTAGACCAGAGCTTCAGCTCTGCTGAGGAGTTGTTCTGAGGTGATGGCCTTGGTTGATTTTGGCAACTGACTTGCCAACTCTGGCCTCAGTTTCCCTGGGAGGACATAAGGATGCCACCTGGGGCTCCTCAGCTGCTGCTTTATAATCTGAGTCTGGTGCAGGTGTCAGGAGTGCCAGAGTTGGGGGAAACAAAGTCTGAGTACATGAAAGACCATGGACAGGAGGGTTTTGAGGACCCCACTCCCCTGGATCCCAACATTAATGTCCAGGAGCTACACTGGCTGAGTTCTGGCTTGAAGCAGGGTAAATAGAAAGTTTGCACCTCATTATTCCCTCCCTCCCAACAAGTTCCCTTCTGCCACAGGGCTTTTGCACATGCTGCTCTCCCCACCAGGACTGATCTCTTCATCCTTTTTTCCTACTCCTCCTTTAGAACTCAGTCCAAGAATCGTTTCCTCCAGGAAGCCTTCCCTGACTTCCCCATTGAAGTCAGATTCATGGTGGCCCATATGTCTCTTTTCACAGTGATTCGGAGTCAATAAAATCAAGGCACAAAAAGATGACTGTGTTTTTCTGTAGCTAAGCCTAATTTCCACACAAGTCCCCATCCTACCAGGAGTCTGAAATGTAACATGGAAGTTCAGGATGATTTGTTTGCCCTTCTGTTCTGTCAAAATCCAGCAAGGGCCTTGGGATGGGGGAATGGAGGGTGGGTCCCCCAATGCTCCAAGGTCAGAGAAGGACTGTCATCTGTCCACCTGTCACATCCTCATTCCAGTGCCATCTCAGCTTCTGCCACCCCAACCATGGTTATTACCTCACAGCAGCCAGACCCCATGACCCTTGCAAGGCCCCTGCCACTCCCCACTCTGCCCTGGAGACTCCATACAGGCGTTTATTCTGCTCCCAGGCAGAGGAAGACTCGGGGGTCCCACCAGGAGGCTGGGGGTGGGGAGGGCAGGTACAGGTCCTCTCTGCCCTGTGAGTTCCCACACGGGGTGGGGGTAGGAGAGACAGGAGAGCAGCAGCAGGACCTGTCTCAGGGACCAGTTCCTGTCTTGCCCTTTCACTCTCCTCCCCTCCTCCTTACCAGGCGTGGAGACTCTTGGAATCCAGGGAGAGGGTGGGGCGACGTCTAGCTAAGGTCTCCAGCTACACCTACAATTTGCTGCTTCTGCCCCAAGTTTTTCAGGAACTGACTTTGTTCTGCTGCATCACCTTGGTGGTCAGAGATGGGGAGGGAAGGGGAAACCAGAAACACGAGAGAGAAATCAGCCATACTAAGCACATGAGAGGCAGAACAAATAGCTTAGTGATGACAGTAAGTGGGGGTTCTGGAGTCAGATGACCTGGGTGCAAATCCTGCTCTGCTGCCTGCCAGCTGTGCAACCTCAGGCAAGTTACTTCACCTCTCTGGTCTTCTGTTTCCTCTTCCATAGACAGAGACACGGACAGTGATTGCCATAGGCATCATTAAGCAAGGCAATACATACAAAGAGCTTGGCACAGTGTCTGGCATGTAGGAAACCCTCAGAAACCATTTTTATTCCCTTAGAAACTGTCCCCGGACCCCCTAGATAAAACTCCAGTGTTTGATGAATATTTGATTAATGTCTGTCTCTCCTGTGTCTTCTCACACTGCAGGCTCCAACAGGGTAGGGACGGGGCTGCTTGTTGGATTGCTTGCTGGTCCAGGGGTCATAACTGTGTAGCTTCAGTGCCAACAGTCTGTGGGTCCTGCTGTTCCTATTTGCATCCCTGCCAACTCTGCACATGCCTGACCATGACCTTGCCCATCTGTCCTGCTCATGCCTCTTACAGGAAGCTTTCCCTGATGCTCTCATTTAGATAAATCTTCCCTCACTAACACCCACCCAAGGTCCCTATAACCCCCATTGAGAGTATGGCTCCACCTTCCACACCCAGAAAGAGTCCCTTGAGATCAGGAACCCTGTCCAGACCAACATGGTCTCCCAGACTGAGCCCAGCTGAGGGGCGCCAGGTAAAGCTGACCTCATGTCGCTTTAGCTTATTTGAGCCCCACAGCAGCTCAGAGAAGACAAAGCAGATCCTATCCCCATGCTGTTGGTGGAACTAATGCTCAGGGAGATTAAGTGACTTTCTCAGTATCACACAGGTGGGGCAGGGGTGGTGAGGGGGATTG
This sequence comes from Oreotragus oreotragus, assembly GCA_006410675.1. Taxonomy (NCBI): domain Eukaryota; kingdom Metazoa; phylum Chordata; class Mammalia; order Artiodactyla; family Bovidae; genus Oreotragus; species Oreotragus oreotragus. The sequence continues at coordinate 201,379 of SJYX01004975.1, forward strand.
GGTCTGGGAGTTGGGCTGAATTCCTGGGGGTATACCTTGTGCACATCTCCCTCACCCCTCACCTTCCTCAGCCTTCACCATGTTGGCAATCAGACACTGAAGTCCCAGGGAGGAGAAGGGACTCATCAAGGTCAGACAGCAAGCCTGGGCCAGAGCCCTGGGCTTGGGGCCACCAGGAATCAGGAGTCCCAGAGGCTCTTGTCTCTGAGACCATGATCTCAGGGTCCTGTCTGGACCTTCCCTCTTTCGGCAACCAGGAGCCAGGATGCAAAGTTTCAAGCCAGAACCTCAGTCCCACGAGGGTCCAGGCCACCGGCTCTTTGCCACTGGACTGAAAGATAGCTCACGCTGCCCCCTGGCTGGGCTGACCTAGATCAGCAGACCATAACTCGCTCCAATAAAAATTATCTAAACTCACCAGCCACTGCCTGCCCAGTCCCTTAAGCAAAGCCACTGAGCCCCACCTGCACCCAGGCCCTCAACTCAGCGGGAGCTGGGGACACAAAGAGAACGAAGCGTCTTGGGGGGGACCATGGCCTGAAATGGGAGGCATACTTTTCCTGTCCCTCCTGGAGCCAGGAAGCTGTCATCTAGTCTCATTTCATCCTCCCAGTAACCAGAAGGTGTACATTATTGGTCTTATTTTTCTGAGAACAAACTTAATGCTCAGAGAGGTAAAGTGATTCACCTCAGCTCACATAGCAAGCAAAGGGCAAGAGCGATGCTTGCGTGCCTGACCCCACAGTGGGTGCTGCTTTCATTGTCTCCACTGTGCCTCTGAATGTTCTGGAAGTCCTGCTTAGGCCCCCTTCCCCCAGGTCTGATAAGGGACCTCCCACGTGTGCTGGCTATTTGTTGAGTAAGGAATGCACAAATGAATGAGCAGATGGTGGGAACTCTGGGCCCAGTGGTGGGTGGGGTGATTCTAGGAAATAGACTGTAGTCAGCTGGGCTGCTTCCCAGTGAAGGTCACCCAATAAACTCTCTGGACAAGCCGTCTACAGATGTCAAGGCAGAGGCTGTGCCCAACACTTCCAGCAGATGGCTGGCAAATACTTACTTGCATACCTCCCGTGATGGGGAATTCCTTCCCAACTCCCTCTCAAGCAGCCCATTTTATCCTGGACACACAGACAATATGGGAGGTCTTATTTAGCTCAAGCTGAAACCAGCCTCCTTATCAATTCCATCTCATGCCCTTAGCTTTGCCCTTGAGCCACCCTGAACTTAGCTGTCCCTTCTCCCACACACCATCCTTCAGTTGGGTGAAGAGCTTGTGATCTGGGCCCAAGTCCATGAGTATGATTTCTGTATCGAACACTTCCCAGAAGAGTGGCCTTAAGTCAGTTATCTTTCCTTGATAAGCCTCAGTTTCATCTCCCACAAAATGCATATTTTTACAAAAGACTCTTCAAAGAATGTTCCAGGCCCAGGAGCTCCTCAATACCAGATTTCTAGACTTCCCTAGTGGCACAGCAGATAGGAACCCGCCTGCCAGTGCAGGGGATGTGGGTTTCATCCCTAGACCAGGAAGACTCCACATGCTGCAGAATAATCAGGCCTGTGTGCCACTGCTGCTGAAACCTGTGCACCCGGAGCCTGGGCTCCGCCACAAGAGAAGACACCACAGTGAGAAGCCGTGGACTGCAATCAAGAGTAGCCGCCACTCGTAGCAACTAGGGAAAGCCCACACAGAGCAATGAAGACCCAGCGCAGCCCAGAGTACGAAGTGTGACTTACAAACAAATGCCAGATTTCCTTCCCTATCGTAAGAGGCAATGGCAGAAGCTGGCCTCAACCTACCAGTATCCTGCCACCCCTTTTTTAGACGGCAATGGGGAGCCACGGGAGGCTTTAGAGCAGGGGCATGGGCTGACTTGATCTCCACCTGTTATTTCACTAGACTCTCACTCAGGGATAGAGGGGCTCAGATGGGGCAAAAGCCCTGCGATCAGGGGCCAGAAGAAACTTCCTTGAAAGTCCGAGGGGACCCAGAGCTCACTGACGTTGGGATGGCTCCTGAATGGTTGCCCTGGCAATGCCTCATGCTCCAAGGCAGCTCTATCTTTAGCATCAGATTCTGTCTGCATTTGCTTTCTGGTGAAAGACCAGGTCATACTAGCCACACCAGCATGTCCAGAATATGTCCAGCCAGCAGCCCATGAGCCACCTCCTCCCAAGAGCCTGGAGCTGACAGGCCAAGAGCCCAGCAATGGGCAGGGCAAGGCAGGGCAGAAACCCCTTTCTAGGCACCCAGAGAGATGCAAGACTCAGCTCCCAAGCAGATCTATCCCAAACAATCGGAGAGAGACCCCTTTTGTTCACAGGGTATGAGAAGGAAAGAGAGAGGGACAGAGGTATGCATCTCCCAGCTGAAGCCAGAGTCTGGATAGCTTGGTCTCAGTCCTGGCTTTCAGTGGCTTTCAGCAGGTTGCTTAATTTCGGTGCGCTTCAGTTTCTGTATCTATGTTGTTTCTGCATCTATCGTCTATATCTATCTATCTGTCTATCTATCTATCTATCTGATTAAAAGCCCTTGTTGATCTCAAGGGATTGTCATTATCATCAAATAGGAGAATAGATTGAAACTGTCAAGTCCTTTACCTGAAAACGGTGCTATAATCACTGTGCATTTGTATTTGGAGAGAGTCCGAGACAGCGTTTCAGGGAGAGGTGGGGTCTTGGGGAATGCCCTCCCCTGTCTGAGCCTCAGTTTCCCTGCCTCCACAGATGCTCTCTGAGGCTCCTCCAGCTCAGAAACGCCAAGCAGTGGGCTCCTCTGTGGGAAAATGAACGTGCTGACAGGCCCTCTGAGTCTGCAACATGATCTCCTGTCTCGGGGGATGCAGGCTCCCTGCTGGCGCAGCCAGTGATTAATACACCCTGAGTGGGGCTCCTGACCTGCTGTCAGGGACATCAAGGTAAGTGCCCATCCATAGGCTGAGGGCTCCGCCGATGAATAAATAATAATAGCAGTGAAGTAATGGGATCCGGGGGGGCCTCTTAGGATAATGGAGCGACAGACGACGTGGCGTCGAGCCCCTGGGACCAGAGCTGCCAGATGAGCTGATAGGACGGGTGGCAGGAACACGGCTGTACGCACACCCTAGCGATTGTCTGCTGTCCATGAGGGTGGCAACCCCCCGGCAAATCCCAGGTGACTCTGCAGCACTTGGTTCACGTCACAGCCGTGAGTGCAGGCTTCAGGAGCAGGCAGACCTGGTGTCCCTCTGCCTGGCTGAGCCTCGGCTGTTCCCACATTAGCACAATGGGGTAAGGAGGGGTGGGACTGAGGAGGATTGTGAAGAGTTCACACGCACCAGTGCATCGTGAGCTCCCACTAGCACTGTCCCAGGAGTGATCACGCTCCGTTCGGCTCACTGAATCCTTAACTCAAAACTACCCTGCGGACCAGGCAGGGCAGGGAAGGGGTGCGTCCTGCTTTGGGCTCAGCTGCCTGCTGGGCTCTTCAGTGACACTGAGGAGTTAGTCTATGTCCCGGAGGATCTCACAATCAAGAGGGAGGTGAGGCAAAGAGTGGGCCTCAGTGAGAAACACAGTGAGACATCACTATACACGTCAACGTGGGCTTCCCAGACGGTGCTAGCGGTAAAGAATCTGCCTGCCAATGCAAGAGACGTAAGAGACGCGGGTTCGATCCCTGGGTTGGGAAGATCCCCTGGAGGAGGGCATGGCCACCCACTCCAGTATTCTTGCCTGGCGAATCCCATGGACAGAGGAGGCTGGCAGGCTACAGTCCATGGGATCACAAAGAGTTGAACACAACTGAAGCAACTTAGCATGTGTGCATACGCTACAACAACCCAATGGAAAAGGCTGACAAAACCTTTTGTGTTGGTAAGGATGTGGGTCACCTGGAAATCACACACTGCTAGTGAAAATATAAGATGGTACAATCACTGCAGAAAAGGTGTGACAACTTCTTCTAAGTACAAACATATAAACTGTCCTTGACCCAGCAACTCCACCCCTAAGCGTTAGCCAAGAAAAAAGAAAGCACATGTCTACACAGAGACTTGTACACAAACATTCATCATAACTTTCCTTAAAATGGCCAAAGCAAACAGTGCAAATGCCTATTGACAGGTGAAGGGATCAATACATTGAAAGATATCTATGCATTGGAATACTACAAAGCTACCGATATATGAAACGACACTGATTAACTTCAGAGATGTTATGCCAAATGAAAGGATTCAGATACAAAAGAATATATATGCATGATGTTACCTACATGGAATCCTAAAAAAGGGAAATCTAGTCACTAGTGACAGAAAGTAGATCAGAGGTTGCTTAGGTAAGATATCTATGCATTGGAATACTACAAAGCTACCGATATATGAAAAGACACTGATTAACTTCAGAGATGTTATGCCAAATGAAAGGATTCAGATACAAAAGAATATATATGCATGATGTTACCTACATGGAATCCTAAAAAAGGGAAATCTAGTCACTAGTGACAGAAAGTAGATCAGAGGTTGCTTAGGGGGCCAGTTTAGGGTGAGAAGACTGCAAAGGGCGAGAGAGGACTCTCTGGGGAAATGGAAATATTCTCTGTCTGGGCTGTAGCATGGTTACATGAGCATATACATTTGTCAAAACTCATAGAACTCCACCTTTTTCTGGGTGTATTTTATTATGTATAAATTTCCCTTCCCCAAAATACTGATCAAAAACCAAATCAAAACAAAACAGAAGCACCAAAATACAAAACTACCAGCCAGAGTAACTCAAACAGCTGGCAGTCCCCAAAGACAGCATGACCTCAGACACCCCCAGGCAAGCGAGCCATTCAGCATGAGGCTGGAGGCAGGCTTAGAGGCAGGGCGGGGCTGTGCCCTCTCTGAGCTGACTAAGCCATGGCGCCATGGGGCACAGGCCCCTCCCTGAGCTCTGGTGGAGAGAAAGCCCTCCTCAGGGGCCAGTCTTTGTCCCCTCCTCTCCAGGAGTGCTCCTCCAGACACACACCAGTGAGCTTGGGGCTGACAATAGTCCATACCACTTGTTTATGAAAATTCAAAAAGGCTCCTCAGCTGAGGTCTGAGCTTGGCAAGATGACGATGCCTTTGTGTGAAGAAAAAGATTCCCCTTCCTCCAAGTAGACACAGCTCCTTCCCACTTAGTGCTCAGAGTGTGGACTGGATTTCAGCCCTCACTTGCCCCTTGGCCCAGGCCTTTGTACACAACTCTTCCCGGAGACTTTGGACTGAGCTGCCAACCTGGAAACTACTCCGTTCCGTCTGCCCTTGAGCAAGCCACTGCCTCTCTTTGGCCTCAGCTTTGGCAAATGGGAAGTTGTGAAGACTTAATGAAATGAGAGAAAGGAAGTTGCTTTGAAAAGTATGATATGCATGATGAATGCCAGTGCCTCTCTAGATCATTGGGTGGATAGATGGAGGGACTGAACAGATGGATGGATTGCTGAATAGGTGGGTGGATGGATAGACAGATAGACAGATGACAGTTCAGTCGCTCAGTCGCTCAGTTCAGTTCAGTCGCTCAGTCGTGTTCGACTCTTTGTGACCCCATGGACGGCAGCACGCCAGGCTTCCCTGTCCTCCACCAACTCCTGGAGTTTGCTCAAACTGACCCATTGGAAAAGACCCTGATGCTGGGAAAGATTGAAGGCAGGAGGAGAAGGGGACAACAGAGGATGAGATGGTTGGGTGACATCACCGACTCGATGGACATTAGTTTGGACATGGACATGAGGCAGATGACAAGGTAATCTCTAAATTCTATTTCCAGGTCTCTATACTGTCTGGGGCAATGAAAGGCAGAGAGAGAGATTTGGGGCCCACACACCAGTGTCTTCTGACCTCTCTTTCGGCACCCCCACCCCGCCTTACTGCAACCATCCCCAAATGTGTCAATCCCTGGCCTATGCTGTTTGGACACCAAATGGCCATGGGCAGTCCTCCTATTCAGGCAGGTGGAGTTTGGCATGTGAACTAGGAATTGAAGAAATAAGCCAGCTTCTCCCCCTGGCTGGGGCCCCTCTTCCATGGGTAGAGGGTCCTGGCTAAGGAGTTTCCTTTTCTAGGCCCTGATCTATAATGAGATACTGATTATTCTTGCCTCTTAGTCTCTTTCTTGGATGGACAGAGATGAGACAATTAAAAGTCATGTTCCCAGCCGCCCTGGAGAGATTCAATGAATAATAACAGACTTCCAGCTGCAGTCTGGCTCAAACCTTGGGAACAGCCAGCTCCAAAAAGGCTTACAAGGGCCCAGTGGAATGACTTAATTTTCTGGAGAACAATGACCAGGAAAGAGCAGAGGGCTGGCCCTCCCTTAACAGGCAGGGTGCTGAGTGCCTCCAAAGGCGGGGGTAGCTACTGTCCTCCGGCCCTCCCAGCCTGCGTCTGGTGCCAGGCTGGAGGAGTATGAGGGGGGATGCAGACGGCAGGGACTCTATAGTCAGGCAGAGCAGGGCCACATCCCAGCTCCGGCACTGCCTGAGCTGTGCAGCCTGAGGATGTTTTGAGCCTCTCTGACCTGCTTTTCTGCATGTGTGAGTTGGGGTGAAGATGAAGTGACCCTCACAGGCCCACTCCACCTGAGCATAGGTGAGATGCCCTGATCTACCTGGAAGAAGCCCGTTTCATGCTTCTCAGTGTCACAGGACAGAAACCAGAGGGGGAGAAGTAGCTCACTCAAGGTCCCTGGGCCCTGGAACTCAGGTCTCAGGACTCCCCCAGCTGGAATCTTGACCTGGTAGAGCTCCGTTGCCCTTGTAGGCTCCACCCGTGTGCCTGTCCTTGGGGAGCTTTCTTGAGACCCTAGACTAGATGAAGTGCCTCTGGGACACAGCTCACGTGAACTAAATCTTCCCTTGAACATCTATGCTCCAGGAAACGGGGCATCCCCCAAGGGCATTTTGGAGGTCCTCCAGGGCCTGTGCCTAATAAATACTAACTGAACTAAACTGAACTGCTCTTTACAACGCCCCCACCGCCAGCCTTTCAGTTCCCAAGGGTAGGGGGGAGCTCCTGTCCTGGAGAGTGGGGCAGAGGAGTGGTCAGAAGGGCCTGCAGGCAGTGGAAGGACCGCCTTCCAGGTGGAGGCGATCACAGCCCAGCCCTAACTCTAGCTCTGCCCAGGCTGCCCTGGTCCCCACTGACCAGCCAGCTGGTGTGCTTACTGGGAAGTACAAAAATAACTGCGTGCTAGAGCCCATGGCAGCAAGGTGAAGATGGATGGAGAGCTGGGAGAGTGATGAGCTAATTAAGGGAGGTGAGTAATGAGCTGACTCCAGGTGTTTACTTAGTGAGCTGGAGTCTGGGGGCTGAGGACAGGCCTGTGCATCAGTCTCACTGTGGCACGTGGCTGAGGCACCAGGCTCCCCTGCTCCTGTCTCTACCCTGGGCTAGGGACCACCTTCCCAAGGCCCCTCTGACTCATGAAACAGGTCAGGGAACTGTGCCACCTCCTGTGGAGGCCAAGTGTCCGGGGCTCATCTCTCATCAACTCCTATCTCCTCCTTCCTCACCCCATTTCTCATCCCCTGGACCCGGGCCTCCAGGGTAAAGGAGAATTTTCTGAGCATCCAGAGTCCTTTATTTCAGGCCCTCTGTCAGAATTCAGTCAGCAGAGCACTTGAACGCTTGTCAAGACATAGAAGCAAAACCACATCAGACCCCAGACACCCCTCGTGTCAGGCAGATCAGAGACGGTGATATCCACTTCAGAGACAGGAGAAGCTGAAGCCCAGAGAGCACGTGAAGAGACTGGGATACAGACCTGGGTCTCCTGACTCCCAGGCCCAAGATTTTTCCTCCTCTGAGCTCTGCTGCCACATTACCTGTCCATTTGGGGGCAGCAGTTTCCCCATTTGCACAATAGAGGGTCTCCTGAAGGAACATCAGTTTCCTTCACCCTTCCTGTCACCCACTCCTCAATGATGTGGCCTAGGAGAGGACTGTCAAGAGGGACAGGGTCACACTCATTACATAGGTCCATCCAGAGCCTCTTCCCCAGACTTCCTGGTACTCGGCCATCCAATCTTGCACCTTCCACGACCTTGATCAACCAGCTAAGCTACTTGCCACTGCCCAAGAATCCACGTTTATGTGTATCACAGCCTGTCTCTCTCCCACAAGTAGATGGGCACCTGTGCCCCACATAGATCAGCCCACACAACACTGTCCCTCAGGCCCGTCGAGCGGGCTGTAGTGCAGAGCTAGCACTGGCTTATGGCATTGATCCAGATTTCTTCCTATCGATCAACTGGTCTTAGAAATCACCATTTGCAAACAAAAGTCTGAGTTGAGGGAAAAACAATTTTAGTGCAATGGAAGTGTGGGCCACCTTGTCATGTAATTTCTTGGGCATCTTAGCACGTGTGATGCTCCTGCAAGCCAGAGGGCTCACCACCCCACTGGCTAGCCATGAGCTCCTGTGGCTGACTGATGGGTGCTCAGCTTTGTTTGGCTTTCTAAGGCCAGTCTGGCATTTTGGGTTCTCTTGGAAACAGAACCCAGGGAAAGTCTTTCTTGGAGGTGGTTTGGGGAAAGGTGGCCCCAGGGAGCAGGTGGAAGGAACAGAATGAGCAAATCAGGGAAGGAAGGAGATGATAAATTGTATGTGATCAAATTGGCAACTGCTACACAAAACTGGGGCTCCCCTGAGAAGCCTTATGAAATGGTTCACAGTTGTCCCAGAGTGCAATAGACACAAGGAATATTTATCCATCAGCTCACAACTCCCACTGGTCATAGGTTTCCCTACATGTGTTGACTTCCCCTTAAACACACACACACACTCAGCTGCACATGCAGGAGGGCCACATGGGTTTCTGCAGGTGTCCTATGCATGGTGAGTGGCATTGCTCATACCTGGAGTAAGAGGATCATTTTGCAGGTTGCACCTGAGGGAAGCTGGCCAAACCTCTGTAAAACAGATCAGCCCAGCAGTGACTGGAGTGAGAAATGTGGCTGAGTGAATCGAGGTGTGTACATAAATGCCTGTTTCAAGGCATAGAGACAGAGCTCAAACTAGACATTTTCAATGTAAACAAAGGCTGAGGGGCTGACATCAACCTCAGTCAAACCCCAGGCCTTCCTTGGGCCATCCACCCACTGTGACCATGCCACCTCCATGCAAAGAAGCCCCAAGAGTTACTCAGGATTAGGGGAGGATAACCAGAGGCTGACCAGAGGGTCTGCACTCACCCTGGGGTAGGCATAGGGGATAATAGTGAAGCCCATGGGGAGGGACCCCTGTCTGCCTTTGAAAAATGGTCCTCTTGTACTTGTCTCACAATAATGAATGGAACCTGGTCAAGAGCCGCTAGTGAGGCCTGCACACATCAGCTATGACTCCAGGAAACGCTAAGCACCAAAATACAAAACTACCAGCCAGAGTAACTCAAACAGCTGGCAGTCCCCAAAGACAGCATGACCTCAGACACCCCCAGGCAAGCGAGCCATTCAGCATGAGGCTGGAGGCAGGCTTAGAGGCAGGGCGGGGCTGTGCCCTCTCTGAGCTGACTAAGCCATGGCGCCATGGGGCACAGGCCCCTCCCTGAGCTCTGGTGGAGAGAAAGCCCTCCTCAGGGGCCAGTCTTTGTCCCCTCCTCTCCAGGAGTGCTCCTCCAGACACACACCAGTGAGCTTGGGGCTGACAATAGTCCATACCACTTGTTTATGAAAATTCAAAAAGGCTCCTCAGCTGAGGTCTGAGCTTGGCAAGATGACGATGCCTTTGTGTGAAGAAAAAGATTCCCCTTCCTCCAAGTAGACACAGCTCCTTCCCACTTAGTGCTCAGAGTGTGGACTGGATTTCAGCCCTCACTTGCCCCTTGGCCCAGGCCTTTGTACACAACTCTTCCCGGAGACTTTGGACTGAGCTGCCAACCTGGAAACTACTCCGTTCCGTCTGCCCTTGAGCAAGCCACTGCCTCTCTTTGGCCTCAGCTTTGGCAAATGGGAAGTTGTGAAGACTTAATGAAATGAGAGAAAGGAAGTTGCTTTGAAAAGTATGATATGCATGATGAATGCCAGTGCCTCTCTAGATCATTGGGTGGATAGATGGAGGGACTGAACAGATGGATGGATTGCTGAATAGGTGGGTGGATGGATAGACAGATAGACAGATGACAGTTCAGTCGCTCAGTCGCTCAGTTCAGTTCAGTCGCTCAGTCGTGTTCGACTCTTTGTGACCCCATGGACGGCAGCACGCCAGGCTTCCCTGTCCTCCACCAACTCCTGGAGTTTGCTCAAACTGACCCATTGGAAAAGACCCTGATGCTGGGAAAGATTGAAGGCAGGAGGAGAAGGGGACAACAGAGGATGAGATGGTTGGGTGACATCACCGACTCGATGGACATTAGTTTGGACATGGACATGAGGCAGATGACAAGGTAATCTCTAAATTCTATTTCCAGGTCTCTATACTGTCTGGGGCAATGAAAGGCAGAGAGAGAGATTTGGGGCCCACACACCAGTGTCTTCTGACCTCTCTTTCGGCACCCCCACCCCCGCTTACTGCAACCATCCCCAAATGTGTCAATCCCTGGCCTATGCTGTTTGGACACCAAATGGCCATGGGCAGTCCTCCTATTCAGGCAGGTGGAGTTTGGCATGTGAACTAGGAATTGAAGAAATAAGCCAGCTTCTCCCCCTGGCTGGGGCCCCTCTTCCATGGGTAGAGGGTCCTGGCTAAGGAGTTTCCTTTTCTAGGCCCTGATCTATAATGAGATACTGATTATTCTTGCCTCTTAGTCTCTTTCTTGGATGGACAGAGATGAGACAATTAAAAGTCATGTTCCCAGCCGCCCTGGAGAGATTCAATGAATAATAACAGACTTCCAGCTGCAGTCTGGCTCAAACCTTGGGAACAGCCAGCTCCAAAAAGGCTTACAAGGGCCCAGTGGAATGACTTAATTTTCTGGAGAACAATGACCAGGAAAGAGCAGAGGGCTGGCCCTCCCTTAACAGGCAGGGTGCTGAGTGCCTCCTAAGGCGGGGGTAGCTACTGTCCTCCGGCCCTCCCAGCCTGCGTCTGGTGCCAGGCTGGAGGAGTATGAGGGGGGATGCAGACGGCAGGGACTCTATAGTCAGGCAGAGCAGGGCCACATCCCAGCTCCGGCACTGCCTGAGCTGTGCAGCCTGAGGATGTTTTGAGCCTCTCTGACCTGCTTTTCTGCATGTGTGAGTTGGGGTGAAGATGAAGTGACCCTCACAGGCCCACTCCACCTGAGCATAGGTGAGATGCCCTGATCTACCTGGAAGAAGCCCGTTTCATGCTTCTCAGTGTCACAGGACAGAAACCAGAGGGGGAGAAGTAGCTCACTCAAGGTCCCTGGGCCCTGGAACTCAGGTCTCAGGACTCCCCCAGCTGGAATCTTGACCTGGTAGAGCTCCGTTGCCCTTGTAGGCTCCACCCGTGTGCCTGTCCTTGGGGAGCTTTCTTGAGACCCTAGACTAGATGAAGTGCCTCTGGGACACAGCTCACGTGAACTAAATCTTCCCTTGAACATCTATGCTCCAGGAAACGGGGCATCCCCCAAGGGCATTTTGGAGGTCCTCCAGGGCCTGTGCCTAATAAATACTAACTGAACTAAACTGAACTGCTCTTTACAACGCCCCCACCGCCAGCCTTTCAGTTCCCAAGGGTAGGGGGGAGCTCCTGTCCTGGAGAGTGGGGCAGAGGAGTGGTCAGAAGGGCCTGCAGGCAGTGGAAGGACCGCCTTCCAGGTGGAGGCGATCACAGCCCAGCCCTAACTCTAGCTCTGCCCAGGCTGCCCTGGTCCCCACTGACCAGCCAGCTGGTGTGCTTACTGGGAAGTACAAAAATAACTGCGTGCTAGAGCCCATGGCAGCAAGGTGAAGATGGATGGAGAGCTGGGAGAGTGATGAGCTAATTAAGGGAGGTGAGTAATGAGCTGACTCCAGGTGTTTACTTAGTGAGCTGGAGTCTGGGGGCTGAGGACAGGCCTGTGCATCAGTCTCACTGTGGCACGTGGCTGAGGCACCAGGCTCCCCTGCTCCTGTCTCTACCCTGGGCTAGGGTTTGCCCTTGTAGGCTCCACCCGTGTGCCTGTCCTTGGGGAGCTTTCTTGAGACCCTAGACTAGATGAAGTGCCTCTGGGACACAGCTCACGTGAACTAAATCTTCCCTTGAACATCTATGCTCCAGGAAACGGGGCATCCCCCAAGGGCATTTTGGAGGTCCTCCAGGGCCTGTGCCTAATAAATACTAACTGAACTAAACTGAACTGCTCTTTACAACGCCCCCACCGCCAGCCTTTCAGTTCCCAAGGGTAGGGGGGAGCTCCTGTCCTGGAGAGTGGGGCAGAGGAGTGGTCAGAAGGGCCTGCAGGCAGTGGAAGGACCGCCTTCCAGGTGGAGGCGATCACAGCCCAGCCCTAACTCTAGCTCTGCCCAGGCTGCCCTGGTCCCCACTGACCAGCCAGCTGGTGTGCTTACTGGGAAGTACAAAAATAACTGCGTGCTAGAGCCCATGGCAGCAAGGTGAAGATGGATGGAGAGCTGGGAGAGTGATGAGCTAATTAAGGGAGGTGAGTAATGAGCTGACTCCAGGTGTTTACTTAGTGAGCTGGAGTCTGGGGGCTGAGGACAGGCCTGTGCATCAGTCTCACTGTGGCACGTGGCTGAGGCACCAGGCTCCCCTGCTCCTGTCTCTACCCTGGGCTAGGGGACCACCTTCCCGAGGCCCCTCTGGCTCAGGAAACAGGTCAGGGAACCGTGCCACCTCCTGTGGAGGCCAAGTGTCCGGGGCTCATCTCTCATCAACTCCTATCTCCTCCTTCCTCACCCCATTTCTCATCCCCTGGACCTGGGCCTCCAGGGTAAAGGAGAATTTTCTGAGCATCCAGAGTCCTTTATTTCAGGCCCTCTGTCAGAATTCAGTCAGCAGAGCACTTGAACGCTTGTCAAGACATAGAAGCAAAACCACATCAGACCCCAGACACCTCTCGTGTCAGGCAGATCAGAGACGGTGATATCCACTTCAGAGACAGGAGAAGCTGAAGCCCAGACAGCACGTGAAGAGACTGGGATACAGACCTGGATCTCCTGACTCCCAGGCCCAAGATTTTTCCTCCTCTGAGCTCTGCTGCCACATTACCTGTCCATTTGGGGGCAGCAGTTTCCCCATTTGCACAATAGAGGGTCTCCTGAAGGAACATCAGTTTCCTTCACCCTTCCTGTCACCCACTCCTCAATGATGTGGCCTAGGAGAGGACTGTCAAGAGGGATAGGGTCACACTCATTACATAGGTCCATCCAGAGCCCCTTCCCCAGACTTCCTGGTACTCGGCCATCCAATCTTGCACCTTCCACGACCTTGATCAACCAGCTAAGCTACTTGCCACTGCCCAAGAATCCACGTTTATGTGTATCACAGCCTGTCTCTCTCCCACAAGTAGATGGGCACCTGTGCCCCACATAGATCAGCCCACACAACACTGTCCCTCAGGCCCGTCGAGCGGGCTGTAGTGCAGAGCTAGCACTGGCTTATGGCATTGATCCAGATTTCTTCCTATCGATCAACTGGTCTTAGAAATCACCATTTGCAAACAAAAGTCTGAGTTGAGGGAAAAACAATTTTAGTGCAATGGAAGTGTGGGCCACCTTGTCATGTAATTTCTTGGGCATCTTAGCACGTGTGATGCTCCTGCAAGCCAGAGGGCTCACCACCCCACTGGCTAGCCATGAGCTCCTGTGGCTGACTGATGGGTGCTCAGCTTTGTTTGGCTTTCTAAGGCCAGTCTGGCATTTTGGGTTCTCTTGGAAACAGAACCCAGGGAAAGTCTTTCTTGGAGGTGGTTTGGGGAAAGGTGGCCCCAGGGAGCAGGTGGAAGGAACAGAATGAGCAAATCAGGGAAGGAAGGAGATGATAAATTGTATGTGATCAAATTGGCAACTGCTACACAAAACTGGGGCTCCCCTGAGAAGCCTTATGAAATGGTTCACAGTTGTCCCAGAGTGCAATAGACACAAGGAATATTTATCCATCAGCTCACAACTCCCACTGGTCATAGGTTTCCCTACATGTGTTGACTTCCCCTTAAACACACACACACACTCAGCTGCACATGCAGGAGGGCCACATGGGTTTCTGCAGGTGTCCTATGCATGGTGAGTGGCATTGCTCATACCTGGAGTAAGAGGATCATTTTGCAGGTTGCACCTGAGGGAAGCTGGCCAAACCTCTGTAAAACAGATCAGCCCAGCAGTGACTGGAGTGAGAAATGTGGCTGAGTGAATCGAGGTGTGTACATAAATGCCTGTTTCAAGGCATAGAGACAGAGCTCAAACTAGACATTTTCAATGTAAACAAAGGCTGAGGGGCTGACATCAACCTCAGTCAAACCCCAGGCCTTCCTTGGGCCATCCACCCACTGTGACCATGCCACCTCCATGCAAAGAAGCCCCAAGAGTTACTCAGGATTAGGGGAGGATAACCAGAGGCTGACCAGAGGGTCTGCACTCACCCTGGGGTAGGCATAGGGGATAATAGTGAAGCCCATGGGGAGGGACCCCTGTCTGCCTTTGAAAAATGGTCCTCTTGTACTTGTCTCACAATAATGAATGGAACCTGGTCAAGAGCCGCTAGTGAGGCCTGCACACATCAGCTATGACTCCAGGAAACGCCCAGAAAGGCTTTTCCATCTGCCAAAGCAGGCTTGTTCTCTTGGCATAATTAACCTGCTCTAATGGAGCGAGCCCACAGTTCACTGTGAGGAGGGATCCCAGGGCTGCTGGGGCCCAGTGAGGATGCCTGGACTGCACCTTGCTCTCCCCACACCAGCGTCCCCCGACTCATGGCCTCTGTCCAGCCTGGGCCACACTAGGAGTTCCTGGTGGGGAGGGGAGCAGTGAGCATCCTAGGGCATCTTGGGCATGGCCCAGAAATCCCATAGCACCCCTTTCCTCAACTCTGATGAACATTGGATGGGAAATTCTTTCTCATTCTAGCCTAAATGTGCCCATGACATCTCTGGCTAAAACCCAGAGAATTTGATATTTTCTGGGGTATTAGGGTAGAATGAATCTTAGCCCCACATCCTTCCCTCCTGACCCTCCTGGAAATGAAGGCACTGGGGGCACAGCGTGGCTCTTAGAGTTCACGATAAAAGCCAGCTCTCCCAGACATCCAGAACTGACCACACACTCAGCTACTCAGGGTTCTTGGAGCATAGACCCAGAGGCAACAGACTAGGGTACAAATCTGGGTTCTAAGTGGCCCTGATCAAGTTCCTGCACCTCCCTGAGCCTCCGTCTTCTTAGCTGTGATGGGAGATGAACACGATTATCTCACAGGGTTGTCACCAAAAGGAGAGCTTAGATATGAAAAGTGCCGGGAACTCAGTGAATGATGGCTATTCCCATGATAACAGGAGGGAGACAGCCGATGGGGCTGTCCTGCTGGCCAGAGAATGGTACCCAAGGCCCACAGCTGAGAAGAGGGATCAGAAAGGGCCCACATTCTGAGGCCAGAACCTGCAGCAGGGAACCAGCTCCCAAAGGGCCCTTCACAACATGGCTGGACAGCAGATCCTCCACCACCAAACCACCACCCATGTCAGAGGAGACGGGGATCCAAAGAGAAGGGGTGTGTTTTCCCTCCCAGATGCCAAAGAGGAGGCAGACAAGGCTAATACTGAATTAAATGGGAGCTGCAGGTTTCAAATGAACAGAACTGGCTTTTAAATAACAGGAATAACAGGAGGGAGACTATTTAATAATCAAGTCAGGAGGGCGCGGTTAATGGAGCTCGCTACTCTGGGCTGGGGTGTAAGAGAGCACAGTCAGTTATTGCAGAAAAAGATTAAACCATTTCATGTTCCTATCCCCATGAGCTGAGACTCCTCACTTAACATCATGATCATTTATCAATTAATGAATCTGTATATTCATCGAGTCCCTGCTAGGGACCATCGCTTTATCAGGTGAGCTGAGGATTTATAGTCAGAGACCTTTGCCCTAACACCTCCCAGCTCCCGTCTACCTGGACAGGGATCTAGCTCTGTGCCCCCTGATAGAGGCCCAGCAGGCTGAGTGCCTGAGTGCCCCAAAGAATGACAGGTCAAGGGCCTCCACCAGAGTGGCTTCCTATGATGCTAAAGGCCAGAGATCCATCTGAAGAGTGAAGCGGGGAGAGCAGGGTCAGAACTGCAGCCACTTGCAGCTTGGTGGTGAGAGGTGCAGCTGAGCTGTACTGGTTCCCAGATCAACCGTCCTAGGGGAAGCTGCTCACAGCAGGCTTAGTCCTCCCCTTCCCTCTCTCAGCTGCCAGAAGCAGGATGGTGGGCGGGCATTTCTCCACGGAAGCCAGGGCCTACCTCTACCCTCTCCTTCATTCCTGCCTCACAGCCCCTCCAGAACAGGGACATTCCCTCATCTCCAGCCACTGCCAGCTGACCATCTATCACTCCCTGCTGAGGTCAGTGGGTGCCAGGTGGTTTAATTCATAGCAATGCTCTTACCTTCCTATAGGAGAATGATGCCTGGGAGCAACTCTTGGCCTAAATTGACTTAAACGCCAGTGCTTTCTGTACTACTGACTGGCTCTGTGACCTTGGAAAGTCACTTTGTCACTGGGCCTCAGTTTTCCCATCTGGCTCACGAGATTGATCTAAGTAACTTCTAAATTCCTTTCCAGAGTTGAGCTGTCCTCACCCAGGGCCCCTCAAAAACCAGCAGCAGGCACACTTCTCTCCCTTCTCTACATGTCAGCTCCATCAGAGGACAGAGACTTGTTTCTGTCTTGTACTGCCAGATCCTAAGGACCTAGAACGATGCTTGGCACATATGCGTCACTTAAGAAATATGTGTTCCGTGAATGAACGACTAAACAGCTATTGTTTACTAATGCAGGTTATGAGCCAGGAGCTAAATGTTCTACACATACAAAAAAGACAGGCCATTGCTGGCAGTGAAAACTGCAGGTGAGGATGCCTGGGAGCCCTGACCTTACTTTCCCCTGCCTCTCACCATCCCTAACTTAATGAATCCAGAGAGAGAACATGCATGGCCCAGGGTCACTCCCTTTAGAGTTTGGAAAGTCCTGTAATTGAAAAGTCTGTCCTAAGTCAGCATTAAATCTTCTTTGTCTCCCTTCAGTTTCATTTTCCTTGTTTAATCCTCAGCAAAAGGAAAAAGTGTCACTTTATATCCAATATTATATACCCATAAATCCTATTATATTCTCCCAAGAACATTATAACAAGGTCTTAAACTGGGGAAAATATTTGCAGCAAATATGAGAAACAAAGAGTTAATAGTCTTACAAACAGCTCTTCAAATCAACGGGGAAAAAGCAAACCAAGAATTCAAAGATTGATGGCCAATAGACTAACAGGAAATTTAAAGAAATCATCAGCTTCACTAATAATCCAAGAAATGCAAATTATAATAAGGTGCAATTTATCACCTAGCAAACTGGCAAAGAGTCTCTAAACCCAATGATGGTTGCATGACAGGAAAAGGGCACCATGATGAGACGTTGTGGGTATGAGTGAAAGCTCGCACATCCTTCTGGAAGACAATTGAGCAGGAAGATCTGAAAATCTTTAAAATGTGCACAATTTGTAACCCAGTGAGCCTATTTCTAAGTATTTATCCAAAGAGATGCCTTAAGGATGCTTACGTAAATGCTGTCAAAGAGTTATTAATAAATGCCTGGTTGTGCGACAATAAAGGATTAGTCAAGTGAATCACGGTACCTCCCTACTCTGGAATACGATGACCCATGAAGAATGATGTATAGACGTGTTCCCATCTTTAGGCCATCTTTAACAAGACTCAAGAAATTGGTAACAATGGGGGGCCCCTTTGAAGGAGAATGAGGGCTGGGGCGGACAAGAAATTTATTTTTCATTCAATCTTCTTTTGCATTGCTTGAATTATTTATCATGTGCATGTATTAACCATTAAAAATAAAATCAATTAAGATTTAAAAGACAAAATCATGTAGAAATGTATTTTTTTTTGGTCAGGAAAATAATTAAAATAGACTTTGAACAGCTATCCACAGTAATAACCATGGCAATTGCTGGGAAGACATCCCATAAGGGAAGAGGAGTTTCTGCCAGGAATGGTCCAAGCCCAGGCTTTAAAGTGCCATCCTCAGTAGAGGGCAAGTTCATTGCATTGAATCCTCCTTGGTTCTGCTTCCTCCACCCCTGCCCTGGCGCAGAAGGTGGGCTGGTCCTGACCTGTAGTGGCAGCTATCACAGAAATCTGGAAGGAAGGAGCAGAAAGCCCGTCTAAGTCTTCTAGGCCTGAGTTTTTCATGCTAAGCCTTACCAGAGTCTCAGATCTAGTGATAAATTTATGAATGGAGTGGCAGTTGGAGCCCCATCCAGCTGTTGCTTCTCACAGGTGACTTTCTTGGTCGGGAGCTCTGCATGGAGCATGCGTGAGGGGATCATGACCTCAGAATTTCTGCATGCCTGGCTCTGTCTAGCATCATAATAGACCAGAAACTTCACTTGGAACTCAGAATAATTCTCTCTGGGTAGTGGGACTATAGAATGTTTTAATTTTCATGTTTATGCTAATCTGAATTTCCTAAGCTCTCCATTATTTAGTAGTTTTAAAATACTTTTCCAAAAAGAAAGAAGGGGATAAAAAGAAATCCCTCTTGGACAGTCTTACTGAAGACAGGGCCTTGGGAATGTTTTTTTACAAGATAGACGCCTGCCCCCACAACTTCCTTTTTAATCAGGTCATCGAATTCTCCTAAGAAGTCTTTTGTGGACATCAAATTGCCTCTGTGCTTGCAGGGGATTAGGAAATGCCAGTTTTGATCCCAGGGGATTGGTTTTTGGAAGAACCATGGTTCTGAAGTGCAGAGGGACTGTGAGAGAGGGCGTTCGAGTCAACACATATTAATGCCTGACATTTGTACAGCATCCTGTGATTTACAGAGAGCATCCACATCCATTATCCCCTTTGATCCTCCCAGAAACCCTGGGAGAGGCAGGACTTCCTCTGGGAATGGGAAAGGAATTGTTAGTAGTCCCATTTGACTGACAGGGAAACTGAGGCACAGGGAGGTTAACTGCCCAAGACAGTAAAGCCAGACTGTAAATGCAGGTCATCTGGCTCTGCATCCCACACCCTTGCACTAGGTTTTTTCCCCAAGTTTGAACCTCAGCTTCCCCATCTGACAAAAAGCAGAAAAATAGTGCCCACTGCCCTAGGTACTTAGGGTCACCGCACTCTGACAAGCCTCGTGTGTACATGCTCAGTCATGTCTGACTCTTTGAGACCCCACGGACTGTAGCTCTCCAGGCTTCCTCTGTCCATGGAATTCTTCAGGCAAAAATACTGGAGTGGGTCGCCGTTTCCTTCTCCAGGGGATCTTCCGGACTCAGGGACTGAATCTTCGTCGTGAGTCTCTTACGTTGGCAGGTGGGTTCTTTACCAGCTGAGCCACCAGGGAAGCCAAACCTAGGGTCATAGTGAGGATTAATTGAATTAATACATGGCATGTCTGAGGGCCATTGGGATTCCCCAGTAGCTCAGACGGTAAAGAGTCTGCCTGTAACGCAGGAGACCAGGGTTCGATCCCTGGGTCAGGAAGATCCCCTGGAGAAGAAAATGGCAACCCACTCCAGTATTCTTGCCNTAATACATGGCATGTCTGAGGGCCATTGGGATTCCCCAGTAGCTCAGACGGTAAAGAGTCTGCCTGTAACGCAGGAGACCAGGGTTCGATCCCTGGGTCAGGAAGATCCCCTGGAGAAGAAAATGGCAACCCACTCCAGTATTCTTGCCTGGAAAATCTCGTGGACAGAGGAGCTTGGCCAACTACAGTTCATGGGTCACAAAGACTCAGACACTACTGAGTGACTTCACTTTCTTTCTTTCATGTCTGAGGGCCACGTCTGGCATACAGTAAGCGTTGAATAGATTAACTGTTATGAAAAGTGGCAGATAACAGGTCTGTGTCACACCGAGTCTAGGGTCCTCTCCCAATCTGACTCCTGCACACTTGCTGAAAGCCTCCACTGCACTGGGCTCTTGGAAGAAGGAGCATTAAGAGAGATAGTCAGGCTGCCTGCATAGGAGTTTGCCCTCTAGCAGAACACAGAGGCAAGGGCACACTCCAGCCCAGTAACAAGGTGCAACCGTGGCTTCGAGATCTCAGGGCTTTACTCTTCCTCCAGGGGATGCGCTGGA
Source organism: Oreotragus oreotragus (assembly GCA_006410675.1). Classification (NCBI taxonomy): domain Eukaryota; kingdom Metazoa; phylum Chordata; class Mammalia; order Artiodactyla; family Bovidae; genus Oreotragus; species Oreotragus oreotragus. The sequence continues at coordinate 221,562 of SJYX01004975.1, forward strand.
CTCCTGGCTAATGAGTTCCTGCAAGATGAGGGCTAGGTTCCAACTGGGATGGGCAGAGTGACCTGACAGAGACGGTCTATTCCTTCCTATCCTTGGTAAGGACACCCCACCCTCCCCACTCCACACAAAGCCAGAGGCAAATACGGTTTGGTAGAGACTGCTTTCTGGGGCAGCTTCCCCCGTTGCAAACCAGGCGGCCATCTGGGTGTAGTGACAGAGCGTCCATGGGGTGGGAATAAAGAGAACAGGAAAGACACAAGCAACCTCTCCCTGCCCCCTCCCACCCCAACCTCTGCCTCCCAGTAAGCTTTCCAAAGTCGGGGCTTGCATTTGGGGGCCAGACTTTGTGGGTGAAACTGCTCAGTGCAGAGAAAGTGCAACAAGCTGGTAGAGTTCTAAAGGAGCCTCCTTCCTAAGCCCTCCATACCCTGAGGCTACCAGCCTCATCACAGGCTCTCTGTGCCACGGCCCCTCAGGACTGGCTCTCAGGAGAGGCTCCAAAGATCAGAGTGCTCACACCCCTTGTGAGTGTCTGCTGAGGAGTCTTAGATCTGGGGAGACACCCAAGCTTGTGAAACCTCTGTGAGGCCCAAGAGGGGCACCCCATCCTTCCTGCTGGGTGACCTTAAGCAAGTCAGCCCAACTCACCTGCAGGATGATGGGAAAGATCCACTTCACTCCTGCTGTCCTGGCATAATGAGTGCCCCCTGCCTGTCTCAGCACTCTCCTGTTTTGGATAGTAAAGAATATGGTCTTCCTATGTTACCTGGGAAGTGGGACCAGTCAGGCTACAGTGCTTCGCTGGGGATCCAACGAGATTATTCATGTGAAAGTGCTTTGTCGACTGTGATATATTCTGTCATATAAGGGATGAAAGACCTTTTTTAAAACAAAGAAAAAAATCACTGTCTTAATACCTGAAAAGACATGCTTATGATAGGAAGAGCACTAAGCTTCCTTTGGCTTTCTAATTCTACCAGCACTTTTTCTTAACAAGCATATTCCACGCTCTCAGTTCAGTCCTACTGGCAACTCCTTCGTACTTCAGGCAAAACTAGCAAAAATGCCCTGGAAGCAAAGGGGCCGCCAACTGCCCCGGGACCCAAGAGGCTGTCATCCTGCCGCTACCGCGTGTTTTCTGATGGCCCTGTAGACAAAGTCCCAGACCCAGTGCGTGAAGTGTTAAAGGCCCAGTTCCCCTCACCAGGGCTTCCTGCAGGAGCCAGCTCCCCTAACTGTTAAATTTTCAGAAAGTTTGAGAGCCAGTTGACCTTAGGTTGATAGTGAAAAATGGACCACGGTGAAAAATTTACACCATGGAAATTGGCAAATACTGCAAAGCAGGGCTTTTTCTCCTTATTCTTTTTTCTTTTCTTTTTTTTTACCCCCAGAGAGTCAGTTAAACATTCAGCAGCACATCACTGCTGAAGGCTCACAGAACTTAGCAATCAGTAATGAGAAGCAAAGAAGAAGGTCCCATGTTCATCCCAAGGCTAATATGTGTACTGCCTAATTTCATTTCCTCTCCTGATCTCTTTCCAGCCCTGGACTAGTGAGGCCCCAAGAGACCCCCATTTGCTGTAGGATCAGGAGGAGGAAGGAGAGGCTGAGGTTTGATGTAAACATGATGTCTGCTGGCAGTTTGGGAACTTTCCAGGGCTTAGAAGTCTGAATTACTGGGCCAGGCATCCGGGGTGCCCCAAGTCTGGCTCGCTGTCCTTTCCTCAGCACTCCTCTCCACCCGTATGTCCACACTATCCGAGATTTGCAGTGTATATGTCTGCAGATACAGCCCCTCAGACAAATGGGCCCGGCTGAGGGCACTGGGGCATTTCCTCCCTGTATGCAAAGCCTGGGCAGCCACAGCTGCAGCCCACACCCCACTATTGCCCCACCCAGGATCCCGGTCCTGGAGAGAAGGGGCGCTGGGGGGAGGGGGGGTGACCCTGGCCACCCAGGATCCCGGTCCTGGAGAGAAGGGACGCTGGAGGGGAAGGGGGGTGACCCTGGCCACCCAGGATCCCGGTCCTGGAGAGAAGGGGCGCTGGGGGGAGGGGGGGTGACCCTGGCTCTGGCCCCATTTCTATTGGCAAAGAGCCCTCAGCTTCTCGGGGCCTGTGTCTGCCCTTCTGTAAAACAAGAGGAATGAGAAGACACTTTTACTATCTTGGAAGTCACCCTGGGAATTCCTCTTGAAGCCTGCACTGTATTTAGTACGAAAAAAAAATATGTTGGTCTGCCCCTTAGGGTGAGGAATGAGACCCCGAGGAGCAGGTTAATGGCAGAAGGTGTCACAGAACTGCCTTTTGAGCAGCCTGTGTCCTGTCCGTAAGCCCCCCATCCGTGAGTACCCACCCTGGTGTCTTGCACCTGTTGGTGGAGCTGAGTTGGGTAGGGATGCTTGGGTGAAGCTATCCACAATTAGGGCAGGAAATGCCAGGTACCGGGGGATAATGCCAGGGATGAGGCAGGCTTGTGGGGAAGAAGTTTAGGGGGCTCACTCTATGTGGAGAAAAGAGGAGGAGAAAACAAACTGTGGGACCCAGGGGTGCCAAGACAGAGGAGGAGCTCTGGGGAGAGACGATTTAGCTAATGTGACCTTTCTTTCAAATTTCTATTGAACTGTAACATGTGAAGAGAAAGCTCACAAATCACATGGTTATAGGTCGATGGATCTTTACATGGTTCAGACACGATAGAGCTAATTCCAGATCAAGATACAGAACATGTCAAGGACCCAGAAAGGCACCCCCACCCCCCACCCAGCCCCTTCCAGTTAATTCCCGCTCACTGAGGAACCACAGTCCTCATGTCTAGAACCACAGTCCTGATGTCTAGAACCAGGTTGGTTTTGCTTGTTTTCAACATCACATACAATGTGCTCTTATGTCTGGCTTCTTTCACCCCAGGATTCCCTTGTGGCTCAGCTGGTAAAAAATCTGCCTGCAATGTAGGAGACCTGGGTTCGACCCCTGGGTTGGGAAGATCCCTTGGAGAAGGGAAAGGCTACCCACTCCAGTATTCCNAGAACCAGGTTGGTTTTGCTTGTTTTCAACATCACATACAATGTGCTCTTATGTCTGGCTTCTTTCACCCCAGGATTCCCTTGTGGCTCAGCTGGTAAAAAATCTGCCTGCAATGTAGGAGACCTGGGTTCGACCCCTGGGTTGGGAAGATCCCTTGGAGAAGGGAAAGGCTACCCACTCCAGTATTCCAGCCTGGAGAATTCCATGGACTATACAGTTCATGGGGTCACAAAGAGTCAGACATGACTGAGTGACTCTCACTTTCACTTTCTTTCACCCCACATTTTGTCTGAGAGATTCAGCCTGGGTGTGCACAGCAGTGACTTTTTCATCGCACTGCTGTAGAATATCCCATGGAGTGGGCAGTCCACAGTTCACTCACCCATTCTACACGGAAGGACATTTGGGCAATTTCTGGTTTTGACCACCAAGCACAGTGCTGCTCTGAAGAATCTTCACATGAGCACACATACACATTTCTGTGGGTTATACACCCAGGAGTGGAATTCCTGGATTCATGCGTGCCCATGTTCAGCTCCAGTAGGTACTGCAGAACAGTTTTCTAATGCAGTTGTTCAAGTTCACAGCCTGCCAGCTGAGAGGGAGAGACCCAGGTGCTCCACGTTCCAACCCACGTTGGCGCTGCCTGTCTCTTTGGTTAGAGTCACACTGCTGGGTCCAAGGGAGTGACTACCGTGTCCCCTCTGTAGCATCCCCAGGGAAGTCCATGTTGCTCACTAGTGCAACGTTTGGACAAGCGATTTGGGGTGGGAGGCGAGTCAAAGGGATGCCAGGCTCAGCCCTAAGTGGTCCACTGAGGGAAGACAGAGACTGTTCTCAAGAGCAGAGGCAAAGGAGAGAGCTAACCTCTGCAGTCCAGAAGGGAGCTAGTTCCCTGCACCCCGCTCCCACTCTCAAAGGGCCCAGAACTTCCTGTGCAGCATGAAGGTTGACTCTCAGGAAACTGTCCCCTATCCCCCTTAACTCCCACCCAGTCTGTGACCTGACCTCCCCTCTGTATCTCTTGCCCCCTCCTTATTACCCCTCAATCCCCACGGGGGTTCCCAGCCCACTTCCCACCCACTGGACTGCACTCACCCTCTCTCCACCATCAATCTCCCACATAATTTATGGGAGCCATCAAAGTTAATTAATGCTATAGTTACAGAGCCATCCCAATGTAATTATTGTGTAATTGGATTATAACTTAGGTAATTTCCCACAAAGCATCTATGCTTACGCACGAAAGCCAGGGATTTCTCCCCAGTGATGGATGTGGGTGTCAGGGCCAGATGGGGAGATGGGGAGACTAGGTGAGGATGGGGGATTCCACCCTAAGGAGGGCCGTCTGTGGGCCTCGGGACCCTGACCAAGCCTGGGGGTGAGAAAGGCAGGTCCCCAAGGTCCATGCCTGCCCTCTGAGTCTCGGGCTTCCAGCTGCACAATGTACTGGGGCCATGTCACAGCCTCATCCCCACTCCTAGATGCTCTGCCTCCACCTCACAACTAATTTCCAGCTAGTCCCACCCAGCGCCAATGAGAGCTCTTGGTTCACCCAGTCTGAACTGCCCAAGTCTCCCCACCCCAGCCCCATGAGCAGGGGGTTGTATTTCTTACCACAGGCCTCTGCTCCCTAGCCACTGGGTCACCATGGGTTGGACAGCCAGTTAGTGACGGGAAGAAAAGCAGTCAGCCAGCCGCGGAGAGAAGCAGGGTGGTGCAACCAGGTCACCCCCTCACACTCCTGCCGAGGGAGTGATGAGACAACGCAGGCCCTCCGCTGCCTGGGACCCCTGTCGCCTTCCGGATCGGGGAGAGGCCAGCTTCACTGCGCTGCAGGGCTCAGAGCTTTAAGCACAGCTGGATCAGTATTCATAGCTTGATTCATCAGCCACTTCTGCCTGTGCTGTGTGACCACAAGGCAAAACTCTTCGGAGCCTCAGCTTACTCATCTGTTGAAAGGGAATCATAATGGCATTGTGTCTTTGAGCTTGTGAGCAGCAGAACCCACTCTAGAAAACTTAAGCCAGACAGGATTTTCTAGAAGGTTATTTGGGGACATAGAGCACCAACAGGAGACCAGAGGCCAAGCCTGGGGACAAATTCCCAAGGCAAACAAGAAACAAGCTGGTAAACAGCGACGGCTTCCCCTCACCCCTGGGAGGGTCAGAGAAAGTGGGAGAGAGAGGTGAGAGTGTGTGCCCCCCAGGTGGTCCCTCGACTGAGGTCATAACTCCCGGGGCTGCTGCAGCCACACCTTCTCTCTACAGGTGTGTGACCTCCTCCCTCTGCCCCTCAGGCTGCCGTCTCAACCCCTGTGGACTTCCCCTGGCCCAAACTGTTTGCACTAAACTCTTCTCAAAAAGCTCCTAGGCATGCGCCGTCTGTATCCTGCAGGAACCCCAGTTCATGAGGGCTCCCCACGACTGCCCTGAGAACATCATCCCTTCCCACTCCTCCAACCCAGTTTCACCCACTGAGGATCTGAAGTTGGGAGGGTGTCTTACTGATGGCCTGGATCTCAGCTCCCCTCCTGACTGCCCCTCCCTAAGGCAGGAAGAAGAAAGATTTACCCGCTCAGTGCCTGACAATGAATGCCTGGAATCACCCTTCTCCCAAGACTTGAAAAAGGGGCCACTGGGAAGGGGGGCAGACGTGAGCACTAACCACGCTTCCTCTTATTCTCTACAAACGTAGTAGCGGGAGTGTTGGTCCTACAGTCGCAACCCCATGGACTGCAGCCCGGCAGGCTCCTCTGCCCGTGGGATTCTCCAGGCAAGAATACTGGAGTGCGCTGCCATCCCCTTCTCCACTACAAATGTAAGAGTGCAGATAAAACGCTCAGCCTGGTGCCGGGTGCATGGAAGAGACAGCTAGTGCTATTGGGCTTATTCAGGTGGAATCCTGGACTCTGTCATGGCCACAGATAGCCTCAAACAGACCTCAGTCCTTGGGGCAGCCTACGTGCACCTCTGCCGCTAGTCCCTGGGATCCTGACTATGCTAGGGGCAGGCTCACTTCAGCGGCCCCTTCTCGCTGCGTGCTGTTAGCCCTGCACATGGGCACGAAAGGCGCAGGACCTGTCTGCATGGAGCATCCACCCTCGAACTCAGCTTGGCCACGTCTCCAGAGACTCTTCCTTTCCACAGGCAATTATGGAGCCACTTCTTTGTGCCAAGCTGTGTACCAAGCACTTGGACAGAGCAGAGAACAAGAATGGCAGAGTTCCAGCCTTCAAAGCGATAGAGGCTGCGAATGTGGAGGTCACAGGGCGGTGACTGACATGTGGTGGCATCTACACTGTGGCCTGGAGGGTGAGTAGGAGTTTGGAGAGCTATCCTAGCCTGCCCACCCTGAAGGTATTTACTTCTCCAGTATCTTCTGTCTATTGTGTGCCCATCCTGTGTACTCAGGTGGACTCAAAAATTGTCCTCTCCTCCAGGCTGTTACCAGCCTCTCATAACTGAGCCAGCTGAAGCCTGCTGACAGAGCTAGAGATGCTTAGAGAAGGGAGCACTCCCTGTGGACTTCCTGGAGGAAGCTGAGATTTGAAAGGCAGTGGAAAGTGACCAGGCCAAAAGGATTTCTTTTCACACTCCCTGATCCACCAGAGGGATTCCTGGTGGGTCTATGAGCACAGTCTGAGGACCCTCTAGGGTGCTGGCTGGGCAAGGGGCCACCAGAAGCTGGACACAGGCTTGGCCGGCAATCCCTGTTTCATAGTCCAGTAGGGCCTGCATGAACCTTCCATGCCAGAGTTTGATTGGTGTTCTCCGTACATGTACCGCACACACGGTCAGAACTAGCCTTCCTAACGTGGGCATCTGCTGTGAAGGTGTTCTATCCAGCCAGGAGTGTTCAACCAGTGAATTTCTAGGTTCTGCTTCTAATCCAGGCTGTCTGGTACATTCAAGTTATTTTCCCTTTTTCAAAGACAACATGCCTGGAGATTGTTCTATGAAGTGTAGAGCCTCCATCAGTAGTGTTTACAAGGTTATATTTGGATATATTTAGATACACTGTGTCCCATTTCCCATCTGTCTCATGTCAGCTTCCCACCATGCAGAGCCTGAGGCAGGGATTCAGGGGCACAAGATTAGAGACGGTGCTTCTTCAGGAAAACCCCCATGAGGGAGTGGAGCAGGGGGAGAAGTGTCGCAGGGAAAGTCTGATCTGGCCTGACGTGGAGGCTCTGGAGAGTAAATCATCTCTCAGCAAAGTTTCCTGCCTGAGGCAAAGGCCAGGCTCCTGCCCTCCCATCAGGAAAGCCCTGGAAAGAGGCCCCGGAAGGAAGAGGGCCTCCTGCCTTCCCGGCTTGGTTGTCAGCAGCTCTACCTGGCTCTCGGACATCTCTGTAGTTGTAAGCACTGGGCACCAAACAGCAGCTGGGAAAGGAGGTGGGCCTTCGGACAAGGGGGCCCTGGGTGGGTCAGCCACACTTCCTACAGCATCTTCTCACCACACCGGCCCCCTTAATCATTTTCTTCTCATAAGCCTGCGAGATTGTAACTGTCCCTCCCTCTGCCAAAAAAAAAAAAAAAAATTCAATTCCTATCTCTCGTCTGGAGCCTGCACAAAGTAGAAACACGTCAACTCTGTGTAGAAAGAGAATGAATCCAGAAAGAAAATGTGAATACACCATCTCTGTCTTCTGAGTGCCCCAAAGAACTGCCTGAAGTCCCTCCTCTGCCTGAAGTCCCTCCTCTGCCGTGGGGCTGGGAAGAGCCAGGCCTGGGGCCTGCTCTTCAATCGGCATCTGCATGACTCAGGGCAGGTCGCATCCCCTCTCTGGAACAAAACTCAGAGGAGCGATATGGTTGGCCCACCGTGCACTGCAGGGCTCAGGATGGGGCAGGCCAATCTGGGCCTGACCCAAGATCCCCACAGGTGGCAGGCAGGGGCTCCTGCAGCCCAGCAACACCCACAGTGCTCACAGCCCAAGGAGACAGGTCAAGGCGCAGAAGTGCTTGGGGTACTGAGAGCTGTGGTCTCCTGGCTGGACCCTAGCTTCTGAGCCACTCCTGTTATGCACTCTGTGCCAGACAGTGGCTACTCCCTCATCCTGCAACGGCTGGGGAGATGGGGGTGCTGGGAACACCCCCAAACGACCCCCAGCATTCAGTGCACCCACAGCTGCACTCTCGCTCCCCATAGGTGATGCCAGTCCCAGTCCTGGGGCTCACAGGGATATCCAGAGGGTGTGGAGGGGTGAGCTTGGGGTTTCAGGGGGTGGTTCCACCCACATTCCCATGCACATCGTGTGTGACGCTCTGTGGTGGCTGCCGAGTGACAGGGAAGAATGCTGCCTCGTGTGCCCTTCATGGAGTCCTCAGTTTAATTAGGGAATGTGTGTTCAGTTACTCAGTCATATCCGACTCTTTGTGACCCCATGAACTGTAGTCTGCCAGGCTCCTCTGTCCATGGGATTTTCTATACATGAATACTGGAGCGGGTTGCCATTTCCTTCTCCAGGGTAATTAGGGAATAACGTACCATTATTCTCAATATCAATCCAACTCCGTACAGTTTGCCTTTCACACACACACACACACACACACACTATCTTTGAAATACTTTCCACATCATTCCAATGGAGGACTCTTATCCCCATTTTATAGATGAGGAAAAATGAGGCCTACAGCTCCAAGGTCACCCAGTGAAGAAACAGCATACACTAGATTCAGCATCAGGCCTCCAGACATTAAATGCTCATGCTTTCCGCTGAGCCCACACTGAAATAGGAATTAATGAGGCTGGTGTCTTGGAGGCAGCGAAACAATATCATAAATAACCTCAGGGGCCCTGGGCTTTCTTTTTTAATAATTGTTTTAGCAAAGTCAGAGGCATATGGAGCTTGCTGTTTTGCAACCTGCTTTTTTTGTTGTTGTTGTTAACAGTATCTTGTGAGCATTTCCCCATGTCGTTAAATATTCTTTTACTGGGCCATCATTTTTAATGGCTGTATGGTATTCCATCACATGAATGCACCATATTTTATTTAACCAATCTCTCTGTTAGACCTTTAAGCTATTTTCAGTTTTTCGCCCTCATAAACAAGGCTGTGATGAGCATCCTTGTACATAAATCTTTGCACCCATTTCAAATTGCATCCTTAGGCCTGAAAGGATACATTCTTTTTAAAAAGGTTTTTGATGTCTATGACCACATTTCCTGAGGTTGTTCATTTTCCCTCATCCTCAAAGACAGAAAAAAACTAACAGAATGAAACTTTAATAACCACGAAATTTTAAAATTTGCCTTATTGTCCCAAATCAGCAGTTTTGTGACTTTGGCAGTTTACCTCTCCTGTCTGGTCACCCAAAAATCCATATATGAAAAAAGGGGTTACACTTTCTTCTGATTCTTTCATTCTCATAAGGCATAGGGAGAACCCCAACTTGCTCAGAGTCATGGTCCACGCCTGGGGTGGAAAAGAATTTCCAGACACGAGGCAGAATGAGAGGAAAATAGAGTTTATTAGAGCAAGAGACGCTGTTAAAACAGAGTTCTGGCTCAAGAAAGAGCTGATCCCTTTCGTGAACTAGTAGCCAATTTTTATAGCATTACAACAAAGAAAATTCCTACTGGAAGGGTGGCATTAGGAGATTGGTTAGGATGTTATAGGGTGGATATTTTACCATATTAATATGAGAGTCAGAAAATGGTCAGTTTGAGTCAGAGGGTGGGGGCTCATGGCAACAGTTGCTATGGGGCTCGATCAGTTCTGGAGGCTTTTGTTCTGTGGCCTTGGTATGAGGCTCTATACATATGACCTTGGTGCAGAGCTGCACACTCAGGTCACAGGAGAGAGCAGGCCCTGTGGGCTTCCTGGAATAAGCAAGGCCTGAGCCAGCCCTGAAAGATGCATCGGGATTAAGAAGAAGGCATGGAGGGAAGAGCAAGTCCAGGTGGGACCCCAGCACCCTCTGTTCTGTTGAGCTTGCAGATGGACTCATGGAATCTTGTGTCCATCTCAGGTCCAGCCAGGTTGCGAGCCACACAGTCTTCTTGGACAGCAGGTCCCAGCTGTCCAACCCAAAGGACAGGAGAGACTTTAGGGACTTCTGGACCTCACGGACTAATGCAGTAACAACACAGGACCTCTACTGCCTGCCTCTGTTCCCCTTCAAGGGAGTGAGACTCCTGTCTTTGGAAGTAAGTAAGAAGAGATTGACACCTGTGAGCAGGGATCCTGCCCCCAGGAAGGGAGTGGAACCAGGTGGCACCAAACGCTGTGACTTTCTGGTTCTAATAAGTGAGATTTTGGCACCAATAACATCTCATTATGCTCTGATTTGGAAGCTGAAGAGATTCATTCATTGAATCACACACCAGCTGACCAGACGGATCCCTGCTTGGTGCTGGGCACTGTGCTGGATGCCAGCCATTCAACAGTGAGCAGACAGTAAGGTCTCCTGGAGCTGACACTCTAGGGGGAGACAGGAACTAGAGAAATGATCACTAAATAAATAAACAGATACGTACAAATTTCGACAAGGGCTCTAAAGAAGTATAAGAGCTCTAAGAACAGGAAATGTTTCAACCTTTGGACGTGGCTGGGGAGAAAGTTTGCCAGAAGAAGTGCCGTTTGCAATGAGATATAAAAAATCAAGGGCTTCCCTGGTGGCTTGGTAGTAAAGAACCCACCTGCCAATGCCGGAGACGCAAGTCTGATCCCCAAGTCAGGAAGATCCACTGGGGAAGGAAATGGCAACCGGCTCAAGTGATCTTGCCTGGGAAATCCCATGGGCAAAGGAGCCTGGTGGGGTTGCAAAGTTCATGGGGTTGCAAAGAGTCAGATACAACTTAGTGACTAAACAAAAAGAAAGAATCAGAGGTGAGCAGATGAAACTGGGCAAGAAGGGAAAGGCACTCCAGGCAGAAAGTGAGAGTCGCTCAGTCACGTCCGACTCTTTGCAAGCCAATGGACTGTCCGTAGAATTCTCTAGGCCAGAATACTGGATTGGGTAGCCTTTCCCTTCTCCAGGGAATCTTCCCAACTCAGGGATCAAGCTGAGGTCTCTGGCATTGCAGGCGGATTCTTTACCAGCTGAGCCACAAGGGAAGCCTGAGAATATTGGAGTGGGTAGCCTATCCCTTCTCCAGGGGGTCTTCCCAACCCAGGAGTCAAACCAGGGTCTCCAGCATTGCAGGTGGATTCTTTACCAACTGAGCTATCAGGGAAGCCCCCATTCCAGGCAGAGGGAACAACATACAAAAGGCCCCACAGCAGGAAGTATCATGGAACCACTGAGGCCCTCCCAAGCCAGTGGCTGGTGCACAGAGCACAAAGGGAGACAGGAAGTGGGTGTCTTGAGAGGCTGCCAGGGTCTACGGGGAGGTTGTCATGAGAAGGCTGTGAGCAGGGACAGCCACCCTAACCAGCCAAGTTCAAGGCAGAAAAAGGATGGGAGGACAGGAGATCGGGGAGCAGAGGCTGGAAGCATATCTGTGGTTCTCCCTGGCTCTGCTGGGCAGCCAGGGAGTTGAGTCTGAGCAGGTACCACCGTGGGGCTTTGCCTCCTACTCCTTCCTGGAGACCCAAGGAGACCCTGGTGCCTCAACATGGAGGCTGGGGACTGAGGGTGTGTGGAGGAGAGTCAGCCTTTGCTCTCCTCATCACAGCTTGTGACAGGGAGTCAGGGGCAGGCCAGGGCCCCCAACATGAGCCAACTGTCATACTGATGTCACTTGGGGACCTTTCAAATAGAATAAGATTTCTACTGACCTCAGCCAGACAGTACACACACACACACACACACACACACATACACACACACACACGCACACTTGCTTGCTTCTCTTGTTTGCAAAGGGAGCTTTCAGAAAATTGTCACTGGAGGCCATGGCTGACTTTTCGTCCCAGTTCAAGTGAAAACCAATCTCCACCACTACATGCTGAGTTCTGACCTGAGGGAGAGACGCATGGGTAGAGATCAGGAGCCTAGAAAATATCCAGCCCTCTGAGCTGGTACCTCCACCAAAGTTCTTAACCCTCACTATGACTCCGCCAGGATTAGGTGTCCTGGTGTGGCAGATGGGAAACCTGAGGCCTGTAGATGGGGGGACACAACTTGCCCAAGGCCACTCTGCCAGAAGGGGGAAAAGACGGCTTTAACCCATGCCTGTCAACTGTGCCGTCCAGGGTTCACTTAGATTAAGCCCAGCCGCTGACGGGGACTCACAGGAAAGGACTACAGGACTGGAATCATGAGGCAGAGCGAGCGAGCAGATAGCTGGTTTGGGAGTGAAAACCCTGGGCAGAGAATGGACAGAGCTGGGCTCCCTCCCTGACTGACACCCTGGCCTTGGCTACTCAGTCACACAGCAGCTCTCTGCCTCAGTTTACCCATTTGTACATCAGGACCCACAAGGAGGGGTGAGGATCACGGAGGGAGTGCATTTCCAATGAAAACAAAAGCCTGGTACAAAGCGGTAGATGGTATTGTCAGCATCATTATTACTGTCATTAATAATAATGCCTGTAATAAATCGCCAGGCTGCCAGATCACGTGCTAAATAAAACGGTGACTACTAATTTCCCCTCACTCTTGTCTGGTGCTCTGGGCTCCTCCAGGCTTCTCCCATCCATCATCCCTCTTTAATCATCCCACAGCCTGCCCTCTGAGGGAGGCCTGGGGTAGGGGCTCCAGGAGCCCAGGCCTCAGGGATCAGCCAGTGCCACTCTCTGTAATAGATGGAGACCTGAGGCCAGGGAGGGAGGGACTCACCCAAGATCACCCCAAAAGGGGGGGGAGGAGCTGGGACTTGGGCCAGTTTCCTGATTCTAAATGCAAGCTGCCCACCTCCTACCCACCCCCTCCCACACCCCCACNTTAGGCCTCCCTCCAATCACTTATTTCTCCTCTCCCCACTTCCTCCATTCCCAGTCACACTTTGTTATTACTCATCCCTGAATTCCGCATTCCCCACACAGACATAATAACCCCCCCCCGACATAGTCCTTCCCCCACAGGCTGCCCTGTGGGAGGCTTTCAGTGGTTTCCCAAAGCTCAAACTCTAAAGCCTTTGTGATCAGTGATCAGACCCTAACTGGCAACCAATTTGCTCCACCCAGACCCAGCTCCCCAGCCAGAGAAGAATAATCAATTCTTTCCAAGTTCGCTCTGTTTACCTGGCTCCACACCTTTCCCTTGAAGTCCCCTGCCTGGACGCCAGCCCCCCGCCTTGAAGTCCCCTGCCTGAAAGCCAGCCCCCCATCTCTGCGGGGTAAATCTTTCCCAAGCCCTCCATTCCCCTTCCTCCAGACTTGCCCACTTCCCAACACAGATCCCCACATTGACAGTGGCCCTTGCGTTGGGAACCCCCAGATTTCTTGTTTTTTCCTCTCTGCTGGCTTTTGCTGAATGTGTCTACTCTCCAATCCCTCTACATACTCCCCCTCCACCAGACTGGGAACCTTCTGAGAGAGGAGTTTCATCTAGTCCAAAGAGTCTCATTCAGGAACTCACACACCAAAGGGACTCAAGAACCATCTGTTGCATCAAAACTTCATCCAGTAATCCCCATGCCCAGCAGTGTCACTCCTAGGCACACATCTAGCAGAAATGCGTGCATACAGTCTCCAAAATCTATGTCCTTGTATGTTCCAAGTAATCGTATGCAATAGCCTAAAACTGGAAGCAAGTCATATACCCATGAGCAGAGAGTGGGTACTTTGTGGAATAGTATATAGCAGGGAAGATGAATTAAACACTACTGTAGACATCAGGCACACGTGAGTCTCACAGACATAATGCTGGGAAAGAGGAGATACGTAGACGAGAACACACTGCATGATTCCAGTTACGTAAAGTTCTGTATCAGCACTAAGCTAAGACGACAGAAGCCGGCGTAGTGGCACACTTCGTCAGGGAAGAGGCAGAAGGGGGAACTTTGGGGCGGTGGAAATGAACACTTTATTCACCTGTGTGGTGGCTTTTAAAAACTGATTGAATGATGTCAAGCAAATTACCTGACCTCTGAGGCTTTTGTTTTTCCAAACGTTAGAGAGACATGGTGCGACCCCAGCTTCCTCCAGCTAGCCCGAGGCTGTGTGGGAATGCCCTGGGGCTAGGAATGGGGAGTCCCTAAACCTGAGAAAGGTCCTGGAAAGCCGCCATCGTTGCATGGACCTGAGACCCTCAGAGGGCCCCCAGCACAAACCAGTCAAACTTGAAATTGTTTGTTCCATGCAGGCACCGGGTCTATTTCCATCCGGGCCCAGACGGGCAGGTGTTTGCCTGGCAAATGACCTGGTGGCGGAAATACAGCACAGCTCCTCCCACTCTCTGGTTCAGGGGTACGCTGATGTTTTAACATCCTGCAGTCAGAGGGAGGGGATGGAAATGCCCTGACTTGCAGAGCCTGCCAACTTCTGTGGTGTAAATACTCCCACCATGGCTGATTTCAAGCTGCCAACGTGATGTCACTGGACAGGCATGGTAAAGACATAGGCAGGGCTGGTTCTGTGCTGGGCACCATGCAAGGCATCGCACACATGTGCTTCCGTCTCAGACTCGCCACAGTGCCGCGACACAGTTACTACAGAGACGGCAGTGCCGAGCGGCGAGCGCTTGCCCGAGGCCCCGCCACTAAGAAGTGCAGGCCTACTTTCTAAGAAGAGCGGGGATTCTTACTGCTGCCCTCCCCCCACCTCCAGAGCCTGGGCTCACCCCCTGCATCAGGCTGGCTCACCCAGTTGCCTCCTTGCCGAGGCTGCTCTGCCAAGGGTCTGGGGCCCGATTCCTCTAGGGCCACTTTCCCTCAAGCTTACTCTCTGCCTCCCAGCTCCAGGACTTTGCTCTCCTGGAAAGAGGTTTGGAAACCAGGAGGGGCCATCCCTGAGAGTCTCTGACTCTGACCCCTCTCAATCAGCCCTGCCCCCTAGTAGTACCCCTGAGGAGCCCCCGCCCATCCTTAATCCCCTGGTGACCAACCTGGTTAGTTCCGGCCCCTGCACTCACACCTCGGGTGGACCACAGGTCACAGGCCTGCTCTGCCCCCTTCCCCTCTCACCCTAGACTCCCCAGGGAGGGGAGCTGTGGGAGCCTGAGAACTATCAGGGCTCAGTGCCGAGAGCTGAATGCATCTGCTGGGGAAATTCCCAGACTCTTGAGAATTCCTAGAGAGCCACTGCCGCCAGAAACTGAAACTTGGTTCCAGCTGCAAGCAACAAAGAAAATACTCACCGACAAGGTGGTGAACTCGCTCAGCTTACCTGCCTAGTCCTGGTCGCCTGAGAAAACTATTCTCAGGTTGCAGAAGGAAACATGAAGCCAAGGGCCGACTATGAGCTCCCCTCCTGCCTTGCCTCCACGGCCTCACCCCCTGAATCCCAGCCCCTTCCCGCCAAGCCAAGGCCAGGGAGGCGGGACGTGATGAGGGTGCTTAAAGGGCAAAGCCAGGCTTAGACCCCCAAGAGTTCTGTGCTTCTAAACCAGGGCACCAAGCAATCAGTGGGTGCACACAGCTGACTATAAAATACAAATGGCATCCCTCATGTGGGTGGTGTTTCAACCTTATCAGTGTGAAAAGCAACAGCAGCCCTAGCTACACTTTCCAAGTCCTACTGTGAGCCGGGCGCTTTGTTTGGAGCCAAGCAGGGGGCAAACAGCCTTTGTCTCGCCTTTAGGCCCTTTGTCTCTGACCTCAGAGCAGAGGCCTGCACGAGGTTGCCCCTGGGGGCCTGGAATCTGAGCTAATGAGGCAACTTCTGGGCCCCACCAGCCCACTGTTAATAGTGTGCCGAGGCGACAGGTGCAAACCAGGACTGTCCCAACAAAACAAGAGGCACAGTCACCCGCCTGTACAGTCAGCATTGTCCCCATTTAAAAGACCAACCAAGGATCAGAGAGATTGCCACTTGCCCAGAGACACAGGGGGTCAGCCAGAAGTGGGACATGGACCCAAATCAGATCTGATTCCAATTTTGTTCCTGCCCCTGGCAGACCCTCAGCCCCTGCTTGCATAGTAATATCTCTCATTGATCACCACTCACCCCAGGCCACTATGTGAGCACTTTACATTCATTATCTCATTAAATTCTCATAATCAGCTTAAGAAATGGGACAACGAGCCTCCCTTTAAAGATGGGGAAATAGGGCAGAGAAGGGCTAAGTAATTTGCCTAGAGTCACACAGCTTGGAATGTTAGAGCGGGGAAGACAAACCCAGACAGTGCTGGAGGTGCGTGAAGGAGGCTGATGTGGGAGCCCCAGAGCCAGGCTACCTGGGAAATATGCTACTGTGAAGTACAGTGGGGGCAGGGGAAGAGCGGGTGACGCGTGGAAAAGAGGTAATCTTGGAGGACTTTCTAAAGAAGGCAGCCACCATCTAAATTAGGAGGGGCCAGTTTGGAAGATCACAGCACAACATCCAAGTTCAGCCACCTCTCTCCTCCCAGTACTCCCAGGCCCCCAGAAGCTCACAGAAAAATGCATGTTCCAGGTTTGGCATTCAAACCTGGAGGGTCAAGAGCTTGTGTTTCCACAGCAACCGTGTCCTTAACAGGATCCGATAAAGACATTATTTGGCTGCAGTAAGCACACATGATCTTCTGATTACGCTGAAGTTACCAAGAGGCAGCCCTCTCCAAGGGGCCCCACCCCTTCTTAGGAAAACGGACGCTGCTCCCCCCCACAAGTTGGGGGATGATACGGGAGGAAGAGTCCTCACACAAGAGAGGGAGAAATAGGGTGGGGGAAGATCAGTGTTTGCCTTAATGGAGTTGCCTGTTCAGCGTTTCTCCTCTTTTATAGATTGAGATAACATGCTCGTCAGGGATATCTTCATTTCCCAGAGCAAAGAAATTAATTACACACTAATGGTGCGATTCAGAAATTAATTTGTACTACCATCTAAAATATGTCATTATTAATCAATTGACAGTGTGGAGCTGGCAGGGAGAGGTGTCCGTTAGGGTCTGGGGTGCTCCGGCTGACCTGGAGCTAGACTCACAGGCTGGGGTTGGAGGCTGCAGGTCAGAAAGGCAGGCCTGAGTATGGTGTAGGAAGAGCACTCGACCAGGACAGAGGGTGGCTGTGGGCAAGTCCTTGGGGTTTCAGGTCTCCAGCCTGCATACCGGGAGGGTAGGTCTCAAGCAGTACTTCTCAAACCTCTCAGAGCTGCAGAGCTTCTTCAGTGTAACAGTAAGCAGAACCCAGCGGCCAAGACACACAGGCTGGGGTCCAAGCCCCTCAGCCCCTGGTTATGGTCCCCAAGCTCTGCGGAGCACAGTTTGAAAGCTTTGAGGGGAGGGCAGGGCAGAGCTGAGAAGCTCTGGGCCTGCCACGCCTGCCTCAGCCCATGTGTCTTGGATGGCTGGTTCTCTGGGGTGGGGGCCTCAGGGTTTGCATCCTTCGGGGAGGCATCCCTGGATCTGTCATGCTCACTACTGTACCTTCAATGTCTGGGACAGGGCCCTGCACACATGCTCAATACATGTTTGTTATATGAATAATGGTTTGGCTAAAGTACCCAGCCGGGAGGGGAGAGCTGCCTTGAACACAGACATAGTGGCTCTAGCACCCGTAATCTTACCCCCCACTGACCCCTCTCCCAAGAGCACTGGCTAATATCCACAGTTTCCTTCTCACACTTGTGCTGTGCTTAGTCCCTAAGTCGTGTCCAATTTTTTGCAACCCCATGGACTGTAGCCCACCAGGCTCCTCTGTCCATGGGCATTCTCCAGGCAAGAATCCTCCTCCAGGGGATCTTCCCAACCCAGGGATCGAACCCAGTTCTCCCGCATTGCAGGCAGATTCTTTACTGTCTGAGCCANTCCAATTTTTTGCAACCCCATGGACTGTAGCCCACCAGGCTCCTCTGTCCATGGGCATTCTCCAGGCAAGAATCCTCCTCCAGGGGATCTTCCCAACCCAGGGATCGAACCCAGTTCTCCCGCATTGCAGGCAGATTCTTTACTGTCTGAGCCACCAGGGAAGCCCTCTCTCATGCTTACCAGTCACCAACAGGATCTACTCCCCTGCTATAGCTTGATCTACTGTGGTGGGCAGCGTGCATATCATTATTCCCATTTAGGAGATAAGGAAGCGAGGTTCCAAGAGGCCAAACTAGCACAAGGGAGGCCAGCTGGGGTGGAGGCGAGGGAGCTCTTGCGTGACAGGGCAGGAGTCCCACTCAGCCCACCTCCCACTGAAGGAAAAGGCCAGAGAATCCAACCTTTATGCAGAACAGTTCACTAGTCTGGTGGTGCTCCAGAGGAACCACAGGGACACGTGGGACCTGAGAGTGAAGTGGAGCAGCCACATCATTTTTCAGAGGGGGAAACTGAGTCCCAAAGAGAGGAAGAATTGACAAAGACCTCCCAACAAAGGAATGCAGGGAATCCCTGGTGATTTACCTGTTGAGGACGGTGCCTCCCTGTCCTTGGTGACTCAGGTGTTGGTCTCATTAGAACCCGGAGGCTGGACAGGATGACCCTCAGCGCTGTAAGGCCGGAAGATGCTGTGAGTCAGAAGTGAACAGTAAGTGAACTGGCCGGGAAATCGCAGAATCAACGATGCTTTCCCAGGTGATCTGTGGGCTTCGTGAGAAGCAGTGGAAAGAGCTTTGTGATGGAGGAGCTACTTCCCCTACCCTTGCCTCAACCCTGCAGGTGGAAAGGAGCCTTCTTGCGCTCTTTTAATAAACCAGCATTTATTGGGAACCACTGAGCGCCAGCCATCTCCCACTTGGCATTCCACTCAGTCTTCAGCACTATCCCATTCACGGGGGAAGAGACTGAAGCCCAGAGAGTGAAGGGACTCCCCAGAGTCACCCAGTCTGCTGCGGGGCCCAGGATGCCCGGGGAGCAAGGGAGCTGTGGAGCAGGTATGAAGAGGAATGGGGAGGAGAAGGAAAATGTTCAGCATGGTTTCCCTGGAGACGCTGACTGCCCATAGCCACTCTCACCCAAGACAAATAACGATTATAATCCACAACATCAACAGACACCCGAAGTGGCTCTCCATTTCCAGGGCAGGGGGAAGGAGCCAGCAATGCTGCGTCCTGGCCTTAACTCTGCCCACTGTGGAATGTTGGACAAATGATCCCCCTGTCTCCTCATCAGTAAACTGAGTTAAGTCCCTCAGGCTTGGCTTTGGGTTGGTTCGGGTAGAGGTGGGTGGGTTTGAGTGTAAAAGATATGTTTGTCACTCAGTAGTGTCCCCCATGGACAGTAGGCAGATTCTTTACCATCTGACCCACCAGGGAAGCCCATGCATACTGGAGTGGGTAGCCTATCCCGTCTCCAGGGGATCTTCCCAACTGAGGAATCGAGCCAAGGCCTCCTGTGCTGCAGGCAGATTCTTTACCAGCTGATCCACCAGGGAAGTGTGGGTCGCTCAGCCCTGCCCAGCTCGTTGCAACCCCAGGGGCTGAAGCCCACCAGGCTCCTCTGTCCATGGGATTTTCCAGGAAAGAATGTTGGAGTGGGTGGCCATTTCCTTCTCCAGGGGATATTCGAACCCCGGGTCTCCTGCACTGCAGGCAGATTCTTTACTGACTGAACTACAAGGGAAGCCAGCATAGTTAAGCTATTAACACAATGAATGCCACTGGAGGGCGGTAAGCTTGTTGGGTTGGGTTGAGTTTGGACTGAGTTAGACAGAGAGCTGACCCTGAGGGAGAAGTCTTGGGGGCTAAGTTGATGTTCATGGACCCATAGCAAACCTGGGCACCACACATGCCTGGTTCCCTGTCCTTCCTTGGTGCTTATTACAATAGAACTAGGCTCAACCCCAGAGAAAGTAAGACATGCTTAAATGTGTATTGCTCCAACTGCCTTCGGAAACCTCTCAGTAATCCTCCCAGAGAAGCCCCCTTTTAAACTGCACAAGGCTTGGCTCCTCTCTCTGTCCAGTCGTGTTCCCCCTGCTTCCTAAGGTCCCCCTCAGGGACCTTCTCAAGGTCTGCCTTAAGCAATCATGCCTGACAGCTAAGGGACCAATGTGTGCGTGCTAAATCACTTCAGTCGTGTCTGACTCTTTGTGACCCCATGGACTGTAGCCTGCCAGGCTCCTCTGTCCATGGATTCTCCAAGCAAAAACACTGGAGTGGGTTGCCATGCCCTCCTCCAGGGGATCTTCCCAACCCAGGGATTGAACCTGTGTCTCCTGTGGCTCCTGCATTGCAGGCAGAATCTTCATCACGAGCCGCCAGGGAAGCCCTAAGGGACCAATAGTTGAGTTTACCAGGGGTGGAGGGTACTAGGTATTTCAGGGACTTTGGGGCTGGGTGAGGGCAGCAATAAGATAAACGTGGGAAAACTGTTATGGGCTGAGGCATTCTCTCCTCTCTGTGTTCCAACACATACCTGTCCTAGGGGCCAAGTATTTAGAACCTTGGAGAAATCTGCCTAATCCATTCGTTAGCTCCTTTTGCATCTGGTCCTACTCATGACAATGATGCCTTTCCAGAGAAGCCTTCCGAACATGATGCTCTAATGCTGAAATATGAGCTCTCTAGGGATCTCTGTCTCCTTGGTAGTATAGGGGTGGGGAAAGACATTTTGAAAATTCAGGGACTTTTCGTTCTCATCAAGCCACAAAATGAAGGGAACTATTCACTTCCTCTAAGTCAAAGCCAGTCTCAAGTTTGGAGATGTGCCCCCAACATCATGCCATGGTTATGAGAAGTTACCTCAGGGGAGGGATCTCTCTAGAACCCACTTCCCTCATATGCACCGTGTAACTTCTCTGCATCACTAGCATGGGCTTGCTCACAACGTGGCGGCTGCTGCTGCTGCTGCTGCGGCACTTCAGTCGTGTCCGACTCTGTGTGACCCCATAGATGGCAGCCCACCAGGCTCCCCCGTCCCTGGGATTCTCCAGGCAAGAATACTGGAGTGGGTTGCCATTTCCTTCTCCAGTGCATGAAAGAGAAAAGTGAAAGTGAAGTCGCTCAGTCTGTCCGACTGTTAGCGACCCCATGGACTGCAGCCCACCAGGCTACTCCGTCCATTGGATTTTCCAGGCAAGAGTACTGGGGTGGGGTGCCATTGCCTTCCCGGCACAACATGGCAGTCTCGCCATATTCCCATTGCTTACGTGGCAGCTCATGGCTCCAAGAAACCAAGGTAGGAGTTGCCAGTGCTTCTAAAGGCTTAGCCTGGATCGGGCACAGCTTCACTCCTGCTGCTGTTTACAGTCAGAGCAGCCACAGGCCAGTCAAGAGTCAAGGAAAGAAGACACATATCCACCGCTGAGTGGGGAGCAGGTCTAAGGCGCTGTGGTCTTATTTACCCCACTGTAGGTGTATTAGTTTTCTATTGCTGCTATAACAAATCACAAATCACACATTTAGTGACCTAAAATTCACAGCCATTTATTAGGTCAGCAGCCTAGCCACAGCATGGCGCAGCTGGTTCTTTGTGATTCACCAAATTAAGGTTTTCTCAAGGATCTGGGGATTAAAAACCCTTGAAGCTCATTCAGGTTGTGGGCAGAGTTCAGTTCCATGGAGTCGTAGGACTGAATTTCCTGTTCCTTTGTCAGCTACTTCCACCTTCTATGGGCTTCCTGCCCTCTTTGGTTCTGTCTCCTTCCTCCATCTTGAAGCCTGCAATGGAGACTCAAATTCTTCTCAAGGTTTGCGTCTCCCTGGCCTCCCCTTCCGATTCATCTCCCCACTGACTCTTCTGCTTTCAAGGGCTCCTGTGATTATGCAGCATCCATCCAGATAATCCAGGTTAGCCTCTCTATTTTAAGGTAAGCTCATTAATAACTTTAATTCCAGCTGCAAAGTCCCTTCACACCAGGAAGTGGATCTGTATTTAATTGACTAGCCAGAAGCAGGAGCCTTGGGGGAATATCTTCAGAATTCTGCTGTCTCAGATCATCATCCTTTCCTAGAAAGATCTGTACAACAGTAAGATCTGGTGGGACACAGAGAAAGAGGTGTCCCTGGCAGGAGGTGCAATAGCGGCAAAGACATCCAGACAAGACTGTCAGCGCATGCTGGGGAAAAGTTCACCACGTAGGATGTTGTCAGAGGGTATGAGGAGGCAGTGGAGGGTCCCCAAAGGGGTCCACACTGAAAAATCAGAACTGCAGAGGGAACCACACTTTGGTTCAGAGGTAATTAACTGGGATCTCAAGCACCCCTCTGGAAGTGGTAGAGGGCACACTGTGGTATTCAGAATGCCCTAAAATTTGAAAAATTCTACCGATACACGGATACACGCATTTTCTTTCTAGACAGAAGCTTTTATCCTATTCTCCAAGGAGTCCAAGACCTACAAAAGGAAAAGACCACTGATCATTGATTTTTTCATTCTACTCATTCTTATCAGAAGCCATCTATAGCTAGGCTCTGTGCTGGGCACTGGAGAAGCCAACACAAACAAGAAAGTCTCAGTTCTCACCCTTCATGGATTAACAGTCACGTGGGGTGTGGACAGTGATTGGACATTGACAATTCCGAATGATGTGGGCTGAGACAGGCAAGTACAGAGCATGTAAGACACGCAGAACTCAGGCGCAGAGGTTAGCCAGGGCTTTCTGGAGGAAGTGACACCTGAAGAAGTCAACCAAGGGAGCAGGTGGAAGGCATCAGAAGAGGATTTAGAGCAAAGGGGGCTCTAAAGCCTAGAGATGCCAAAAATACAGTGTGCGTGCATGCTAAGTCACTTCAGTTATGTCTGACTGTGCAGCCCCGTGGACTGTAGCCCACCAGGCTCCTCTGTCAGTGGGATTCTCCAGGCAAGAATACTGGCGTGGACTGCCATTTCCTTCTCCAGGGGATCTTCCTGACCCAGAGACTGAACCCAGGTCTCCTGCACTGAAGGCAGATTCTTTACCGTCTGAGCCACTAGGGACGTCCAAAAAAACACAGCAGCTTTGTGGAAATGCAGCCACCTGCTCTTCTCCTATGCCATCTTGAGCCCTTCCTCCCACTCCTCTGGATGCAGACAGGCCTTCTCTGTGCACACTTCCGTTTTGTCCATCCTCACCTCTAAGGCTGGCAGATTAAGATGTGTGGCACATTGCACTTGTGCTGTGTGACCTTGGGCAAGTCAGTAACCCCCTCTGGGCCTCAGTTCCCACCAGCTGAATAAGGCAGTCAAAAAGTTCTTGAAAACCCTGGAGCTCAATCTACGACCCTGTCTGCCCTGTTTTGGGAATGTCCTTACTCTATTCAAATCTCACCCAAACGCCAGAGCAAAGAGAGCTGGACCTGCAGGGGAAGAGGGGAGACAGGCTGTGACCTGGTGTGCTGGGGGAGGTGAGAGAGGGAGCCTGCTCCCCGCCTTCCAGCACAAACCCGCCACTAATGAGGCCTGGCTTTGGAGTAATTAGCCTCAATCACAGCGCGGTGCATTAGGCAGACACGGTCTTGGTGCGGTTGTGACTCCCAGGACACAGGGGCCCAGGGCTTTGAACAGTGCATTACAGCAGGGGATGTGTCCTAATGTTACTTAATTACCCCAGACAGCCTCAGATGTAATCGAGCCTGGATGGGCTGGCAGGAACGGGTGCAGACGTCCAGAGGAGGCTGATGCGTTTATAATGATGCTACTTTGCAAGACAAATCCGGCCTTAGTGGGCTGACAGTGAGGAGGCCGGGGTCGGTGTGGGAGGGAAGAGGCCACAATGGCATCGAAACAAGGGCCCCTTCTTGCCCCACACCCTAGGAAATCTTGATCCTAGTTTGACTGGATGTCTCCATTCATCTGCCTGAGGCAGCAGGAGTTTGGGGGGATGGGAGGCATCTTTACTTTTCATCCTTCATCCAAGAGGCTGTAGGCATCAACGTTTTCCTCTTTGTTCTTTCATTTCCAGGCAGTGGTCAGTGATGGATAAAGGAAGATGCATTGGCAGGGGGTAGTCAGTGGACACTTCAGAGAGAGTGCAAGGCAGGGTAGTACCCTCAAGGATGCAGTAGACAAGTTTGAAAGAAAGCCCCAGGGCAGGCAGATGAGCTCTAAAATACAAATCTAGACACTGAGCTTTGAAGGCACACTCTCAGGACAGTGCTCCTGTCAATATGTGTCTCCCCAGAGGCCAGAGATCTAGTGATGCAGGAGCCTGTGGTCCCTGAAAGGTCCTTGAAAGCAGGGACCATGTCTGCCTTGCTCACCTTCATAGTCCCAGCACCTAGCACAGTGCCTGGCCATAGTAAGTGCTCAATAAGTGTATGTCAGTATGAATAAGGAAATGAATGCCACTCACCCACCTGTCCACTTGGGCTAGTTATTTCCCTCAGTGGACCTTGGTGTCCTCGTTCAGGAAGCGGGCTAATGATAGCCAGATCACCCCCTAAGGGCGCCAATGGCACCTGGTCAGGTGAGCTGATGACCATCATAGCACTTTGAAGGTGTGGGAGCCCCTAACAGAGGTGCCGGAAGCCATCACACCTGGGGCCTGCTCTCTCTCCCATCTCCGCTGCCGAATTCCACAGGCCACCTCGGGCCACTCTGACCACCTGGACCAGTGGGAAGAGGAGATCAGATCGCAGTAGACACGACTGTGATGAAGCTGCTCTAGGCTTGGGGAGGCCAAGGACTCACTTGTGCTTTCCTCCTTCAGTCCCTCTCTCCCTCCTGGGCTGGTCTTGATCCCCACACACCCAGGAAATTGGGTTTCTGGCATCTTGAGTAGTCATGCTTCCAATAATTTCTGGACTGCCTTCCATGGAAGAGAAAGTTCTTGGAGGAAGTTCTTCCTGAATATTAGTAGAGAGGTAATGCCATTCAGGTGGGGGCTTGTTCAGGGGTCAGTTTCAAATGCCAAGTAGAGGTGTTACTATACAAGGCATCTGGGCAAGTGCTTCCCATCGATTGTTAGACAGGCAGGCAGGAGGGACTTGGAAGACAAGCTGCCTGCGTGGGATCTGATCTAAGACTCAGAGTTTGGGTGCGGGGAGGGGAGGTAGACTGATGACTTGGGCTCTAGAGCAAGGAGAGAGAGAAAGGGCAGACAAATCATCACGGCAGCCAGTGCTGGGCAAGAAGTTGGGAGCATACCCTCAAAGTTGGGAGCACACCATCCCACCCACCCTCAACAGGGGAAGACAGCATCAGAAGATACAGTGAAGCTGATACAGTGGAGCATCATCTTCTCGTCTCCCCCTCTGGACCACCTGGGACATTTTCAAGAATCTCTGCCCCCAGCTTGCTGTGTGAATTTAATTCCTGGGCTTGAGCATCTCCACTTGGACAATGAGCAGGCTGGACTATATTGTTGCTCTGTCCCTTCTAACTTTGACATTCATCTGCTGGTCACACCAAGGGGGCTATGGGAGGCACTGGCTCTCCTGGGGATCAGGGTCCCTGTCACTGCACCCCAGAACCCACACACCTCCTCCCTTGGGACCCAGCAGTCACTGTGACCTACAATGACTTTGAGGGATGCTGCTCTGTACCCTGCCCAATGGGCCATGTGCCAACACCTGCCTTCTCCCCACGCGCCATCCGTCACTGTCTCAGCGTGTCGCTGGGAAGACAGCTTCATTAGCTCCTCCAGAGCCATCCATCCCCTGGTGCAGAGACAATGAAGCCCTCCCACCCGCATCAGGCTGGGAGGGCCCAGAACCCTAAAAGCAGTTTCTGCAGGGCCATCCTGCTGTCCCTGCTCCCTGTATAGCTGTCCCGCCAGAGGTCATGAGTGTTTCCCACAAGGCAGGAGGCCCTAGCGCCTCAGAATGTGTTCCCGACAATTCCCTCACCACCTGTCGTCTTGCCTGGAGTCCCACCATTAGAGGGGTCACTGAGGGACTTCCGCCTGCACAAGTCTATCACAAGACACGCACCTCCCTCTTGAGAAGGAAGAGCATTGGGCTAAGTGGTGAAGGTGCTCCTTCCTCTGCTCTGTGACTTTGGCAACTGGTTTCCCTTTCCCTGGCCTCAGTTTTCCCATCTTTAAATGAGGGAGTTGACCTAGGATCTAGATAATCTCCAAGCCTCTTCATATCCAATATTATGAAGTTCCATGGGGGGATTGTGTGTGTGTGTGTGCGCGCACATACTCAGTCGTGTCTAACTCTCTGTAACACCATGGACTGTAGCAAACCGGCTCCTCTGTCCATGGGATTTTCCAGGCAAGAATACTGGAGAGACTTGCCATTTCCTACTCCAGGGGATCTTCCTGACCCGGGGATCAAACCCTCGTCTCCAGCATCTCCTTCATTGGCAGGTGAGTTCTTTTCCACTGGCACCATCTGAGAAGCCCTATAGAGGAATTCTGGAGTCCTGAAAAGAGGTCAGTACATCTGGGGGAAAGGAAGTACTCAGCCCCTCTGCAGGAACCAAGGCCATGAAGCACATGGCTCAGATTTGTGAGACAAAATCCAATCAGTTGATGAGCATAGTTCTCCCCTTTAAGCCACTTCTTAATAAGTGACCCCCAAGTGGCACATCCAGTGACCAGACCTGGCCTCAGGGGCTCTACCAAGCAGTGAGCAGTGGGCAGAGTTTCCCACACCAATGCCTTGGTGTCTGGGCTGATAACAGAGGCAGGAAGGAGAATGATTTCTTCCAAAGGGCCAGGAGATGATTCTGTCATCCCTAATGAAATGGAGAGGGAATGCATACTTCCAGGCTATCTGGACTTCTTCATGGGTTTAATGGAGAAAAGAGAGTCATCCCTTCCCACCTATTTGCTCACCTCAACAGATGGAAACCCCTTGGTTTTCAGAGGACCAAGGGGAGGAGGCAACTCACCTGTATTGCAACAGTGTACGAGGAAACCTCCATCTCCATGAACAAAATCACATTGTATCCTCCAAGGCTGAGCTCCAAAGAAACAGCCCCTCTCCGTGGGGCAGTCTGGGTTGTAGTTAGGTGGGTGGATGGGAAGCTCTCTGAAAGGTCTCTAAAACTGAACCTCATGCAGCCATGATAACGGATGCTAGGTCCTGTCTCTTATACACATCTAGATGTGTATAAGAGACAGGCTTTGAACAGTGCATTACAGCAGGGGATGTGTCCTAATGTTACTTAATTACCCCAGACAGCCTCAGATGTAATCGAGCCTGGATGGGCTGGCAGGAACGGGTGCAGACGTCCAGAGGAGGCTGATGCGTTTATAATGATGCTACTTTGCAAGACAAATCCGGCCTTAGTGGGCTGACAGTGAGGAGGCCGGGGTCGGTGTGGGAGGGAAGAGGCCACAATGGCATCGAAACAAGGGCCCCTTCTTGCCCCACACCCTAGGAAATCTTGATCCTAGTTTGACTGGATGTCTCCATTCATCTGCCTGAGGCAGCAGGAGTTTGGGGGGATGGGAGGCATCTTTACTTTTCATCCTTCATCCAAGAGGCTGTAGGCATCAACGTTTTCCTCTTTGTTCTTTCATTTCCAGGCAGTGGTCAGTGATGGATAAAGGAAGATGCATTGGCAGGGGGTAGTCAGTGGACACTTCAGAGAGAGTGCAAGGCAGGGTAGTACCCTCAAGGATGCAGTAGACAAGTTTGAAAGAAAGCCCCAGGGCAGGCAGATGAGCTCTAAAATACAAATCTAGACACTGAGCTTTGAAGGCACACTCTCAGGACAGTGCTCCTGTCAATATGTGTCTCCCCAGAGGCCAGAGATCTAGTGATGCAGGAGCCTGTGGTCCCTGAAAGGTCCTTGAAAGCAGGGACCATGTCTGCCTTGCTCACCTTCATAGTCCCAGCACCTAGCACAGTGCCTGGCCATAGTAAGTGCTCAATAAGTGTATGTCAGTATGAATAAGGAAATGAATGCCACTCACCCACCTGTCCACTTGGGCTAGTTATTTCCCTCAGTGGACCTTGGTGTCCTCGTTCAGGAAGCGGGCTAATGATAGCCAGATCACCTCCTAAGGGCGCCAGTGGCACCTGGTCAGGTGAGCTGATGACCATCATAGCACTTTGAAGGTGTGGGAGCCCCTAACAGAGGTGCCGGAAGCCATCACACCTGGGGCCTGCTCTCTCTCCCATCTCCGCTGCCGAATTCCACAGGCCACCTCGGGCCACTCTGACCACCTGGACCAGTGGGAAGAGGAGATCAGATCGCAGTAGACACGACTGTGATGAAGCTGCTCTAGGCTTGGGGAGGCCAAGGACTCACTTGTGCTTTCCTCCTTCAGTCCCTCTCTCCCTCCTGGGCTGGTCTTGATCCCCACACACCCAGGAAATTGGGTTTCTGGCATCTTGAGTAGTCATGCTTCCAATAATTTCTGGACTGCCTTCCATGGAAGAGAAAGTTCTTGGAGGAAGTTCTTCCTGAATATTAGTAGAGAGGTAATGCCATTCAGGTGGGGGCTTGTTCAGGGGTCAGTTTCAAATGCCAAGTAGAGGTGTTACTATACAAGGCATCCGGGCAAGTGCTTCCCATCGATTGTTAGACAGGCAGGCAGGAGGGACTTGGAAGACAAGCTGCCTGCGTGGGATCTGATCTAAGACTCAGAGTTTGGGTGCGGGGAGGGGAGGTAGACTGATGACTTGGGCTCTAGAGCAAGGAGAGAGAGAAAGGGCAGACAAATCATCACGGCAGCCAGTGCTGGGCAAGAAGTTGGGAGCATACCCTCAAAGTTGGGAGCACACCATCCCACCCACCCTCAACAGGGGAAGACAGCATCAGAAGATACAGTGAAGCTGATACAGTGGAGCATCATCTTCTCGTCTCCCCCTCTGGACCACCTGGGACATTTTCAAGAATCTCTGCCCCCAGCTTGCTGTGTGAATTTAATTCCTGGGCTTGAGCATCTCCACTTGGACAATGAGCAGGCTGGACTATATTGTTGCTCTGTCCCTTCTAACTTTGACATTCATCTGCTGGTCACACCAAGGGGGCTATGGGAGGCACTGGCTCTCCTGGGGATCAGGGTCCCTGTCACTGCACCCCAGAACCCACACACCTCCTCCCTTGGGACCCAGCAGTCACTGTGACCTACAATGACTTTGAGGGATGCTGCTCTGTACCCTGCCCAATGGGCCATGTGCCAACACCTGCCTTCTCCCCACGCGCCATCCGTCACTGTCTCAGCGTGTCGCTGGGAAGACAGCTTCATTAGCTCCTCCAGAGCCATCCATCCCCTGGTGCAGAGACAATGAAGCCCTCCCACCCGCATCAGGCTGGGAGGGCCCAGAACCCTAAAAGCAGTTTCTGCAGGGCCATCCTGCTGTCCCTGCTCCCTGTATAGCTGTCCCGCCAGAGGTCATGAGTGTTTCCCACAAGGCAGGAGGCCCTAGCGCCTCAGAATGTGTTCCCGACAATTCCCTCACCACCTGTCGTCTTGCCTGGAGTCCCACCATTAGAGGGGTCACTGAGGGACTTCCGCCTGCACAAGTCTATCACAAGACACGCACCTCCCTCTTGAGAAGGAAGAGCATTGGGCTAAGTGGTGAAGGTGCTCCTTCCTCTGCTCTGTGACTTTGGCAACTGGTTTCCCTTTCCCTGGCCTCAGTTTTCCCATCTTTAAATGAGGGAGTTGACCTAGGATCTAGATAATCTCCAAGCCTCTTCATATCCAATATTATGAAGTTCCATGGGGGGATTGTGTGTGTGTGTGTGCGCGCACATACTCAGTCGTGTCTAACTCTCTGTAACACCATGGACTGTAGCAAACCGGCTCCTCTGTCCATGGGATTTTCCAGGCAAGAATACTGGAGAGACTTGCCATTTCCTACTCCAGGGGATCTTCCTGACCCGGGGATCAAACCCTCGTCTCCAGCATCTCCTTCATTGGCAGGTGAGTTCTTTTCCACTGGCACCATCTGAGAAGCCCTATAGAGGAATTCTGGAGTCCTGAAAAGAGGTCAGTACATCTGGGGGAAAGGAAGTACTCAGCCCCTCTGCAGGAACCAAGGCCATGAAGCACATGGCTCAGATTTGTGAGACAAAATCCAATCAGTTGATGAGCATAGTTCTCCCCTTTAAGCCACTTCTTAATAAGTGACCCCCAAGTGGCACATCCAGTGACCAGACCTGGCCTCAGGGGCTCTACCAAGCAGTGAGCAGTGGGCAGAGTTTCCCACACCAATGCCTTGGTGTCTGGGCTGATAACAGAGGCAGGAAGGAGAATGATTTCTTCCAAAGGGCCAGGAGATGATTCTGTCATCCCTAATGAAATGGAGAGGGAATGCATACTTCCAGGCTATCTGGACTTCTTCATGGGTTTAATGGAGAAAAGAGAGTCATCCCTTCCCACCTATTTGCTCACCTCAACAGATGGAAACCCCTTGGTTTTCAGAGGATCAAGGGGAGGAGGCAACTCACCTGTATTGCAACAGTGTACGAGGAAACCTCCATCTCCATGAACAAAATCACATTGTATCCTCCAAGGCTGAGCTCCAAAGAAACAGCCCCTCTCCNCTGAGTGGGGAGCAGGTCTAAGGCGCTGTGGTCTTATTTACCCCACTGTAGGTGTATTAGTTTTCTATTGCTGCTATAACAAATCACAAATCACACATTTAGTGACCTAAAATTCACAGCCATTTATTAGGTCAGCAGCCTAGCCACAGCATGGCGCAGCTGGTTCTTTGTGATTCACCAAATTAAGGTTTTCTCAAGGATCTGGGGATTAAAAACCCTTGAAGCTCATTCAGGTTGTGGGCAGAGTTCAGTTCCATGGAGTCGTAGGACTGAATTTCCTGTTCCTTTGTCAGCTACTTCCACCTTCTATGGGCTTCCTGCCCTCTTTGGTTCTGTCTCCTTCCTCCATCTTGAAGCCTGCAATGGAGACTCAAATTCTTCTCAAGGTTTGCGTCTCCCTGGCCTCCCCTTCCGATTCATCTCCCCACTGACTCTTCTGCTTTCAAGGGCTCCTGTGATTATGCAGCATCCATCCAGATAATCCAGGTTAGCCTCTCTATTTTAAGGTAAGCTCATTAATAACTTTAATTCCAGCTGCAAAGTCCCTTCACACCAGGAAGTGGATCTGTATTTAATTGACTAGCCAGAAGCAGGAGCCTTGGGGGAATATCTTCAGAATTCTGCTGTCTCAGATCATCATCCTTTCCTAGAAAGATCTGTACAACAGTAAGATCTGGTGGGACACAGAGAAAGAGGTGTCCCTGGCAGGAGGTGCAATAGCGGCAAAGACATCCAGACAAGACTGTCAGCGCATGCTGGGGAAAAGTTCACCACGTAGGATGTTGTCAGAGGGTATGAGGAGGCAGTGGAGGGTCCCCAAAGGGGTCCACACTGAAAAATCAGAACTGCAGAGGGAACCACACTTTGGTTCAGAGGTAATTAACTGGGATCTCAAGCACCCCTCTGGAAGTGGTAGAGGGCACACTGTGGTATTCAGAATGCCCTAAAATTTGAAAAATTCTACCGATACACGGATACACGCATTTTCTTTCTAGACAGAAGCTTTTATCCTATTCTCCAAGGAGTCCAAGACCTACAAAAGGAAAAGACCACTGATCATTGATTTTTTCATTCTACTCATTCTTATCAGAAGCCATCTATAGCTAGGCTCTGTGCTGGGCACTGGAGAAGCCAACACAAACAAGAAAGTCTCAGTTCTCACCCTTCATGGATTAACAGTCACGTGGGGTGTGGACAGTGATTGGACATTGACAATTCCGAATGATGTGGGCTGAGACAGGCAAGTACAGAGCATGTAAGACACGCAGAACTCAGGCGCAGAGGTTAGCCAGGGCTTTCTGGAGGAAGTGACACCTGAAGAAGTCAACCAAGGGAGCAGGTGGAAGGCATCAGAAGAGGATTTAGAGCAAAGGGGGCTCTAAAGCCTAGAGATGCCAAAAATACAGTGTGCGTGCATGCTAAGTCACTTCAGTTATGTCTGACTGTGCAGCCCCGTGGACTGTAGCCCACCAGGCTCCTCTGTCAGTGGGATTCTCCAGGCAAGAATACTGGCGTGGACTGCCATTTCCTTCTCCAGGGGATCTTCCTGACCCAGAGACTGAACCCAGGTCTCCTGCACTGAAGGCAGATTCTTTACCGTCTGAGCCACTAGGGACGTCCAAAAAAACACAGCAGCTTTGTGGAAATGCAGCCACCTGCTCTTCTCCTATGCCATCTTGAGCCCTTCCTCCCACTCCTCTGGATGCAGACAGGCCTTCTCTGTGCACACTTCCGTTTTGTCCATCCTCACCTCTAAGGCTGGCAGATTAAGATGTGTGGCACATTGCACTTGTGCTGTGTGACCTTGGGCAAGTCAGTAACCCCCTCTGGGCCTCAGTTCCCACCAGCTGAATAAGGCAGTCAAAAAGTTCTTGAAAACCCTGGAGCTCAATCTACGACCCTGTCTGCCCTGTTTTGGGAATGTCCTTACTCTATTCAAATCTCACCCAAACGCCAGAGCAAAGAGAGCTGGACCTGCAGGGGAAGAGGGGAGACAGGCTGTGACCTGGTGTGCTGGGGGAGGTGAGAGAGGGAGCCTGCTCCCCGCCTTCCAGCACAAACCCGCCACTAATGAGGCCTG
This sequence comes from Oreotragus oreotragus, assembly GCA_006410675.1. Lineage (NCBI taxonomy): Eukaryota > Metazoa > Chordata > Mammalia > Artiodactyla > Bovidae > Oreotragus > Oreotragus oreotragus. The sequence goes on from SJYX01004975.1 coordinate 253,944, forward strand.
GCTTTGGAGTAATTAGCCTCAATCACAGCGCGGTGCATTAGGCAGACACGGTCTTGGTGCGGTTGTGACTCCCAGGACACAGGGGCCCAGGGCTTTGAACAGTGCATTACAGCAGGGGATGTGTCCTAATGTTACTTAATTACCCCAGACAGCCTCAGATGTAATCGAGCCTGGATGGGCTGGCAGGAACGGGTGCAGACGTCCAGAGGAGGCTGATGCGTTTATAATGATGCTACTTTGCAAGACAAATCCGGCCTTAGTGGGCTGACAGTGAGGAGGCCGGGGTCGGTGTGGGAGGGAAGAGGCCACAATGGCATCGAAACAAGGGCCCCTTCTTGCCCCAAACCCTAGGAAATCTTGATCCTAGTTTGACTGGATGTCTCCATTCATCTGCCTGAGGCAGCAGGAGTTTGGGGGGATGGGAGGCATCTTTACTTTTCATCCTTCATCCAAGAGGCTGTAGGCATCAACGTTTTCCTCTTTGTTCTTTCATTTCCAGGCAGTGGTCAGTGATGGATAAAGGAAGATGCATTGGCAGGGGGTAGTCAGTGGACACTTCAGAGAGAGTGCAAGGCAGGGTAGTACCCTCAAGGATGCAGTAGACAAGTTTGAAAGAAAGCCCCAGGGCAGGCAGATGAGCTCTAAAATACAAATCTAGACACTGAGCTTTGAAGGCACACTCTCAGGACAGTGCTCCTGTCAATATGTGTCTCCCCAGAGGCCAGAGATCTAGTGATGCAGGAGCCTGTGGTCCCTGAAAGGTCCTTGAAAGCAGGGACCATGTCTGCCTTGCTCACCTTCATAGTCCCAGCACCTAGCACAGTGCCTGGCCATAGTAAGTGCTCAATAAGTGTATGTCAGTATGAATAAGGAAATGAATGCCACTCACCCACCTGTCCACTTGGGCTAGTTATTTCCCTCAGTGGACCTTGGTGTCCTCGTTCAGGAAGCGGGCTAATGATAGCCAGATCACCTCCTAAGGGCGCCAGTGGCACCTGGTCAGGTGAGCTGATGACCATCATAGCACTTTGAAGGTGTGGGAGCCCCTAACAGAGGTGCCGGAAGCCATCACACCTGGGGCCTGCTCTCTCTCCCATCTCCGCTGCCGAATTCCACAGGCCACCTCGGGCCACTCTGACCACCTGGACCAGTGGGAAGAGGAGATCAGATCGCAGTAGACACGACTGTGATGAAGCTGCTCTAGGCTTGGGGAGGCCAAGGACTCACTTGTGCTTTCCTCCTTCAGTCCCTCTCTCCCTCCTGGGCCGGTCTTGATCCCCACACACCCAGGAAATTGGGTTTCTGGCATCTTGAGTAGTCATGCTTCCAATAATTTCTGGACTGCCTTCCATGGAAGAGAAAGTTCTTGGAGGAAGTTCTTCCTGAATATTAGTAGAGAGGTAATGCCATTCAGGTGGGGGCTTGTTCAGGGGTCAGTTTCAAATGCCAAGTAGAGGTGTTACTATACAAGGCATCCGGGCAAGTGCTTCCCATCGATTGTTAGACAGGCAGGCAGGAGGGACTTGGAAGACAAGCTGCCTGCGTGGGATCTGATCTAAGACTCAGAGTTTGGGTGCGGGGAGGGGAGGTAGACTGATGACTTGGGCTCTAGAGCAAGGAGAGAGAGAAAGGGCAGACAAATCATCACGGCAGCCAGTGCTGGGCAAGAAGTTGGGAGCATACCCTCAAAGTTGGGAGCACACCATCCCACCCACCCTCAACAGGGGAAGACAGCATCAGAAGATACAGTGAAGCTGATACAGTGGAGCATCATCTTCTCGTCTCCCCCTCTGGACCACCTGGGACATTTTCAAGAATCTCTGCCCCCAGCTTGCTGTGTGAATTTAATTCCTGGGCTTGAGCATCTCCACTTGGACAATGAGCAGGCTGGACTATATTGTTGCTCTGTCCCTTCTAACTTTGACATTCATCTGCTGGTCACACCAAGGGGGCTATGGGAGGCACTGGCTCTCCTGGGGATCAGGGTCCCTGTCACTGCACCCCAGAACCCACACACCTCCTCCCTTGGGACCCAGCAGTCACTGTGACCTACAATGACTTTGAGGGATGCTGCTCTGTACCCTGCCCAATGGGCCATGTGCCAACACCTGCCTTCTCCCCACGCGCCATCCGTCACTGTCTCAGCGTGTCGCTGGGAAGACAGCTTCATTAGCTCCTCCAGAGCCATCCATCCCCTGGTGCAGAGACAATGAAGCCCTCCCACCCGCATCAGGCTGGGAGGGCCCAGAACCCTAAAAGCAGTTTCTGCAGGGCCATCCTGCTGTCCCTGCTCCCTGTATAGCTGTCCCGCCAGAGGTCATGAGTGTTTCCCACAAGGCAGGAGGCCCTAGCGCCTCAGAATGTGTTCCCGACAATTCCCTCACCACCTGTCGTCTTGCCTGGAGTCCCACCATTAGAGGGGTCACTGAGGGACTTCCGCCTGCACAAGTCTATCACAAGACACGCACCTCCCTCTTGAGAAGGAAGAGCATTGGGCTAAGTGGTGAAGGTGCTCCTTCCTCTGCTCTGTGACTTTGGCAACTGGTTTCCCTTTCCCTGGCCTCAGTTTTCCCATCTTTAAATGAGGGAGTTGACCTAGGATCTAGATAATCTCCAAGCCTCTTCATATCCAATATTATGAAGTTCCATGGGGGGATTGTGTGTGTGTGTGTGCGCGCACATACTCAGTCGTGTCTAACTCTCTGTAACACCATGGACTGTAGCAAACCGGCTCCTCTGTCCATGGGATTTTCCAGGCAAGAATACTGGAGAGACTTGCCATTTCCTACTCCAGGGGATCTTCCTGACCCGGGGATCAAACCCTCGTCTCCAGCATCTCCTTCATTGGCAGGTGAGTTCTTTTCCACTGGCACCATCTGAGAAGCCCTATAGAGGAATTCTGGAGTCCTGAAAAGAGGTCAGTACATCTGGGGGAAAGGAAGTACTCAGCCCCTCTGCAGGAACCAAGGCCATGAAGCACATGGCTCAGATTTGTGAGACAAAATCCAATCAGTTGATGAGCATAGTTCTCCCCTTTAAGCCACTTCTTAATAAGTGACCCCCAAGTGGCACATCCAGTGACCAGACCTGGCCTCAGGGGCTCTACCAAGCAGTGAGCAGTGGGCAGAGTTTCCCACACCAATGCCTTGGTGTCTGGGCTGATAACAGAGGCAGGAAGGAGAATGATTTCTTCCAAAGGGCCAGGAGATGATTCTGTCATCCCTAATGAAATGGAGAGGGAATGCATACTTCCAGGCTATCTGGACTTCTTCATGGGTTTAATGGAGAAAAGAGAGTCATCCCTTCCCACCTATTTGCTCACCTCAACAGATGGAAACCCCTTGGTTTTCAGAGGATCAAGGGGAGGAGGCAACTCACCTGTATTGCAACAGTGTACGAGGAAACCTCCATCTCCATGAACAAAATCACATTGTATCCTCCAAGGCTGAGCTCCAAAGAAACAGCCCCTCTCCGTGGGGCAGTCTGGGTTGTAGTTAGGTGGGTGGATGGGAAGCTCTCTGAAAGGTCTCTAAAACTGAACCTCATGCAGCCATGATAACGGATGCTAGGTCAACCCCCAAAGGCTCTGAGCAAACAGAGATGGAGTCTTGTGTGTATGATCTGGCATGTCTCAGCCACCCCACTGGCAGGGTCCCATGTCTACATGAGTGCAACTTTACATATTAAAGCCAGCATGGAGTGGGAGCCCTAGACGGATTCTGTCTCAGAGAAGGGGCCACAAGCCTCAGCTAACTCTTCCTTCACCAATAATCTTGAGAGAGCAATTATGGTTTTAAAAGTGCTTGGTCTGCCAAAATACCACACATACTCACCCATGCCCCATTCACAGTCAAGAGAAACTCCAGTAAGCCACTGATTGCTGACTCAGAGCACAACCCTGCCTGGCCCTGCAGAGCCATATAACACGCAGGTCTGCTCTCAAGCCTCTGACACAAAATGTTGGCATCACATTAAGTGTAAGGCTATTATTGCTTGATGAAGGGCCCAGACAGTCAGCTCTCCCAGAGATTAGGAATGGAGAGAGGCAGAGGAGAGAGTTGAGCAGTGGGGAAGGGATGAAAAAGGAGTTTGTGAGAGATTGTGTCTGGGACTGGAAAGAAGGCTCTTCGGGCTGGTATAAGGATAATGTAAAGAAGTAGAAAGGGATCAGAGGGGACCTTCAGGGCCTGGTTAAGAAATCTGCAACTTGATCCTATGTGCATAGGGAACCTATTAAAGGCTTTGGTAGCAGAAAGGGCTAGAACTTGGAGGGCCCTGAAGGGACACCTAATCCAGCTCTTCGTGCTACAGTAGGAAGCCTGAGACCCAGAGAGGGGAAGGTGTTTCAAATCATCCAGGGTGTTTAGAACCAGGACCAGACATGGTAAGTTTAAGTCACTTCTGTACCAGAAGTAATTGTGTTCCAGGCAAAGAAGGAACACTCTTGCCCCTCCAGCCCTGAGATCTCTGCCCCATCTAGGGCTAGTACACAACTGGAGTTGTATACAACCTGTATACTGAAAGCAGTATACAGGTCACAACATATATACTGAAAGCTGTATACAGGTTGCATACAACTCCCAGTTACCCTCCTTCCCCTTGGAGCCGCAGGGCGCAGTGGGTTTTCAGCACCACTCTGACTGTGGACAGTTCCCACCCACATGCTTCCTACTAGGTGTTTTGTAGGTGCTCTCAGCACCCCTGCAAGCCTCAGGGTGCTCCTGGCCACTCGGTTTCCCTGCCAAGAAGCCCTAGAAAAGGGGCGAGGAAGCTGTGAGGAGAGGGGCTGGTATACTGACTTCTATTATCAGGGGTCCAGATGTAAAGTGAATGCCTGTGATATTTATCCCTGTCATCGCTAATAATAAATGGCCTGATTTGTCAAGTGAGGACCAATTCAAAGATGTCAATTAAGAAGAGAAAAAAGCCCTGCTGCACTGTATTTATCTGCCGTGCAGATGCTTGGTGGAGAAAAGGACTCCAGAGCTGGGGCTTCTGCCGCGCCACTGCCCTGCTTCTGCTTTCCTTCCACTGCCCTCCCCTGCCTCACCTTCTTCATCCCCCTCTCTCCGGCCTCTTTTCCTTCATGCTTTGTCCCCACATCGTACTGTACTTTTTCCTCCCTTTCTCCTCTCTTCTCCTCTCCTCTCCTTTTTCCTTCTCTTCTCAATTATCACCTTTCCCTCTCCTAGTCCACTGGATGGTTTCACCTTTCACTGTTACTCTTTTGCTCATTAATACCTTCTCTTTGTCTCCCCCACTACATTCCTGAATCTCTTCTCCCAGGTGCCCCTCCCCTGAACCTCTGGCTGCTATGGCCCTCATCCTTCCGAACTGGCCTCCTTCATGACCTCAGTTCACTGGATGTAAGCCTTAGGAGAAAAACAGGAAAAGCCACAGATCTGAAGGTTTTTAACAACCATTCAGAGGTTTTTGTGTTGAAAAATAATAATGCAACATTTCAGGGAATCAGTTTGACTGGGTCCCTGAATATAGATTAAAACTGAAAACCCACATCTAAGCAACAACTTCTTAATAATGCATTCCCTGGCCCTGGACCGATCATGTCTGAGACCTGGGATTCCATGATACAGGACTTTCTCAGGTGGCTGAGGGGTTCCAGGTAGCACTATGAATCCTCCTTTTGTATCTTGGATCTGATTAAGAAGTCACAGAGAAATGCCCCCAGAATGGAAACCAGCCCTGATGATGCCTTAACCTGGTATTCTCTACCCCGTGGCATTGTAGGAAACTGTTGGCCTCTTCTAGAGAATACATCCCACACAGACACCCCCAAGCTGGGGTGTAGGCTTTTTCCTGTCTCTGCCCCAATAGGGACATGACCACCTTCTTCGAGCAAAAGTAGAAATGGTCCCCTGATTGGTTCTCTGGAAATGGGTCTAGAACTACTTGTGTGAGCAGAAGCCCGCCTTTGTAGGCCTCCATTCCAGTCCTGCATCCTCTCTAGCCCATTGTGATTTTTTTAGAATGCCCAGACCGACCTGGGGCCAGAGCTGGGTTCACTCTGGCTGTGATCAAAGGCTAGCTCCCAGCCAATCCCTGGCCAGTCTATGGTCAGAGAGAAGGGGAAGCCACATGCCTTCCAACAGACCACTAGCGTTGCCTGCCTGGCCAGCACCAGCTTCTCTGGCTCTTCACTGACCGGGTGTGGACAGGAGGCCCATCCCATCCTGAGATGTCCCTGCATTCATAAGGAAATGAGGAAACCTGTCCCCAGTTGGTTATAACTCTTCTCAGATGACCACACTGCCTCTTGGTTTAACAACTGCCAGTCCCTTCTTCCCACCCTCTAAACACTGGCCAAGAGCATCCCCCACCACTGTCCCCAAGCAAGAACCTTAGGCCTCTCTTCCAAGGACCAGGGTTTCCCAGGTACCCTTCTTCTTCCAGGCTGCCTACCCCAGAGGCCCAGCTGAGCCATCGTGGCGCGGCATTCACNCAAAAGTAGAAATGGTCCCCTGATTGGTTCTCTGGAAATGGGTCTAGAACTACTTGTGTGAGCAGAAGCCCGCCTTTGTAGGCCTCCATTCCAGTCCTGCATCCTCTCTAGCCCATTGTGATTTTTTTAGAATGCCCAGACCGACCTGGGGCCAGAGCTGGGTTCACTCTGGCTGTGATCAAAGGCTAGCTCCCAGCCAATCCCTGGCCAGTCTATGGTCAGAGAGAAGGGGAAGCCACATGCCTTCCAACAGACCACTAGCGTTGCCTGCCTGGCCAGCACCAGCTTCTCTGGCTCTTCACTGACCGGGTGTGGACAGGAGGCCCATCCCATCCTGAGATGTCCCTGCATTCATAAGGAAATGAGGAAACCTGTCCCCAGTTGGTTATAACTCTTCTCAGATGACCACACTGCCTCTTGGTTTAACAACTGCCAGTCCCTTCTTCCCACCCTCTAAAAACTGGCCAAGAGCATCCCCCACCACTGTCCCCAAGCAAGAACCTTAGGCCTCTCTTCCAAGGACCAGGGTTTCCCAGGTACCCTTCTTCTTCCAGGCTGCCTACCCCAGAGGCCCAGCTGAGCCATCGTGGTGCGGCATTCATGACACCTGTGGCCTCTGCAGTGACTGTGACTACGCAGGTCCTTTGAGAAAGCCTTGGATCAGAAGGTAAGTGGCCTGGCTCTCGTCCCAGCTCTCTGCCACTGGAAGCCTTTGGATGCTGATTTTTAGTTTTCAAAGCAGTTTCATAGTTCAACCTTTTTACCCTCATAATATTATTTAATTCTCAGACAGCCTTAGTTGGAGACACGAGATGGTGTGGTTCTAGTATCGCACTCTGGATGAGGAATCTGAAATTCATTCTAGAGCTCAACTTAAGATCCAGACTCCTTGCCCACTGTTTCTTCCTCTGCTCCACATCTTGGAAGTCAGCTTCAGGGATAGTCTGAAGACGATGAAATGATGACAAGATAACGTTGCCGCTGATCTTTGAGTGCTTGAGAAGACAGGCGTCAGAGACAGAAAAAGTCATTGTCACAGCTGACTCTACATTAATAGATATATATAAAGCCCCTTGCTAATGGCTCCGTTTTAGCTCACAAAGTCCAGAAGCACTATGAGAATCTACTGCTTAACACCCAAGAAGAGTGTAGGCAACGAAATATTACTCTCGGCTGCTAACATGGCCGTGTTTTTCTGCAAGTCTTTATCTTGCCCCTCTCTTCTCTATGTATCACTGGGATAATAATAATATAATAAAAATAATCTTGATAAACATTTGATTGTACACACAATGTATTCGAGGCACTGGGCTAAATATATCCCACTCATTATTTTGCTTATTGATCACAGTAATTCCATAGTGCAGGTACTATTATCTCCCCCTTTTCAGAGAAGACTGACGTTTAAGAGTGTTAAGAAATTTGCCTAAGGACACAACTTATAAGTGGCAATCAGCACTTGAACTGAGATCAGCTTCTCCAAAGCTGAAGCTGAGGACCAAATTTTCCCCTTCCTCCTGTCTTCAGATCAAGTCCCCAGGCTGATGTCTTGGTGAAGGTGAATGTGGAGGTGATTCTCCCATCAGTGGCTAACCCCAGGATCTGTTTAACCATACCCTTTCATCCTCACCATTTCAGAGCACACTGGCCTAACTGCCAACTGCCAGCATCTTTATTTCTTTTCCTGAGGGTTCCTCTAACAGCTGGGGTCCTCTTTGTTGACTACATAGAGAAGACCAGATATACTAGGGAATTGATGTCTCCTGGGAGCAGCCCTCAACCAGTGACTAATGGGAGTTGGTGGATAAACACCCTGGCCCCCTTGCTCCCTGGGTGGTCCAACACTGGAGCATGTTCTGTCCCAGCACTCAGAGCCCCTCAGCAGAGTTGGGCTCCACCCACCCACCATGGTAACTGGCTCAGAAATGGTCCTTTGGTCTTTCTTTCCCTACAAGTGTTCCTGCACGTAAATACATGTTTCAGCCTCGGCCTCTGGGGGATCCCAAACTAACCCCCGCATCCCTACTCTCAGCAGTGCCCTCAGGACCTGGAATAGGAAAGTAGCAGGGTGGCCCAAACAGCGTACAGAGGACATTTTTCTACTCAAATCCCACAGCGGCTCCCTCGTGCCCTTCAGATGAGGTCAGGGGTCCACAAGCTAGCATGCCATGCCCCATGTGCTCCGAGCCCAGTCACCTCCCCATTGGATACTCCTCTACCCACTAGGCTTCAGCCATAAAAGTAGTTCCAGAATTCGACCCACACAGCTCCGTCCACACGGCAGGCCAATCTCACAGCCCTGCCCCTCCACCCGGTGAATATCTATTCAAGACTCTATTGAAGGGTCAGTTCCTCTAAGGAAGTCATCCCTGACTGTGTCCCTCAGGAGAGTGACCCATCCGGCCAGGGCATCTCCAACAGACCTGAGCCTGCCTATGTCCCAGCTCACCATGGAATTATCTGTCTAGGGGGCCACCTCCCCCGCCTTGAGGGCAGCAACAAGTCCGGATTCATCTCTAGTTGTCAGGCCAGCCCTCGAATAAATGTTGAATGAATGACCGTCTGCCTGAGATGAGAAGGGGGAAGGGCAGAGAAGGGGCTTAGGTGGGCAGCCTCTGGGCCTCATGGCGCAGACTGTGTTTGGTCCTCTATGGTCTCAGAGCCTGTCCCTGCCGGCTCCAGCAGCCTGGTAGTCCAATGAGCCACACAGGGTGCTCTGTCTTCCTTTCCCTTAGCCCCAGCCAGCCCTGGCCAAGCAGCCAACGTCTAAACTGGGGTCTCCTCTGTATCCATCCCACCCCAGGGGATCGACGAAGATGGTCTGATAGTCTAGAAAGAGCACTGACCTAGCTTGAAGCTCACCTCGGAGCTCGAGTTACTTAGCCTCTGTTTTCAAGTTACTTAGCCTCCGTTTTCCCAACTTAAATTCAATTTTCCCAACTGTGATGGGAGTTAATATTAGTACAGCATCTCCCTCCCAGTGCTCTGTAAGCGTTCAGGATGATAACCCCAAAAGGGTCAGGCACATCTCCTAGAATGTGGGTGGTACCCTCTAGAAGTGATTATACGGGGGAAAAGAGATGTGGAGTGCATCAGGCATTAGAAGGGACTTTTGCCAATTTTCGCCCAATCACTGTTTCACAGGTGAGCAAACTAAGGCCCAGAGAGTAGGCATCCCCTCAAGGTCACAGAGCCTGTCATGAACAGACCCGGGACTCTGAGCTCCTGGGCTGTTTTCTCTCCATTGCACCAAGTGGCTTCTTTACAGCCATTGTTATTTACCTAAAGCAGTGTAAAATTCCTTCTTTTCCTACCTGTTCCAATGGGAAGGAGAGGGAGGTCCTTGCACAGAGTTTACTGAAGGCTCCCAACCACTTAAGTACCCTAACCCTGGCAGGCCTTCCCTACACCTGGCTACCCACATCTGCAATACAGCCCACCTTCATCAGCCAAGATCTATCCACACTCTCCAAGTGTGGAACTCTGGGGCTCCAAGTTTGAGGGGTCTAAGAAGAGTGGGGGGTCTCTGACCCACAATCCCCTCCCCAGACCTCAGGGTCTCTCAGCAAGAAGACCAGACCTGGAGACCAGCCAGGGACAGGCTACGCCTTATTCATCCTGCAAATGCTTGCAGACCTGCCTTGGTGCCCTAAGCTCTGTATTAGGCTTTGGGGATCCAGTCACTATCTGCCCCCTCCCTGTCTTGAATCACCCTATTAATAACTTGTGATACCATTAGCTTTTGCTGTCTCCAGCACTGACAACTCAGAAGCCCCCGAGAGCTGTCTGCAAAGACACAATAAATGAGAACTCTTAATTAACACCTTCCTTAACTAAATAAATTAATTTTATGCGGTCGTGATGTCAGGGATGTGACTTGCTGATGACTGAGGTGACTTGGACAGCCTTGGCAAGGGCTGCAGGGCAGTCGCAACTTGTTAATCTCTGCAGGGCATCAGTGGGCAGCAGGGCCATGGATGTGAGTGCCTTGCCGTGGTATCCTGTGCAGGGAACCCAGGACCAGACAGCAGTCATGCAGGTAGGAAGCTGGAGACTTTTCCTGTTTTGCCTCTTTGTCTCTACCTCCTGAATGGCCTTGGGCAAACTTCTTAGTTTCTCTGGGCCTTTATTTTCCTCATCTGTAAAATGGGCATCATCTCTTGTCATGTCCATTTCTCAGGAGTGTGAACTATGCTGGAAAGGAAGGAGTTTTATAAACTGTAATGAGCTGGGCACGTGTGGAAATCATGATGCCATCCCTTCAGCTGCTGGACAACCAGTGCTAGTGGGGCACTTCCAGTGATGAGAATGCCTGGCCCTGGATCCCTGGGCAGCCTTAAGTCTCCCTCAGGACACCTCAGGGATGAGGAGGACACCTCCAAGGCTAGTGCCCTCAGCGAGCCTCCAGTACCCAACCACTCAACTGACTGCTGCTTAGAGTGAGTGAGGCCAGGGCAGCAGAGCTGCTCCCAGTGGCTCTCATCAAAGAAAACCTGCTGTGACCCCAGGCTGACCCCTGCCGCAACCTGAGGGAGCATCTGATCCAGCCTTGGGCTGAAGTCTTAAACTCAGCCCCGGGCCCTGACCTCTGCTCTGACTGTCTGAGAACTCAGCCCAGCCCTGCCCAGGCCCTGGTCAAGTTCTTCACCCAGGATCCAGCGCGAACCACCAGCCACTGCGGGAGTCAGCCCCTGACTGCACGCCCTAACCGAGCCCCCCAGTCCAGCCCACGTGCTGGCGCCAGGCCTGGGATTTCCTCCTTCCCCGCCCCTGAGTGAGTGCTGTGCTCTAACCCGTGTCAGCCTCGCCCTGGAAGAGGGGGAGAGGCCCCCCACCGCTCCTGTGGTTCATGCTACAGGCACCTTCTATGAAAGGCGGTGCCCTCTTGCCCACTCTATCCCCCCAACACTTGTATGTCATTAGCCACACTCCCCACTTAATACTATTCCCAGGGATCTGAGCACAGGGACATCAAGCAATTCCCCTAGGGCCACACAGCATAGCCATACCGAGCAAGGACTGAGATGGTCACCCAGAGATTTCCCTCTGAAAGGGAAGAAGGGCACACTGTCCTCACTTTCCGCAGCTGGGGGATCCAGGGTTCTAATTCATTCATTCAGCCATCCATTCACTCCAAAATATTTACTGAGTATCCACCACATGCCAGGCACACTGTAGGGGAGAGGGGTCAAAACAGACATGGCCCTTCTCTCCAGGGGCTCACAGGCCGGGCAAAGACGCTTGGGATTGCACCAAACTTTCCACAGCTGCTGCTTCACTGATGCACCCACCCAGACACCCGCAACGCACACACACCCCAGGCTGGCAGAGTGAGAGCACCCCTTGCAGGAGTAGGCGGGCTCACCTCAAGGAGCCCCTCCAGCCATTTAATGGGCCCAGGGGCTGGGAGAGGACGTCTGTCCATCTGTGATGCTACCAGGATGAAACCCTTATTGGGGCTGTGGAAACACAGAGCACTGTATTAGTAATCGGGTCCACGCAGAGGGGATGAGCAATGATGTCTTGTCCCCAAGTACAAGGGCTGACCCACAGTGGCCCTGCCCAGAGCATGCATCTCGAAGGCCATGACAGAAGCTGGGCTGGAGTTGCAGAAAAACTGCCCAGAGCCCCTCCTACCCCTGGGACTCTGAGCCCCAGCAGGATGTCAGAGAGGTTGAGGCCAGGTGCCCAGGGCTCAGCATGCCGGACTTGTAATATCGATGGACTGAAGAGCCTCACTGTCTTGGCTTCTTGGCATTGTGGAATGCTTGTGTTCAGGTCGCCTTTTCAGCATGTCCCCCTCAATCCAGCTCTCTTGACTTCCCAGAAGCCTCTTCAAACGTGCAGTAGTTCCTGGAATGCAATAGGTCCATGCTCGAGTCCTGGTTGCTTGTGAGAGCCATGTGACCTTGGATAAGTCACCTAATCTCAGGCACATTGGTGTCCCTGTGTAGGAGACCGGGCCAAGAGTGCCCTTCTCACGAGGCTGTGCTGACGTTAGACACTGTCACTGTGCTGGGCTTGGGGCTGGGACACAGTGGCCGCCCAGCCATTGAAATGTGCCTGCTAAGTTGGGACATACCTCCTTGGGGAACAATAACGTGCCTGCATAGACTGACCCCACCTGGCTCCTGGTGGCCCCTTCACCTGCAACCATCACTAGGGTCCGGCCTGAGTTCAGGCTTCTCTGCTCCTTCTCCTGGGCCTCCACGTTTTGGACTCCTGAACTGTTGGTCTAATTCGTCCAAAAGTATGACTTCCTAATGGTAGAATTATAGACATCAGGGCATCTCAGTAAGATGGGGATCTGAGTGCAACGGTCTTCTTAACACCCCTCCAATCACACGCTATGAGCTACCATGCTTCCCTTCAGGATAAGACTTTTCCTACACAAAACATTGGGCCTGCTTTGGAGCTCAAAGCCTGCTCTTCTACAGGAGCTTAACCAAAGTAGCTGGGACAGCTGTGGCTTTAAAGATAACTCCTGAGCTCAGAGAAGGGAGGAGAGGAGGAATTGATTTGGGGGCCTTCCTGGAGACTGGGATCTGAAATCAATCTGGCAATTAACAAGCCAGGTGTGAAGTGGCTGCTGGATTCCAGGCTCCCGCATGTCTCCAGGCTCACTCCCTTCCCGCCTCCACCCCCGAGCCCTGGCGACAGCTCTTGGGGAGTCCAGCTGGTTGAACCTCTTTCAGGGCCTTGTCACCTGCGCAGGGCCACGAGAGGAGGCTGGGCCAGTGGGGCTGGGGAGGGAGGAGAAGGACCCTCCCAAGGCCCACAGCACAGCGTTGGGGACAGCCTGGGCTTCTGGGCATCACCCCGGCCCAGTGAAGGACAGCCTCTAAGGGCCCTTTCGAGTCCCAGCCGCTCTGTCTCCACGTCTCGATGGGGAGGAGGTTGCAGCCGGGGCTTCCAGAGCTGCTGGGCTTCCTGAGGGCCAGTGCAGCGTGAACGGAGAGCCGTCCTGCGTTCTCCTCCTGCTCTGCCGACCGAGCCTGGGGGGCTCTGGCACGGAGATGATTTAGCTCAGCATCCCCCAACCACCCCCACTTCAGCCCTCCGGTACCTGGAGAAAGGAGCGGCTCATGGGGATTGCCTAAAGGGGAAAGGGATGGGATTTCAGGGCAGTGGGGCTGTCCCAGGATAGCTGTGGCGCTGTCTTAGGAAAGCTCGGGGACTCTTGTTTTCCTTCTGCCCTTCTCCTGTGCTGTGTGACCTTGGATGATGCTCCTCCCCTCTCTGGGCCTCCAGGCCTGTCAATTCTTAATTAACTCCCTCTCCTGGGCCCTGATCCTAGAGTTCAGCCACCTTCCGGCAGAGGCCAATGGCAGGAGCAATGGGGCCCTGCCCTGGGAAGAGGCAGGAAGGGCACCTTCCTCTTTTTCAGGGACCCAGTAGTTCTGGTTTGAACTAGATTATCCAACTCCTCCTTCCTTACTCCCTCCCTGCTTTCTCCTCCTCCATCCTTCTCTCCCTCCACCCTCCCACCCAGTGAAGGATAGAATCCTTCTAACGCAGCCAGCTATGCTCTTTGCCAGATGCGTACAGGTGGTCAGACTGAATTGATCCATCCGTCTATCCAGCCAGCCAGCCGGCCAGCCACCCTCCCCTCTCTGCCTCCACCACCATCTATCCAGCTATCCATTCAGCACAACCTCTGCCCTGGGTGCCAGCCTAGGGGCCAGGCAGACCAGGGAGAATCCAGTAGAGCCTCTATCTCCAGGGAGCCACAGACCAACTACCCTCGGACAGCATAGGGGAGGCAGGGTCCCAAGTCACCAAGGCACCAGCATCTACCCTTCCCAAAGAGGCAAGGGTGAAGGCAACCGGTGACCCGGGAGCCCCTATACCCACCATGCAAGGGGCCAAGCAGAAGGACCCTTGGAGGCCATTTAGGACAAGCCCCTCTTGGCCAGGAGTAAAACAGCATGCCAAGTGAAGAGACAGCATGAGCAGAGATGGGATAGGAGAAGTCGTCAGTGCGCGGCGCCTGAGGGCAGGCAGGGGACAGGACGGCATGGAGCCTTGCCAGGGTGGGCAGGAGGTGTTGCCCCCCGTTGCTGTCGCCCGCCTCCGTCTCAAGCTCCTCTCTACCTCGCATGGCGTGTAGGAATTACCCCAGTCCCCCTGATCTGCACCTCGTCCTTGCTCTCCAGGAGGCCCCTCTCTCTGGCCAGTTGGCTAGAGGTTGACAGATGCGTTCACCATCTCCATTACATCTTCATTGCCCAAATTCCTTTCCCTCATTTTTCTAGCTAAAAGACAGTTCTTAAAAATGGGTCCCTGAGCTCAGCCCTTTCCAGCCTCGTTAATTTCGTGCCCCACCTCATTTGTTCGGGGGACCTACTTTCCCCTCGCCCGCTGCCGCCTTCCTCCTGCCAGCTATATTGGGATCTCTGCTCCGTCCTCAGTAACCTTGTGTGCCGCTTAGAGTTCTGCGGGGGTTTTTTTTTGCTGCCACGGAACTCTGGAGTCAAGGAACTGCAGAGGTCATCTGTTCGCATCCAACCCCCTCCTCATGCCAGAAACTGGAACCCCTTTCCTGCTCCCCCTGCCCAAGTTACCCCATTCCAACTGTATTCTTCCTTACTGTCCCCCAGCCAGCCTGTGCCAGTGCAGGGCAGCTCTATTTGGGCCCTGTTTCTTCCAGAATATGGAATGGGCCTGACAGTCCTTCATGTTCCCCTAGCTCACTCTGTGTTTTGTCCAAGTCAAGTTTCCCAGATGATCCCATCAGCCCCCAAGAGCAGAGATCATATCAGGCAGTTCTTGGGTGTCCCTTGGATCTCTTGTTCTTTGGGTACCTTGAATGCGTGAGACATCCAAGGTATGACAAAGCTGCATCCTTTGCCCCGTTACTGCCAGCGACAGGACTCTCACACCTGTCCCTGTGCCCCCAGCAGACACACAGTGACACTACTGACCTAGGGACTTGCTCATTTGAGCTGAAAATTGCCTCTTGACCCTCCCCAGCTCTGAAGCCAGCTCTGCCTTCAGGAGTTACCCTGGGCAAGTAGAATTCCTCTTGCTTGAACAGATAGACTTTCAGACATTTGAGAGCAATGATCATGCTCTCCCTAACTCCAAGTCCAGAACTTCTCCAGCACCCAGCGTCCAGCTCAGTGTTTGTGGCCCAGGTACCACCACTCCCTTTCCTGGAGACAGACAGCAGTCTGTTCCTGCCCATCCAAGGGTGAAGGCCCTGGGGCTGTGGTCTGGGCAGAGCAGGACAGATGTCACCTGTTAATGCAGTATGAGCTCGTCCTAGAGCTTTGGAAGCTACTCAGAGGTTAAAGCATCTGCCTGCAATGCAGGAGACCTAGGTTCGATCCCTGGGTCAGGAAGATCCCTGGAGAAGGAAATGGCAACCTGCTTCAGTATTCTTGCTTGGAGAATCCAATGGACGCAGGAGCTTGGTGGGCTACAGTCCACGGGGTCGCAAAGAGTCGGACATGACTGAGTGGCTTCACTTTCACTTTCTATCGGCTCCTGTGCCCTCTCCTGCCTCCTGCAAGAGAGCCAGGGGCTGAGAAGCACTCCCCACTATCCATCTCAGGAACACATAGCAGGCTGGCCTCAGGGCCCTCTCTCCCCCATGAACCCACAAAGTAATCTATGGCTGCTGTCTGCACACCTCACTTTCCCCTCACTCCTCACCCCTGCAGTCCGGCCATGCCCACAGAGCTTGAAGCTGCTCTGACCAGGTCACCACCAGCCTCCTGATGGTCACCCTAGGCCCCTTTACAGCAGCTGACATGGCTGGCCCCCCTCTTTGGTCTGGGGAGGCACAGCCCTGTTCCAGTCCTCCCCCAACTCCCAAGCAACCCTGGTCCCCACCCCCCATCTGCTTTGGCTCCCTCTCCATCCCTTCAGTGCAGACCCTCCTCCTCTGTACCCTCAGCCCGCCCTTCTCACCCTGTGCTCGCTCTGACGCATTTCGTGGCTGCAATGGCCCTCCAAGCAGGCCATCCCCAGCTGACATTTCTAGCATCCCCTGAGCTAGAACTTCCACCACTCTTTGAAATTGTGCTTCTCCTTCGAGATTGGGCCCCAACTCCCTCTTCCAGAAAGAGTTACCCCATGTCTCCTTGGAGCTGGGATGGCCCCGCCCACACCCACCGGATGGCACTATTTGGACAGGGGCGAAAGTGGCAGCCTGGGACGGATCACATGGCCTGGCACCCGTGCTGGCCCAGGGGGGAGGCAACCACAGACAAGGCTCTTTGGGATGTGGACTGAGGCTGTGACCAGAACTAGAGCAAGAGTCTAGAGCAAGACAGATGGACAGGTAAGCAGGTCAGGAGATGGGGGCGGGGAGGGAGGCAGAGAGACCCCCGGGGGAGAAGCAGCCAGAGCTACTGGCCCCTGGCTCCACCCGGCCTTCCTCCCAAAGGACCCCTGGCTCCACCCGGCCTTCCTCCCAAAGGGCCCCTGCACCCGTGGCCCCTTGGAGGAGCCTCTGGCCTTTGGGAGCCAAGTGTTCCAGGGGCCCAGGCAGATGAAAGCCCCTCCTCCCGCAGGCTCCTCCGCAGCCTCTGTGTCACATTTCTGGTGCATCTCATAGCCTCGCGGGAGAGATCTGGTTTCCTTCCTGGTCTCTGCACAACCTTGGGCCAGTCACCTCCACTCTCCCCACCATGTTTCCCCCTGCATTTGAAAGAAGGCTAAAGCTCAGGGTCAGGGATGTGAGGCTGGGCTTGTCCAGTCCCTTCCAGGAGCCAGGCTGTGAGAGGGGAGCAGGGCCCCCTGGCACCCCTGCAGGACCCAGCACCCAGGGCCTAGGTTGGAGGAGTCTACTCAGGACTCCTCCTTTGCAGGCCGTGGGTGACCTGCCTCCCCACCCCGCTGTTCTCCACTCCCTGAGTCCCATCTGTGCTGCAGAGCAAGGCTCCCCCACAGTTCTTCATCCTCACATGCCATGTCTCTGCTGCTCCATCACCTTCCCTGGGAAGGCAGTGCTAGGGGTGGGGGTGGATGTATGTGTGCTTGAGGCTGTGCAGGCATGGGGAGGTATGAAGGTGTATGGGGGTGTCTGAAGGTGTGTCTGTGTGGATGAGTGGGGTGTGGCTATGTGGAGGTGGGTGGGTGTATACAGATTCAGGTGTGGAAGCCATGAGGGAATTTGCACATTGCTCAGCGTGTGTGTGATGAAGAGCAAGACTGGGCTCCACCCCCTGATACTCTGAGCAAGAATTAGGCCTGTGTTCATGTTAAGAATCACCCCCTGCACCCTCTGAAGTGTCAGAGCTACGGATCCCACCATCCGGGCCACACAGTGAACAGGGGACTCTCTTCTACCCCTGTGAGGACACTGAGGCTCAGAGAGGACAGTGGTGTACCCTGGGTCAGTGGTGAGGTCAGCCCAGGGCCTGAGTTTCCTGGTTGCCACTGCCCCTTCCTGGGACCATCTGCTCCCACCCTGCCCCCGGCCCATCTCTGCCGAGTACCAGGCCGCAGGGAGGGGCTGGAGCTCAGCCACAGTGAGCCTCAGGGCCCAGCCCAGCCCTGCTGAGGACTGTCAGGGGAACAGCTCTGCTTCCCCGAAGGGGCCCAGGGTCCTCCACACTCTAGGTCTGCCCTCCAGCTGTGAGGAGCAGCCTTGAGCAGGGGGAGTCTCCCCGCTCAGCCCACTCCAGTCTCCACCCTCTCCACCTCTGCCACGCAGGGAGCAGGGAAGCTGGGGCAGGAGGAAGCAGATGAGATGACAGACGGAGGCCAGGGGCTGGGCTCGGGACAGCCTGACAGACAGCTGGGGCAGGCTACACCAGGGCAACCAGTGGAGGGCAGGCCCTCCTTCCTCTGCCCACTTGCCAGAAGAAGAGGAAGAGAAAGAGACTTTCCTGGTTTTAGCACTGAGCCCCACATCCCTGGAAACACCTTCAGTTCAGTCGCTTAGTCGTTTTAAGGCTTTCTTATCTCTCCTTGCTACTCTCTGGAACTCTGCATTCAAATGGGGATATCTTTCCTTTTCTCCTTTGCTTTTCACCTCTCTTCTTTTCTCAGCTATTTGTAAGGCTTCTCCAGACAGCCATTTTGCTTTTTTGCATTTCTTTTCCATGGGGATGGTCTTGATCCCTGTCTCCTGTACAATGTCACGAACCTCATTCCATAGTTCATCAGGCACTCTATCTATCAGATCTAGGCCCTTAAATCTATTTCTCACTTCCACTGTATAATCATAAGGGATTTGATTTAGGTCATACCTGAATGGTCTAGCGGTTTTCCCTGCTTTCTTCAATTTAAGTCTGAATTTGGTAATAAGGAGCTCATGATCTGAGCCACAGTCAGCTCCTGGTCTTGTTTTTGTTGACTGTATAGAGCTTCTCCATCTTTGGCTGCAAAGAATATAATCAATCTGATTTCGGTGTTGACCATCTGGTGATGTCCATGTGTAGAGTCTTCTCTTGTGTTGCTGGAAGAGGGTGTTTGCTATGACCAGTGCATTTTCTTGGCAAAACTCTATTAGTCTTTGCCCTGCTTCATTCCGCATTCCAAGGCCAAATTTGCCTGTTACTCCAGGTGTTTCTTGACTTCCTACTTTAGCATTCCAGTCCCCTATAATGAAAAGGACATCTTTTTTGGGTGTTAGTTCTACAAGGTCTTGTAGGTCTTCATAAAACCGTTCAACTTCAGCTTCTTCAGCATTACTGGTTGGGGCATAGACTTGGATAACTGTGATATTGAATGGTTTGCCTTGGAAACGAACAGAGATCATTCTGTCGTTTTTGAGATTGCATCCAAGTACTGCATTTCGGACTCTTTTGTTGACCATGATGGCTACTCCATTTCTTCTGAGGGATTCCTGCCCGCAGTAGTAGATATAATGGTCATCTGAGTTAAATTCACCCATTCCAGTCCATTTTAGTTCTCTGATTCCTAGAATGTCGACGTTCACTCTTGCCATCTCATGTTTGACCACTTCCAATTTGCCTTGATTCTTGGACCTGACATTCCAGGTTCCTGTTCAGTATTACTCTTTACAGCATCGGATCTTGCTTCTGTCACCAGTCACATGCACAACTGGGTATTGTTTTTGCTTTGGCTCCATCCCTTCATTCTTTCTGGAGTTATTTCTCCACTGATCTCCAGTAGGATATTGGGCACTGACTGACCTGGGGGGTTCCTCTTTCAGTATCCTATCATTTTGCCTTTTCATACTGTTCATGGGGTTCTCAAGGCAAGAATACTGAAGTGGTTTGCCATTCTCTTCTCCAGTGGACCACATTCTATCAGACCTCTCCACCATGACTCGCCCGTCTTGGGTTGCCCCACACAGCATGGCTTGGTTTCATTGAGTTAGACAAGGCTGTGGTTCTAGTGTGATTAGATTGACTAGTTTTCTGCGAGTATGGTTTCAGTGTGTGCCCTCTGATGCCCTCTTGCAACACCTACCATCTTACTTGGGTTTCTCTTACCTTGGGTGTGGGGTATCTCTTCACGGCTGCTCCAGCAAAGTGCAGCCGCTGCTTCTTACCTGGATGATACCTTGGCGGTATCTCCTCACTGCTGCCCTTCCTGACCTTCAGCATGGAATGGCTCCTCTAGGCCCTCCTGCACCCGCGCAGCCACAGCTTAAGTTGGTCACTTCACTCTAGCTTTCTGGCAGACTCTTCTGGTGGCTTCCATGAATGCCAGGGCCAGACTAGAATCAAAGAGGATGAGAAAGGGTCTTAGAGGCCATCCAGCTTAATTGCCTCACCCCAACTCATTCTCACAGCCTCTGCTTGAATGCTCCCAGCTCTCAGGAGCTCACCACCGCATCAGGCAGCTTGTTAGTTACGGAGCATCTCTGATGTGCTGGATAAAACAGAGGGGCCTGGAAGGCACTGACTGGAGAAGACACGCCCCAGACGCCCCCTGGCAGAGGGCATGAGCACAGCCTTGTGTCTGAAGGGTGGTGACCTAAAAGAAGGGGCAGGCATGTATGTTCTCAGTGCTTTAGAGGATAGGGTTGAGGCAGGGGAAGGGGAGGGGGAGAAATAGCCTCAGAAATGCCTCTGTCAGCCTGCTATCCAAAGAACTTTCTAGCACCCTGCCAGGCTTCACCTACCAGCCTGTCACATTCCTGCCTGAGCCCTAGACAGAGGCAGCCTTCTGCCTCTTGCCCTGCATTGCTTGTCTCCCCCAGGCCGCCATAAACCTGTCTTGTACAAGTCGATGGAAGGCCTGGCTGTCGGCCACAAAAGCCTTCTTGGGTCTCCTCTCTGGACGTGTGTGGCTCCTGGAGGAAGCAGGAGGGGCTAAAACGCTGGCATTCGGCTGCCCTGTAAATCTATCGAAGACATTTTTTTTTTTATCACTTCCCGACATTCCTCTGTAAAAGCCACTCAGCTGCGTTTACAAATTATAGAATTCATCTGATGTCAGGGACCTGGCTAATGGCCTGAGTAAATCCAGCAGGAACAGATGGGAGTTTACATCTCAGCTCCTGTCTGGGGGTGCAACCTTAGCGACCAAGTCCCCATGTTTTAGTCTCTGCCTCTCTGTCTATAAAACGGGGATGAGTGGGGCTTTGAGGATTAGTGAAGTCGCAGACCCACGTGCCTGGCTGAAGACCTGGCAGAGTAAGCCCTTAGTAAAAGATGGTGGCGGTGACATGTATTGGAGCCGGTTTGGAGCCAACAGTTGGGAAAGGACAGGTACTGAACCCCAGGTCTGGGGTTCTCAGCTTCCAACTTGTACCTTTTTGCCAGCCAGGCCCTCCTGTGTCTCAGGGCACCCTCTGGAAGCAACAGGTCTTATGCATATAGAGGGATTATCATCTTCCTTCTTCTCCCCTCCTCCTCTTCTTCCTCCTGTTCTCACACAGCAAGTTTGAAATCCACCCTCCCCCAGTGTAGAGTCCTTGAGCCTTCCCATACCAGGACTGTTCTGTCCTTAGAAGCTCAGACTCCGTGAACTGATTGGTTGAAGTTCCTGGATCCTCGGTTAAGAGGGATTCTGAGGCTGATTCCAGTTAATTAGTGGTGTCTGCCTGCCCCTTGGAGAGTGTGGGGTGGTCCCAAGAATAGCCTCATGCTTTGCCATCCTTTCAAGTTCCAACCCCCTCATCTTGTAGATAAAGTTTATATTCAAGAAGGAGAAGACTTAGAACTGAGAAATCAGGAAAGGAGGGCCTAATATGTCTTAAGCAGTATGTCATTAGCCACACTCCCCACTTAATACTATTCCCAGGGATCTGAGCACAGGGACATCAAGCAATTCCCCTAGGGCCACACAGCATAGCCATACCGAGCAAGGACTGAGATGGTCACCCAGAGACTTCCCTCTGAGAGGGAAGAAGGGCACACTGTCCTCACTTTCCGCAGCTGGGGGATCCAGGGTTCTAATTCATTCATTCAGCCATCCATTCACTCCAAAATATTTACTGAGTATCCACCACATGCCAGGCACACTGTAGGGGAGAGGGGTCAAAACAGACATGGCCCTTCTCTCCAGGGGCTCACAGGCCGGGCAAAGACGCTTGGGATTGCACCAAACTTTCCACAGCTGCTGCTTCACTGATGCACCCACCCAGACACCCGCAACGCACACACACCCCAGGCTGGCAGAGTGAGAGCACCCCTTGCAGGAGTAGGCGGGCTCACCTCAAGGAGCCCCTCCAGCCATTTAATGGGCCCAGGGGCTGGGAGAGGACGTCTGTCCATCTGTGATGCTACCAGGATGAAACCCTTATTGGGGCTGTGGAAACACAGAGCACTGTATTAGTAATCGGGTCCACGCAGAGGGGATGAGCAATGATGTCTTGTCCCCAAGTACAAGGGCTGACCCACAGTGGCCCTGCCCAGAGCATGCATCTCGAAGGCCATGACAGAAGCTGGGCTGGAGTTGCAGAAAAACTGCCCAGAGCCCCTCCTACCCCTGGGACTCTGAGCCCCAGCAGGATGTCAGAGAGGTTGAGGCCAGGTGCCCAGGGCTCAGCATGCCGGACTTGTAATATCGATGGACTGAAGAGCCTCACTGTCTTGGCTTCTTGGCATTGTGGAATGCTTGTGTTCAGGTCGCCTTTTCAGCATGTCCCCCTCAATCCAGCTCTCTTGACTTCCCAGAAGCCTCTTCAAACGTGCAGTAGTTCCTGGAATGCAATAGGTCCATGCTCGAGTCCTGGTTGCTTGTGAGAGCCATGTGACCTTGGATAAGTCACCTAATCTCAGGCACATTGGTGTCCCTGTGTAGGAGACCGGGCCAAGAGTGCCCTTCTCACGAGGCTGTGCTGACGTTAGACACTGTCACTGTGCTGGGCTTGGGGCTGGGACACAGTGGCCGCCCAGCCATTGAAATGTGCCTGCTAAGTTGGGACATACCTCCTTGGGGAACAATAACGTGCCTGCATAGACTGACCCCACCTGGCTCCTGGTGGCCCCTTCACCTGCAACCATCACTAGGGTCCGGCCTGAGTTCAGGCTTCTCTGCTCCTTCTCCTGGGCCTCCACGTTTTGGACTCCTGAACTGTTGGTCTAATTCGTCCAAAATATGACTTCCTAATGGTAGAATTATAGACATCAGGGCATCTCAGTAAGATGGGGATCTGAGTGCAACGGTCTTCTTAACACCCCTCCAATCACACGCTATGAGCTACCATGCTTCCCTTCAGGATAAGACTTTTCCTACACAAAACATTGGGCCTGCTTTGGAGCTCAAAGCCTGCTCTTCTACAGGAGCTTAACCAAAGTAGCTGGGACAGCTGTGGCTTTAAAGATAACTCCTGAGCTCAGAGAAGGGAGGAGAGGAGGAATTGATTTGGGGGCCTTCCTGGAGACTGGGATCTGAAATCAATCTGGCAATTAACAAGCCAGGTGTGAAGTGGCTGCTGGATTCCAGGCTCCCGCATGTCTCCAGGCTCACTCCCTTCCCGCCTCCACCCCCGAGCCCTGGCGACAGCTCTTGGGGAGTCCAGCTGGTTGAACCTCTTTCAGGGCCTTGTCACCTGCGCAGGGCCACGAGAGGAGGCTGGGCCAGTGGGGCTGGGGAGGGAGGAGAAGGACCCTCCCAAGGCCCACAGCACAGCGTTGGGGACAGCCTGGGCTTCTGGGCATCACCCCGGCCCAGTGAAGGACAGCCTCTAAGGGCCCTTTCGAGTCCCAGCCACTCTGTCTCCACGTCTCGATGGGGAGGAGGTTGCAGCCGGGGCTTCCAGAGCTGCTGGGCTTCCTGAGGGCCAGTGCAGCGTGAACGGAGAGCCGTCCTGCGTTCTCCTCCTGCTCTGCCGACCGAGCCTGGGGGGCTCTGGCACGGAGATGATTTAGCTCAGCATCCCCCAACCACCCCCACTTCAGCCCTCCGGTACCTGGAGAAAGGAGCGGCTCATGGGGATTGCCTAAAGGGGAAAGGGATGGGATTTCAGGGCAGTGGGGCTGTCCCAGGATAGCTGTGGCGCTGTCTTAGGAAAGCTCGGGGACTCTTGTTTTCCTTCTGCCCTTCTCCTGTGCTGTGTGACCTTGGATGATGCTCCTCCCCTCTCTGGGCCTCCAGGCCTGTCAATTCTTAATTAACTCCCTCTCCTGGGCCCTGATCCTAGAGTTCAGCCACCTTCCGGCAGAGGCCAATGGCAGGAGCAATGGGGCCCTGCCCTGGGAAGAGGCAGGAAGGGCACCTTCCTCTTTTTCAGGGACCCAGTAGTTCTGGTTTGAACTAGATTATCCAACTCCTCCTTCCTTACTCCCTCCCTGCTTTCTCCTCCTCCATCCTTCTCTCCCTCCACCCTCCCACCCAGTGAAGGATAGAATCCTTCTAACGCAGCCAGCTATGCTCTTTGCCAGATGTGTACAGGTGGTCAGACTGAATTGATCCATCCGTCTATCCAGCCAGCCAGCCGGCCAGCCACCCTCCCCTCTCTGCCTCCACCACCATCTATCCAGCTATCCATTCAGCACAACCTCTGCCCTGGGTGCCAGCCTAGGGGCCAGGCAGACCAGGGAGAATCCAGTAGAGCCTCTATCTCCAGGGAGCCACAGACCAACTACCCTCGGACAGCATAGGGGAGGCAGGGTCCCAAGTCACCAAGGCACCAGCATCTACCCTTCCCAAAGAGGCAAGGGTGAAGGCAACCGGTGACCCGGGAGCCCCTATACCCACCATGCAAGGGGCCAAGCAGAAGGACCCTTGGAGGCCATTTAGGACAAGCCCCTCTTGGCCAGGAGTAAAACAGCATGCCAAGTGAAGAGACAGCATGAGCAGAGATGGGATAGTCCACCCTCCCCTCTCTGCCTCCACCACCATCTATCCAGCTATCCATTCAGCACAACCTCTGCCCTGGGTGCCAGACTAGGGGCCAGGCAGACCAGGGAGAATCCAGTAGAGCCTCTATCTCCAGGGAGCCACAGACCAACTACCCTCGGACAGCATAGGGGAGGCAGGGTCCCAAGTCACCAAGGCACCAGCATCTACCCTTCCCAAAGAGGCAAGGGTGAAGGCAACCGGTGACCCGGGAGCCCCTATACCCACCATGCAAGGGGCCAAGCAGAAGGACCCTTGGAGGCCATTTAGGACAAGCCCCTCTTGGCCAGGAGTAAAACAGCATGCCAAGTGAAGAGACAGCATGAGCAGAGATGGGATAGAAGTCGTCAGTGCGCGGCGCCTGAGGGCAGGCAGGGGACAGGACGGCATGGAGCCTTGCCAGGGTGGGCAGGAGGTGTTGCCCCCCATTGCTGTCCCCCGCCTCCGTCTCCAGCTCCTCTCTACCTCGCATGGCGTGTAGGAATTACCCCAGTCCCCTTGATCTGCACCTCGTCCTTGCTCTCCAGGAGGCCCCTCTCTCTGGCCAGTTGGCTAGAGGTTGACAGATGCGTTCACCATCTCCATTACATCTTCATTGCCCAAATTCCTTTCCCTCATTTTTCTAGCTAAAAGACAGTTCTTAAAAATGGGTCCCTGAGCTCAGCCCTTTCCAGCCTCGTTAATTTCGTGCCCCACCTCATTTGTTCGGGGGACCTACTTTCCCCTCGCCCGCTGCCGCCTTCCTCCCGCCAGCTATATTGGGATCTCTGCTCCGTCCTCAGTAACCTTGTGTGCCGCTTAGAGTTCTGCGGGGGTTTTTTTGCTGCCAAGGAACTCTGGAGTCAAGGAACTGCAGAGGTCATCTGTTCACATCCAACCCCCTCCTCATGCCGGAAACTGGAACCCCTTTCCTGCTCCCCCTGCCCAAGGTTACCCCATTCCAACTGTATTCTTCCTTACTGTCCCCCAGCCAGCCTGTGCCAGTGCAGGGCAGCTCTATTTGGGCCCTGTTTCTTCCAGAATATGGAATGGGCCTGACAGTCCTTCATGTTCCCCTAGCTCACTCTGTGTTTTGTCCAAGTCAAGTTTCCCAGATGATCCCATCAGCCCCCAAGAGCAGAGATCATATCAGGCAGTTCTTGGGTGTCCCTTGGATCTCTTGTTCTTTGGGTACCTTGAATGCGTGAGACATCCAAGGTATGACAAAGCTGCATCCTTTGCCCCGTTACTGCCAGCGACAGGACTCTCACACCTGTCCCTGTGCCCCCAGCAGACACACAGTGACACTACTGACCTAGGGACTTGCTCATTTGAGCTGAAAATTGCCTCTTGACCCTCCCCAGCTCTGAAGCCAGCTCTGCCTTCAGGAGTTACCCTGGGCAAGTAGAATTCCTCTTGCTTGAACAGATAGACTTTCAGACATTTGAGAGCAATGATCATGCTCTCCCTAACTCCAAGTCCAGAACTTCTCCAGCACCCAGCGTCCAGCTCAGTGTTTGTGGCCCAGGTACCACCACTCCCTTTCCTGGAGACAGACAGCAGTCTGTTCCTGCCCATCCAAGGGTGAAGGCCCTGGGGCTGTGGTCTGGGCAGAGCAGGACAGATGTCACCTGTTAATGCAGCATGAGCTCGTCCTAGAGCTTTGGAAGCTACTCAGAGGTTAAAGCATCTGCCTGCAATGCAGGAGACCTAGGTTCGATCCCTGGGTCAGGAAGATCCCTGGAGAAGGAAATGGCAACCTGCTTCAGTATTCTTGCTTGGAGAATCCAATGGACGCAGGAGCTTGGTGGGCTACAGTCCACGGGGTCGCAAAGAGTCGGACATGACTGAGTGGCTTCACTTTCACTTTCTATCGGCTCCTGTGCCCTCTCCTGCCTCCTGCAAGAGAGCCAGGGGCTGAGAAGCACTCCCCACTATCCATCTCAGGAACACATAGCAGGCTGGCCTCAGGGCCCTCTCTCCCCCATGAACCCACAAAGTAATCTATGGCTGCTGTCTGCACACCTCACTTTCCCCTCACTCCTCACCCCTGCAGTCCGGCCATGCCCACAGAGCTTGAAGCTGCTCTGACCAGGTCACCACCAGCCTCCTGATGGTCACCCTAGGCCCCTTTACAGCAGCTGACATGGCTGGCCCCCCTCTTTGGTCTGGGGAGGCACAGCCCTGTTCCAGTCCTCCCCCAACTCCCAAGCAACCCTGGT
Source organism: Oreotragus oreotragus (assembly GCA_006410675.1). Lineage (NCBI taxonomy): Eukaryota > Metazoa > Chordata > Mammalia > Artiodactyla > Bovidae > Oreotragus > Oreotragus oreotragus. The sequence goes on from SJYX01004975.1 coordinate 280,821, forward strand.
CCCCACCCCCCATCTGCTTTGGCTCCCTCTCCATCCCTTCAGTGCAGACCCTCCTCCTCTGTACCCTCAGCCCGCCCTTCTCACCCTGTGCTCGCTCTGACGCATTTCGTGGCTGCAATGGCCCTCCAAGCAGGCCATCCCCAGCTGACATTTCTAGCATCCCCTGAGCTAGAACTTCCACCACTCTTTGAAATTGTGCTTCTCCTTCGAGATTGGGCCCCAACTCCCTCTTCCAGAAAGAGTTACCCCATGTCTCCTTGGAGCTGGGATGGCCCCGCCCACACCCACCGGATGGCACTATTTGGACAGGGGCGAAAGTGGCAGCCTGGGACGGATCACATGGCCTGGCACCCGTGCTGGCCCAGGGGGGAGGCAACCACAGACAAGGCTCTTTGGGATGTGGACTGAGGCTGTGACCAGAACTAGAGCAAGAGTCTAGAGCAAGACAGATGGACAGGTAAGCAGGTCAGGAGACGGGGGCGGGGAGGGAGGCAGAGAGACCCCCGGGGGAGAAGCAGCCAGAGCTACTGGCCCCTGGCTCCACCCGGCCTTCCTCCCAAAGGACCCCTGGCTCCACCCGGCCTTCCTCCCAAAGGGCCCCTGCACCCGTGGCCCCTTGGAGGAGCCTCTGGCCTTTGGGAGCCAAGTGTTCCAGGGGCCCAGGCAGATGAAAGCCCCTCCTCCCGCAGGCTCCTCCGCAGCCTCTGTGTCACATTTCTGGTGCATCTCATAGCCTCGCGGGAGAGATCTGGTTTCCTTCCTGGTCTCTGCACAACCTTGGGCCAGTCACCTCCACTCTCCCCACCATGTTTCCCCCTGCATTTGAAAGAAGGCTAAAGCTCAGGGTCAGGGATGTGAGGCTGGGCTTGTCCAGTCCCTTCCAGGAGCCAGGCTGTGAGAGGGGAGCAGGGCCCCCTGGCACCCCTGCAGGACCCAGCACCCAGGGCCTAGGTTGGAGGAGTCTACTCAGGACTCCTCCTTTGCAGGCCGTGGGTGACCTGCCTCCCCACCCCGCTGTTCTCCACTCCCTGAGTCCCATCTGTGCTGCAGAGCAAGGCTCCCCCACAGTTCTTCATCCTCACATGCCATGTCTCTGCTGCTCCATCACCTTCCCTGGGAAGGCAGTGCTAGGGGTGGGGGTGGATGTATGTGTGCTTGAGGCTGTGCAGGCATGGGGAGGTATGAAGGTGTATGGGGGTGTCTGAAGGTGTGTCTGTGTGGATGAGTGGGGTGTGGCTATGTGGAGGTGGGTGGGTGTATACAGATTCAGGTGTGGAAGCCATGAGGGAATTTGCACATTGCTCAGCGTGTGTGTGATGAAGAGCAAGACTGGGCTCCACCCCCTGATACTCTGAGCAAGAATTAGGCCTGTGTTCATGTTAAGAATCACCCCCTGCACCCTCTGAAGTGTCAGAGCTACGGATCCCACCATCCGGGCCACACAGTGAACAGGGGACTCTCTTCTACCCCTGTGAGGACACTGAGGCTCAGAGAGGACAGTGGTGTACCCTGGGTCAGTGGTGAGGTCAGCCCAGGGCCTGAGTTTCCTGGTTGCCACTGCCCCTTCCTGGGACCATCTGCTCCCACCCTGCCCCCGGCCCATCTCTGCCGAGTACCAGGCCGCAGGGAGGGGCTGGAGCTCAGCCACAGTGAGCCTCAGGGCCCAGCCCAGCCCTGCTGAGGACTGTCAGGGGAACAGCTCTGCTTCCCCGAAGGGGCCCAGGGTCCTCCACACTCTAGGTCTGCCCTCCAGCTGTGAGGAGCAGCCTTGAGCAGGGGGAGTCTCCCCGCTCAGCCCACTCCAGTCTCCACCCTCTCCACCTCTGCCACGCAGGGAGCAGGGAAGCTGGGGCAGGAGGAAGCAGATGAGATGACAGACGGAGGCCAGGGGCTGGGCTCGGGACAGCCTGACAGACAGCTGGGGCAGGCTACACCAGGGCAACCAGTGGAGGGCAGGCCCTCCTTCCTCTGCCCACTTGCCAGAAGAAGAGGAAGAGAAAGAGACTTTCCTGGTTTTAGCACTGAGCCCCACATCCCTGGAAACTCCTTCAGTTCAGTCGCTTAGTCGTTTTAAGGCTTTCTTATCTCTCCTTGCTACTCTCTGGAACTCTGCATTCAAATGGGGATATCTTTCCTTTTCTCCTTTGCTTTTCACCTCTCTTCTTTTCTCAGCTATTTGTAAGGCTTCTCCAGACAGCCATTTTGCTTTTTTGCATTTCTTTTCCATGGGGATGGTCTTGATCCCTGTCTCCTGTACAATGTCACGAACCTCATTCCATAGTTCATCAGGCACTCTATCTATCAGATCTAGGCCCTTAAATCTATTTCTCACTTCCACTGTATAATCATAAGGGATTTGATTTAGGTCATACCTGAATGGTCTAGCGGTTTTCCCTGCTTTCTTCAATTTAAGTCTGAATTTGGTAATAAGGAGCTCATGATCTGAGCCACAGTCATCTCCTGGTCTTGTTTTTGTTACCTGTATAGAACTTCTCCATCTTTGGCTGCAAAGAATATAATCAATCTGATTTCGGTGTTGACCATCTGGTGATGTCCATGTGTAGAGTCTTCTCTTGTGTTGCTGGAAGAGGGTGTTTGCTATGACCAGTGCATTTTCTTGGCAAAACTCTATTAGTCTTTGCCCTGCTTCATTCCGCATTCCAAGGCCAAATTTGCCTGTTACTCCAGGTGTTTCTTGACTTCCTACTTTAGCATTCCAGTCCCCTATAATGAAAAGGACATCTTTTTTGGGTGTTAGTTCTACAAGGTCTTGTAGGTCTTCATAAAACCGTTCAACTTCAGCTTCTTCAGCATTACTGGTTGGGGCATAGACTTGGATAACTGTGATATTGAATGGTTTGCCTTGGAAACGAACAGAGATCATTCTGTCGTTTTTGAGATTGCATCCAAGTACTGCATTTCGGACTCTTTTGTTGACCATGATGGCTACTCCATTTCTTCTGAGGGATTCCTGCCCGCAGTAGTAGATATAATGGTCATCTGAGTTAAATTCACCCATTCCAGTCCATTTTAGTTCGCTGATTCCTAGAATGTCGACGTTCACCCTTGCCATCTCTTGTTTGACCACTTCCAATTTGCCTTGATTCATGGACCTGACATTCCAGGTTCCTATGCAATATTGTTCTTTACAGCATCGGATCTTGCTTCTATCACCAGTCACATGCACAACTGGGTATTGTTTTTGCTTTGGCTCCATCCCTTCATTCTTTCTGGAGTTATTTCTCCACTGATCTCCAGTAGGATATTGGGCACCGACTGACCTGGGGGGTTCCTCTTTCAGTATCCTATCATTTTGCCTTTTCATACTGTTCATGGGGTTCTCAAGGCAAGAATACTGAAGTGGTTTGCCATTCTCTTCTCCAGTGGACCACATTCTATCAGACCTCTCCACCATGACTCGCCCGTCTTGGGTTGCCCCACACAGCATGGCTTGGTTTCATTGAGTTAGACAAGGCTGTGGTTCTAGTGTGATTAGATTGACTAGTTTTCTGCGAGTATGGTTTCAGTGTATGCCCTCTGATGCCCTCTTGCAACACCTACCATCTTACTTGGGTTTCTCTTACCTTGGGTGTGGGGTATCTCTTCACGGCTGCTCCAGCAAAGTGCAGCTGCTGCTTCTTACCTGGATGATACCTTGGCGGTATCTCCTCACTGCTGCCCTTCCTGACCTTCAGCATGGAATGGCTCCTCTAGGCCCTCCTGCACCCGCGCAGCCACAGCTTAAGTTGGTCACTTCACTCTAGCTTCCTGGCAGACTCTTCTGGTGGCTTCCATGAATGCCAGGGCCAGACTAGAATCAAAGAGGATGAGAAAGGGTCTTAGAGGCCATCCAGCTTAATTGCCTCACCCCAACTCATTCTCACAGCCTCTGCTTGAATGCTCCCAGCTCTCAGGAGCTCACCACCGCATCAGGCAGCTTGTTAGTTACGGAGCATCTCTGATGTGCTGGATAAAACAGAGGGGCCTGGAAGGCACTGACTGGAGAAGACACGCCCCAGACGCCCCCTGGCAGAGGGCATGAGCACAGCCTTGTGTCTGAAGGGTGGTGACCTAAAAGAAGGGGCAGGCATGTATGTTCTCAGTGCTTTAGAGGATAGGGTTGAGGCAGGGGAAGGGGAGGGGGAGAAATAGCCTCAGAAATGCCTCTGTCAGCCTGCTATCCAAAGAACTTTCTAGCACCCTGCCAGGCTTCACCTACCAGCCTGTCACATTCCTGCCTGAGCCCTAGACAGAGGCAGCCTTCTGCCTCTTGCCCTGCATTGCTTGTCTCCCCCAGGCCGCCATAAACCTGTCTTGTACAAGTCGATGGAAGGCCTGGCTGTCGGCCACAAAAGCCTTCTTGGGTCTCCTCTCTGGACGTGTGTGGCTCCTGGAGGAAGCAGGAGGGGCTAAAACGCTGGCATTCGGCTGCCCTGTAAATCTATCGAAGACATTTTTTTTTTTATCACTTCCCGACATTCCTCTGTAAAAGCCACTCAGCTGCGTTTACAAATTATAGAATTCATCTGATGTCAGGGACCTGGCTAATGGCCTGAGTAAATCCAGCAGGAACAGATGGGAGTTTACATCTCAGCTCCTGTCTGGGGGTGCAACCTTAGCGACCAAGTCCCCATGTTTTAGTCTCTGCCTCTCTGTCTATAAAACGGGGATGAGTGGGGCTTTGAGGATTAGTGAAGTCGCAGACCCACGTGCCTGGCTGAAGACCTGGCAGAGTAAGCCCTTAGTAAAAGATGGTGGCGGTGACATGTATTGGAGCCGGTTTGGAGCCAACAGTTGGGAAAGGACAGGTACTGAACCCCAGGTCTGGGGTTCTCAGCTTCCAACCTGTACCTTTTTGCCAGCCAGGCCCTCCTGTGTCTCAGGGCACCCTCTGGAAGCAACAGGTCTTATGCATATAGAGGGATTATCATCTTCCTTCTTCTCCCCTCCTCCTCTTCTTCCTCCTGTTCTCACACAGCAAGTTTGAAATCCACCCTCCCCCAGTGTAGAGTCCTTGAGCCTTCCCATACCAGGACTGTTCTGTCCTTAGAAGCTCAGACTCCGTGAACTGATTGGTTGAAGTTCCTGGATCCTCGGTTAAGAGGGATTCTGAGGCTGATTCCAGTTAATTAGTGGTGTCTGCCTGCCCCTTGGAGAGTGTGGGGTGGTCCCAAGAATAGCCTCATGCTTTGCCATCCTTTCAAGTTCCAACCCCCTCATCTTGTAGATAAAGTTTATATTCAAGAAGGAGAAGACTTAGAACTGAGAAATCAGGAAAGGAGGGCCTAATATGTCTTAAGCAGTCACCGAGTGCCACACACATGTCCATACACCACCGCACTGGACCCTCCCAACAACTCAAGCCGTTTGACAGAAGCCCTGAGATTAGAGCAGTCACCCAGCAAGCTGGTGGCATCACGGCTTCCAGGAGCCATTGCACCGGATCCCAGGGTCTCACTCAGACCACCAAGATCAGGCCCTTGGAGCAGAGAGGGCTGGGGGTGCAGGGTGCAGGTGGAATGGTGCCGCGGGAGGCTGCAGGGACTCTAAGGGAGGGAATGAATCATCTGGGGCTAGAAGATTCTCGGGCAGGAGTCTTCTCTCTGTCATTTGAGGGATAAAACAGAGGAAATTGTTGATAGTACTGGAAATGCCTATTGTTCTCTGATTTAAGAAATGCCAGAAATTTTCCTGAGATCTTTCACATCTGTGATATGGTTTGAGCTGCCGGATGGCCCTGGGAAAGCAGACAGGTGGCTCACTCCCGTTTCATAAAGGTAGAAAGAGAGGCTCAGGGAGGTGGTCTGACCCCACATCCCTAGCTCCTGGCCAAGTACATGGTAACATCAGCCTCCTCCCTCTGGCTGGGAAAGCCTGCCTGTCCATGAGCTGCCAGGGACATTTTCCCATACTTCTCAGCTTAGATTCTGCAACAAGGGGCTGACGGTCTTGCCCTCTTTCCACTCTTCTCCTCCTCATCACCTTTAGTCCTGACCTACTCTGTGCCAGCATTGTACCAACAGGGTTACACACACAGCATCTCACTTAATCCCAAAAGAGTCATGTAAAAGGTGGTGGAGGTGGGGAGGCACTCTCATTAACCCCATTGTACAGATGAGGAAACTGAGGCCCAGAGTACTTGAGGCCTCAACGCCAAGATTGTGACTGTAGAGTTTTCTATTTCAGGTGCAAACCTCCACTGCCTTTGGCTTTCCTGCCCCCACCCAGTACCAAGTGAAAGGAGCTTTGGCCAAACCTTGGCACAGAAGCACCCGCAGGGCAGAGAATGTCCACACCCAGTGTCCTTGGCTGAGGATGGGGGTGGTGATAACAGCGCCTCCCTCCTTCGGCCACTGAACAAAATGAGACCAGGGATATGAAACCGAGCCTCATGCAAATAAGGAGCTTTATTATTTTATCAGCCTTGCTGCCGCTGCTTCTGCTGTGTTGATATAACAAGACAAACAGGTCTTGAGAACCTCAGCCGTGCCGTATCCAAGGCAAGCACCGAAGCGGGCTGGGCTGCCGCCGAGAGGATGTGGCAGAATTACGGCTCAGGAGAGGCAGAAAGATAAAGGACTGTTGAGGTTTTCCATTTTTAGCCAAGATTTTGTAAGAGTGAAGTGCACAAACGTGGCTCCAAACTTGGACCAGACCAGGGATGGATTCCAAGCATCCCTGGGCAGCCCAAAGTGGCTCTGCCTTCCAGCAGTGACCAGCCCAGCCCCCATCAGGACCCCATCTCCCTGCACTGTCATCCTTGGTTTGTGAACCCAGCCAATCCTCAGGCTTCTATCAAGCTCCTTTGAGGCACTTCCTTCTGAGCAGGCATGGTGCCAGGAAAGGCCTGCAATGAGATCGGGTCCAATCCTAGCTAGGCTGTTTCAGCCAGCTCCCTCACTTCCCATCAAGGACCCAGCACACAGTGGACCTACTGTAAAGACTCTTATGAACAAGTGCATGTATGAGTGAATGGGTGAATGAATGAGTGAAGCACCCTAGCCTCTCTGTTCCTTCATCTGTAAAATGGAACAGTAACAATTACACCACAAGGCTGTTGCAGGGTCCAGAAACGCTGCACATATTACACTTCCCACAGAGGGCTTGCTGAGTGCCCAATAAGCAGGAGCTATCATTATAAGGAGAGACCTTTGCCCATCCAGCAATCACGAGCTAATTGCCTCTCCGTGGTCAGCCTTCACCCTCAACTTTCAGATGAACCACAGGTCAGCCCACAGCCCCTGAAACTCAATCACTGTCTAATAAAATGCTAGGGCTTTGTGCACACACACACACACACACACACACACAGTTGGGAGCAGATGTTACAGAACATCAAGATGGCCTAGATTTGACTGCATACATTTCTGCATACGTTCCTGAGTTTTGTTTCAGAAAATGAAGTCATCATGTATGACACAAATCAATAAAGATATAAATGTCTGCCAGCCTGGCCAGCCTGCAGTGTGAAGGAGGTCACAGTACTGTCTGCCTCCAGATCATGCCAGCTCATTGTCTTCACCTACAGTTCCCACCCCAGCCCAGGAAAGGCTGAGGAGGCCGGGAAAACAAGGGGGCTTTCCCATGTGCCCGAGCCCCAGCCACACCTGTGGCCCCAGGAGAAGAGAGCCAGGCTGACAGATCTGATCCCTTCTTGGGGCCAACCTGGCTGGTTCTCAGCATTGCAAACCCCTTGGTGTTCTGGGAAGAAGTGGACCAAGAATGCTTCTGTTCTGGAACGTGTTGCAACACCAGGGACCTGAAGCAGCCCCTCTTGGGAACTCCACATCTCCAAATCCCTCCCCTCAATTCGTCTTCTCCTTTGGTAGACTTTTGCCAGGCAGAGGGGCCCAGCCGTGAGCCAAGAGCTACAGTCCTGCCCTGTGGGGCTGACAGCCCCCAAAGGGAGCCTGTCCCACCAAGTCACTGCACAAATCAACTCCAGGGCTGCTCAGGACTTGGGCCTTGCACAGTGTGAGGGGAGCTGAACAGGGACCTGGCTTCATCTGGGCGGTGTGGCATGAGATGGGTGGATGATCCCAGATGATGTGGGGGTGGAGATGTGTGGGAACAGCCCATGCAAAAGCCTGGAAGTGGAAGAGAATGGAAGTAAAGTCATGTGCTGGGGGCTGGGCCGCATCCCACCCCAGGTTCCCAGGTCCCGTGTTCCCTTGCCCCATCTCGGTCCATCACATCCACACATGGAATTTCTTCTTCATGTACACACTTTTGCAGACCAGCTCATGCCAATGGTACCTGCGACTGCTCCCAGCCCCAGCAAGTGGAGGGCAATTCTGAGTCCCAGTGTAGACCCACCTGGAAGCTCTACGTGAGACTTCCTGGGCTCCCATCTGCCCCCATGCACACAGCCACCGCAGGCTGGGGGAGCCTGCTATCCCTGCCAGCACCTTTGACTCCAACCAACATTGCAAAAAGTAACATCTCCAAAGCTATGACACTTATGGTATGACTAACAACTCACTGAACTTGGCAATGGCCAAGGGCTAGAGTGGGAAGAGTCTGTCAAAAGCTGAGTCTCAGCACCTCATAGTTCACCCTCAAAAGAGATGAGACAGGCACTAGGTGCCTAGGGGTTAGAGCGTGAGGGCCAGAGCAGGTTATGCTTCAAACCCAAGTTCTTTGCAGCCTACCCGAGTCCTCATTACCACCTCCTCCAGGCAGGCCACCCTCCTCTCTCCATGCCCCCGATTGCCTTGTTCCTGTTAGAGGCTGAACCAGGGACTTCATTCATCCTCAAGGGCCTGGGGGCCTGGATTGAGACCATCCCGTCCCTGAGGAAGCTGGCCCAGGGGAGAGTCACTGTGAGCAGTTCAAGATAAGTCCAAAGTCACTACCTCCAGTAAGAAGTCCTGCCTCTCACTGGCAAAGAAAGCCTTGCTTCTCCAGTTTCAAAGACAGAGACAGAGAAAGATGGGGCAAAGACGACCGGGAGGCAAAGAGTCGAAGAGAGGGAGACAGAAATAAATGTCAGTCATCACTCACTACTTGTCTGTATCCCTAAAAGGCATCTCATCCGTCTTGCCCGGTTGAGCACCCAGAACAGACAGTGACCCAGAGCAGGACCAGTGGATGTTTGTTAAGTGAAGGAAGGAGAAGAGTCATCAAGCTCGGAAGGAAGAGTAAGAGGAAAAGGTGAGCTGCAGGTCGAGAGAGGAGCTAAGTCGCTCTCTCTGTCTCTCCCTTTCCTTCGCATTTTTTTGGTGAGGGTAGAGGGTGATGAGTGACAGGCCTGGCCTTTCTCACCCAGGACATCAGGGGAAACCCAGTGCTAAATTTCTTTCTCTCCCACTTCCCACCCACCCAGGCTACCCCAGCACTCACAACTCCAGCCAAACCTCTGTCCAGCCAGAGGGCCACACCCCCTTGCTCCTCCCCCAGCCAGGGCAGCAGAGGGTCCCTAAGGGACCGAGAAGGCCAGGGCAGCATGTGGCCCAGTCCTCTGGGTGGCTCCACACCACCACGTGCAGAAAAAAGAAAGCAACCACGTGTGCATGTATGACTTATAGCTTTAATCTTCCTGATAGAAGGCCTTTAAAGATTATTTCAGGGATGAAAAAAATAATCCTGGGTAATGAATCACAGCCTTAAGAAGCTGATAAGCAGCAGGGAAGCTGGCGGGGCCTGAGTCCCTGATTTAATTAAAGTCTTACAGATTTTCCCTGAAACAAAATCCACTGTAGCCATCAAGGTGATAAAAGGACTGCAGGTTCCTTTAAAGTAACTCACCTGCCTCGTGAATCTTCTTCCCTGAGAAGACGGTGGCTGAGGGCAGGTCTTCAGGCTCCAGGCTGTGTCACTGCAGATGGCCCAGCCTAGGGCCTGCTGGGGACCCCTCACAGTGCCTGAGAGCTAGAGCAGACAGAGCCTGGAGGACACAGGGCGACACACTCGGATGAGGAGCAGGACCTTGTGTGGCCTTGAGTCACTCACCACCCCTCTCTGGGACTCCGTTTTCACATCTGTCATCGTGGGAGTGATTATGGGAGCAGGAGATGAGGTCAACGGGCCCCCAGGAGGCATCCCTGAGCTGGCCTTCTGAGTCCTGAGCCACCTGTGCCCCAGGGCGTCAAGGGAAGGTAGGTGCTGTCTCCACACGAAAGCCCACCCTTGGGGCCTGCCTGCAGAGTGGCCCTCCCTCCACCCTTGCTTCCTGTCTCCCGCCCCTGCTCTTCCTAGTGCCACCCATGTGCATGACCACCTGGTGAAGGAGCAAATGTCAACACTCGAGCCCCCCAACCCCAGCCCTCTGAACATCCCAGCCCGGTGACGGGAGAAGCGGAGCGTGTGTGTCCAGCCAGAAGGCGGCGCACAGCTCCCAGAGCGGGCAGGAGTCCTGGATTCCATGTGGTTCCATCACCAGGCTCTGCCAAGCTCCAGAGAGAAGCTGGATGGGCTGGAACTGGAAAGACAGAAATAGAACCCATGAGACTGTGAGGACAGTGGCCCATGGTCTCTGCGCTCTCAGAGTCTAGCCAGTCCTCAGGGAGTGACTCAGACAGGCGGGCGGGTGGGTGGATGGATGGATGGGGGAATGGACTGTTGTTCAGTCACTCAGTCATGTCTGACTCTTCGATGCCGGGGACTGCAGAACACCAGACTTCCCTGTCCTTTACTATCTCCCAGAGTTTGCTCAAACTCATGTCCACTGAGTCGATGATATCGTCCGACCATCTCATCCTCTGTCGTCTCCTTCTCCTCCTGCCCTCAATCTTCCCCATCATCAGGATCTTTTCCAGTGAGTCAGCTCTTGGCATCAGGTGGCCCACAGCTGATGAACTTCAGCTTCAGTATCAGTCCCTCCAATGAACATTTAGGGTTGGTTTCCTTTAGGATTGACTGGTTTGATCTCCTTGCAGTCCAAGAGACTCTCAAGAGTCTTCTCCAGCACCACAGTTCAAAAGTATCAATTCTTTGGCTTTCTTTATGGTCCAACTTTCACATCCGTACATGACTACTGGGAAAAACCATAGCTTTGAGTAGACAGACCTTTGTTGGCAAAGTGATGTCTCTGCTTTTTAATATGCTGTCTAGGTTTGTCATAGCTTTTCATCCAAGGAGCAAGCATCTTTTAATTTTGTGACTGCAGTCACCATCCACTGTAATTTTAGAGCCCAAGAAAATAAAATCTGCCACTGTTTCCACTTTATCCCATGAAAGAATGAATGGATGGATGAGTAGGCATCCAGGGGAAGTGACTGAACTGAAGCTGGGTCTACCCGCCCTGCGCTAACTCCCTTTCTGACAGCCCTCAGCCCCAGCAACCTGAGCCCACGCCCTGTGCAGTGCAGGTATGTGACTGACTGGCCTCGTCCCTCCTGATGGCCAGCGCTTCAGGGTCGGAGTTGCCAGATAAGTCTGAATTTCAGATTAACGATGAATAATATTCAGCATAATTATATCCCCAATATTGTATTTATTTGCTACATCTGGCAACCCTACACAAATTTTCCCCTGGCATAGACCTGCCCCAGAGAGGGGCCCCCATATCAGGCACGTGGACCTGGAGTTTCTCATGCATGGCCTCCCCTCTGTGCCCCAAGGCCCCCGAGGCCTCTGTCTGGACTGAAGCTGGTGGGAGGGTAAGGAGAGAAGATTCCACCTACAAAGTGTACACTGGATGAGGCAGCTCTGAGACTGATCCTCTCAGGGGAAAAGTCCTCCTGGCCCAGGCTTGGGGCTGCAGGTGGGGCTCCTGGGGGGCTGCCACCTAGTGGCCAGTATCGGAATTGCATGCCATGGTGCCCAGAGACGATGAGGCAGGTCACTGCTGCTGCTGCTGCTGCGGCACTCCAGTCGGGTCCGACTCTGTGCGACCCCATAGACAGCAGCCCACCAGGCTCCCCCGTTCCTGGGATTCTCCAGGCAAGAACACTGGAGTGGGTTGCCATTTTCTTCTCCAATGCATGAAAGTGAAAAGAGAAAGTGAAGTCGCTCAGTCGTGTCCGACTCTTCGCGACCCATGGACTGCAGCGCACCAGGCTCCTCCATCCATGGGATTCTCCAGGCAAGAGTACTGGAGTGGGGTGCCATTATGGTCTCCTTACACTAGTTTCAGAGAAGGCAATGGCACCCCACTCCAGTACTCTTGCCTGGAAAATCTCATGGATGGAGGAGCCTGGTAGGCTGCAGGCCATGGGGTCACTAAGTCAGACACGAATGAGCAACTTCACTTTCACTTTTCGCTTTCATGCATTGGAGAAGGAAATGGCAACCCACTCCAGTGTTCTTGCCTGGAGGATCCCAGGGACAGGGGAGCCTGGTGGGCTGCTGTCTATGGGGTCGCACAGAGTCGGACCCGACTGGAGTGCCGCAGCAGCAGCAGCAGCAGTGACCTGCCTCATCGTCTCTGGGCACCATGGCATGCAATTCCGATACTGGCCACTAGGTGGCAGCCCCCCAGGAGCCCCACCTGCAGCCCCAAGCCTGGGCCAGGAGGACTTTTCCCCTGAGAGGATCAGTCTCAGAGCTGCCTCATCCAGTGTACACTTTGTAGGTGGAATCTTCTCTCCTTACCCTCCCACCAGCTTCAGTCCAGACAGAGGCCTCGGGGGCCTTGGGGCACAGAGGGGAGGCCATGCATGAGAAACTCCAGGTCCACGTGACTGATATGGGGGCCCCTCTCTGGGGCAGGTCTATGCCAGGGGAAAATTTGTGTAGGGTTGCCAGATGTAGCAAATAAATACAATATTGGGGATATAATTATGCTGAATATTATTCATCGTTAATCTGAAATTCAGACTTATCTGGCAACTCCGACCCTGAAGCGCTGGCCATCAGGAGGGACGAGGCCAGTCAGTCACATACCTGCACTGCACAGGGCGTGGGCTCAGGTTGCTGGGGCTGAGGGCTGTCAGAAAGGGAGTGAGCGCAGGGCGGGTAGACCCAGCTTCAGTTCAGTCACTTCCCCTGGATGCCTACTCATCCATCCATTCATTCTTTCATGGGAAAAAGTGGAAACAGTGGCAGATTTTATTTTCTTGGGCTCTAAAATTACAGTGGATGGTGACTGCAGTCACAAAATTAAAAGATGCTTGCTCCTTGGATGAAAAGCTATGACAAACCTAGACAGCATATTAAAAAGCAGAGACATCACTTTGCCAACAAAGGTCTGTCTACTCAAAGCTATGGTTTTTCCCAGTAGTCATGTACGGATGTGAAAGTTGGACCATAAAGAAAGCCAAAGAATTGATACTTTTGAACTGTGGTGCTGGAGAAGACTCTTGAGAGTCTCTTGGACTGCAAGGAGATCAAACCAGTCAATCCTAAAGGAAACCAACCCTAAATGTTCATTGGAGTGACTGATACTGAAGCTGAAGTTCTAATACTGTGGGCCACCTGATGCCAAGAGCTGACTCATTGGAAAAGATCCTGATGATGGGGAAGATTGAGGGCAGGAGGAGAAGGAGACGACAGAGGATGAGATGGTCGGACGATATCATCGACTCAGTGGACATGAGTTTGAGCAAACTCTGGGAGATAGTAAAGGACAGGGAAGTCTGGTGTTCTGCAGTCCCCGGCATCGAAGAGTCAGACATGACTGAGTGACTGAACAACAGTCCATTCCCCCATCCATCCATCCACCCACCCGCCCGCCTGTCTGAGTCACTCCCTGAGGACTGGCTAGACTCTGAGAGCGCAGAGACCATGGGCCACTGTCCTCACAGTCTCATGGGTTCTATTTCTGTCTTTCCAGTTCCAGCCCATCCAGCTTCTCTCTGGAGCTTGGCAGAGCCTGGTGATGGAACCACATGGAATCCAGGACTCCTGCCCGCTCTGGGAGCTGTGCGCCGCCTTCTGGCTGGACACACACGCTCCGCTTCTCCCGTCACCGGGCTGGGATGTTCAGAGGGCTGGGGTTGGGGGGCTCGAGTGTTGACATTTGCTCCTTCACCAGGTGGTCATGCACATGGGTGGCACTAGGAAGAGCAGGGGCGGGAGACAGGAAGCAAGGGTGGAGGGAGGGCCACTCTGCAGGCAGGCCCCAAGGGTGGGCTTTCGTGTGGAGACAGCACCTACCTTCCCTTGATGCCCTGGGGCACAGGTGGCTCAGGACTCAGAAGGCCAGCTCAGGGATGCCTCCTGGGGGCCCGTTGACCTCATCTCCTGCTCCCATAATCCTTCCCANATGAGTTTGAGCAAACTCTGGGAGATAGTAAAGGACAGGGAAGTCTGGTGTTCTGCAGTCCCCGGCATCGAAGAGTCAGACATGACTGAGTGACTGAACAACAGTCCATTCCCCCATCCATCCATCCACCCACCCGCCCGCCTGTCTGAGTCACTCCCTGAGGACTGGCTAGACTCTGAGAGCGCAGAGACCATGGGCCACTGTCCTCACAGTCTCATGGGTTCTATTTCTGTCTTTCCAGTTCCAGCCCATCCAGCTTCTCTCTGGAGCTTGGCAGAGCCTGGTGATGGAACCACATGGAATCCAGGACTCCTGCCCGCTCTGGGAGCTGTGCGCCGCCTTCTGGCTGGACACACACGCTCCGCTTCTCCCGTCACCGGGCTGGGATGTTCAGAGGGCTGGGGTTGGGGGGCTCGAGTGTTGACATTTGCTCCTTCACCAGGTGGTCATGCACATGGGTGGCACTAGGAAGAGCAGGGGCGGGAGACAGGAAGCAAGGGTGGAGGGAGGGCCACTCTGCAGGCAGGCCCCAAGGGTGGGCTTTCGTGTGGAGACAGCACCTACCTTCCCTTGATGCCCTGGGGCACAGGTGGCTCAGGACTCAGAAGGCCAGCTCAGGGATGCCTCCTGGGGGCCCGTTGACCTCATCTCCTGCTCCCATAATCACTCCCATGATGACAGATGTGAAAACGGAGTCCCAGAGAGGGGTGGTGAGTGACTCAAGGCCACACAAGGTCCTGCTCCTCATCTCTTCCCTTGACGCCCTGGGGCACAGGTGGCTCAGGACTCAGAAGGCCAGCTCAGGGATGCCTCCTGGGGGCCCGTTGACCTCATCTCCTGCTCCCATAATCACTCCCACGATGACAGATGTGAAAACGGAGTCCCAGAGAGGGGTGGTGAGTGACTCAAGGCCACACAAGGTCCTGCTCCTCATCCGAGTGTGTCGCCCTGTGTCCTCCAGGCTCTGTCTGCTCTAGCTCTCAGGCGCTGTGAGGGGTCCCCAGCAGGCCCTAGGCTGGGCCATCTGCAGTGACACAGCCTGGAGCCTGAAGACCTGCCCTCAGCCACCGTCTTCTCAGGGAAGAAGATTCACGAGGCAGGTGAGTTACTTTAAAGGAACCTGCAGTCCTTTTATCACCTTGATGGCTACAGTGGATTTTGTTTCAGGGAAAATCTGTAAGACTTTAATTAAATCAGGGACTCAGGCCCCGCCAGCTTCCCTGCTGCTTATCAGCTTCTTAAGGCTGTGATTCATTACCCAGGATTATTTTTTTCATCCCTGAAATAATCTTTAAAGGCCTTCTANAACCTGCAGTCCTTTTATCACCTTGATGGCTACAGTGGATTTTGTTTCAGGGAAAATCTGTAAGACTTTAATTAAATCAGGGACTCAGGCCCCGCCAGCTTCCCTGCTGCTTATCAGCTTCTTAAGGCTGTGATTCATTACCCAGGATTATTTTTTTCATCCCTGAAATAATCTTTAAAGGCCTTCTATCAGGAAGATTAAAGCTATAAGTCATACATGCACACGTGGTTGCTTTCTTTTTTCTGCACGTGGTGGTGTGGAGCCACCCAGAGGACTGGGCCACATGCTGCCCTGGCCTTCTCGGTCCCTTAGGGACCCTCTGCTGCCCTGGCTGGGGGAGGAGCAAGGGGGTGTGGCCCTCTGGCTGGACAGAGGTTTGGCTGGAGTTGTGAGTGCTGGGGTAGCCTGGGTGGGTGGGAAGTGGGAGAGAAAGAAATTTAGCATTGGGTTTCCCCTGATGTCCTGGGTGAGAAAGGCCAGGCCTGTCACTCATCACCCTCTACCCTCACCAAAAAAATGCGAAGGAAAGGGAGAGACAGAGAGAGCGACTTAGCTCCTCTCTCGACCTGCAGCTCACCTTTTCCTCTTACTCTTCCTTCCGAGCTTGATGACTCTTCTCCTTCCTTCACTTAACAAACATCCACTGGTCCTGCTCTGGGTCACTGTCTGTTCTGGGTGCTCAACCGGGCAAGACGGATGAGATGCCTTTTAGGGATACAGACAAGTAGTGAGTGATGACTGACATTTATTTCTGTCTCCCTCTCTTCGACTCTTTGCCTCCCGGTCGTCTTTGCCCCATCTTTCTCTGTCTCTGTCTTTGAAACTGGAGAAGCAAGGCTTTCTTTGCCAGTGAGAGGCAGGACTTCTTACTGGAGGTAGTCACTTTGGACTTATCTTGAACTGCTCACAGTGACTCTCCCCTGGGCCAGCTTCCTCAGGGACGGGATGGTCTCAATCCAGGCCCCCAGGCCCTTGAGGATGAATGAAGTCCCTGGTTCAGCCTCTAACAGGAACAAGGCAATCGGGGGCATGGAGAGAGGAGGGTGGCCTGCCTGGAGGAGGTGGTAATGAGGACTCGGGTAGGCTGCAAAGAACTTGGGTTTGAAGCATAACCTGCTCTGGCCCTCACGCTCTAACCCCTAGGCACCTAGTGCCTGTCTCATCTCTTTTGAGGGTGAACTATGAGGTGCTGAGACTCAGCTTTTGACAGACTCTTCCCACTCTAGCCCTTGGCCATTGCCAAGTTCAGTGAGTTGTTAGTCATACCATAAGTGTCATAGCTTTGGAGATGTTACTTTTTGCAATGTTGGTTGGAGTCAAAGGTGCTGGCAGGGATAGCAGGCTCCCCCAGCCTGCGGTGGCTGTGTGCATGGGGGCAGATGGGAGCCCAGGAAGTCTCACGTAGAGCTTCCAGGTGGGTCTACACTGGGACTCAGAATTGCCCTCCACTTGCTGGGGCTGGGAGCAGTCGCAGGTACCATTGGCATGAGCTGGTCTGCAAAAGTGTGTACATGAAGAAGAAATTCCATGTGTGGATGTGATGGACCGAGATGGGGCAAGGGAACACGGGACCTGGGAACCTGGGGTGGGATGCGGCCCAGCCCCCAGCACATGACTTTACTTCCATTCTCTTCCACTTCCAGGCTTTTGCATGGGCTGTTCCCACACATCTCCACCCCCACATCATCTGGGATCATCCACCCATCTCATGCCACACCGCCCAGATGAAGCCAGGTCCCTGTTCAGCTCCCCTCACACTGTGCAAGGCCCAAGTCCTGAGCAGCCCTGGAGTTGATTTGTGCAGTGACTTGGTGGGACAGGCTCCCTTTGGGGGCTGTCAGCCCCACAGGGCAGGACTGTAGCTCTTGGCTCACGGCTGGGCCCCTCTGCCTGGCAAAAGTCTACCAAAGGAGAAGACGAATTGAGGGGAGGGATTTGGAGATGTGGAGTTCCCAAGAGGGGCTGCTTCAGGTCCCTGGTGTTGCAACACGTTCCAGAACAGAAGCATTCTTGGTCCACTTCTTCCCAGAACACCAAGGGGTTTGCAATGCTGAGAACCAGCCAGGTTGGCCCCAAGAAGGGATCAGATCTGTCAGCCTGGCTCTCTTCTCCTGGGGCCACAGGTGTGGCTGGGGCTCGGGCACATGGGAAAGCCCCCTTGTTTTCCCGGCCTCCTCAGCCTTTCCTGGGCTGGGGTGGGAACTGTAGGTGAAGACAATGAGCTGGCATGATCTGGAGGCAGACAGTACTGTGACCTCCTTCACACTGCAGGCTGGCCAGGCTGGCAGACATTTATATCTTTATTGATTTGTGTCATACATGATGACTTCATTTTCTGAAACAAAACTCAGGAACGTATGCAGAAATGTATGCAGTCAAATCTAGGCCATCTTGATGTTCTGTAACATCTGCTCCCAACTGTGTGTGTGTGTGTGTGTGTGTGTGTNGAGCAAAATCCCCACCATAAACACAGTGCTCAGAGAGCCTGCCTGTCCACAGACCCCAGGTGCCACCCTGTCCTGCACAGTTGGTAAGTGTAGAGACCCCTGGCCAGCCCCAGCCAGCCCAGACATCATGAGGAAAGGGCCTTGCTGTGACCTTGATGGCAGTGCTGGCCTTATCAGAGGCAAAGGATGGATTGAAGGACCTCAGCCAGGAATGGGCCTGTCTCTCACATGGACTGGAGTGTTTCGAGGCCCACCCATCCCGGGAAGTGACCTGGGGTTGCCAAAAGGGCGAGGGAGCAGTTTTCAAGGAACTGAAAAGGAAGAAAGGCATTGTGAGGAATCAGGAACAGCTTCCTAGAGGAGGGGCTGGGGAGAGAGTCTTGCACATAGAGGGAAAGGCAGAAGCAAAGCTGCAATAGGTTCAGGAACTGCAAGCTGCAGGAGGACAGGGGAGGCATCTGTCTGCTGTGCACAGCACCCACCCTCCAGAAGGACTCAGGAACTAGGTATTAAAGCACGGTCGGCACGAGTGGGCTTGATTGGAGGGAGGCAGGAGACAGATGTGCCCAATGGGGAAGATGGCTGAGGGGCGCCCCTAACTCGGGGTGTGGGCAGCACTCTGGGGTCAGCACTGGCCTGCTCAGTGGTACTGGGGGCACTGATGCTGTTGTCACTGTATCTGTCAGGCATGATATCGTTGCATCCATAGGGCACACGTGCTGGAGGAAACTCTCCCAACAGGCCCAGCAGACCCTCCAGAAAGCAGTCCTTCAGTCTGGGGCAGGAGGGAGGTCACCAGGGGCTGGGAGTGGTGGGGGATCTAGTGCCCTGGGGAAGCAGCAGAAGATGGACCGAGGGCTGGAGGGAGGTCACGTGGACAGGGGCTCTGAGAGGCACCACAGAGTCTGGGCTGATGATCCTCCAGCCCCGAAAACCATGGGCGGCCAGGGATGCGTTGGCTGACACAGAGCTGTGCATGAATGCCCCTTGAAGGAGGGGTTGCCGGTGAGGCTGGGAGTGGAGTCAAGTCTGTTTATTTATTTACTGGTTGCACTAGCTCTTTGTTGCTTTACACGCGCTTTCTCTAGTTGTGGCGAGATGGGGTTACTCATTGCAGCGCGCAGGCTTCTCACTGTGGTGGCCTCCCTTGTGTGGAGCACAGGCTTTGCGCACACGGGTTTCAGTGGTTACAACACATGGGCTCAGCTGCCTGGCGGCGTGTGGGGTCCTCCCAGACCAGGGGTCTGCCCGCTGCACTGACAGGCGGATTCCTAGCCACTGCACCGCCAGGGAAGTCCCTGGAGTCATCTTAAATGAGGTCCCCACCTTTCTTCTTCAGGAAGAGTCAGCAAGGGCAGGGAGCCCTTCTCTTGTCTGGCTTCCTCCCCAGAACCCACAGAGGCCCCATTGTCCCTCACCCGGCCAGCCCAGTCTTGCCTGCCCTACGCAGGAGCTGGTTGGGCCTCCCTTTCCCCAAAGAGTCCAGGAGGAAAGGCTGGTTCTGGGCCTCCTGAGCCCCTCTGAGGTGCTTGCTCACAACGGAGCTCCAAGTTCATTGCTAACCTCTGGTTGTTCTCATTTATAAGAAGGAAAACTGAGGGCCTATTTCCCACCCCTGAAAAAATAAGAGGGCATCAGGACCGGAGCTCCAAACTTTGCCCTTGTCTCCAGCAGCGGAGCAGGGACTCCACCAGGTCCTGAAGATGAGTCTGGAACAGTTCCCCACGGTAGCCCAGAACCTACAGCTTCACTCAGAATACGTGTATCAGACGCCCAGGCTAGCCTAGAATTCGCTCCCAGCTTAGCCCAGACCCACCCATTAACCCAGAACATGCACACTAGCCTGGGTTAACCCAGAAACGGATGGTTAGCCCAGAGTACCTGGGTTGGCTTGGAACACTGGTTAGCCCAGGACAGCCCAGAATCGAGGATCAGTTCAGGACATACAAGTTAGCCCAGGTTACTCCACAACACACAGACTTCCTTGGCACTTGCAGGGTAGATTTAAAAAATTGAATGGGCCAATAGAATGATTTTTTTTGTAAACCTTTCATCAAATCATAAAGTGGAGCTGTGTGGCTGAAGGGGATAGGGCCAGGCAGTGGTATGCTGGTAAATGGGAAACTTGGTATCCGGGGAACCACTCTGCCTTGAAGCATTTCCCTGTTTCCGTCAATACTCCCGCCGTGACTAATTTCAGGCCACCAACCCCTAAGCACTGACTGTGGAGTTGAGAAGAGATGTCATGATGCCAACAATTGTCTCCACGGGCCAGACGAGCAGCGCCGGCACCACAGCTCCCCACTCAGCACCCCCGTCTTCTCTGGGAAGCCCCAGGACCCTAAGGCTCCCCTTGCAGCGGCACCCAAGGCCAAGACACAGAGGACATCCTCTGCTTAGGGATTCACTAGGTGAATCAGGCCTCTGAAACCTGAGCAGAACCTGGAAAAATGCCTCCTGCCCCCTGGCAAGCATGAGACAGGTGGGAAGCGGAGTCAATGGGGAGATCTGGCCTAGAATTTCCCACGTGACATGGGCCAAGTCCTGTCTGCCCTCTGGGTCTCAGTCTCCCCTCCGTACAAAGAAAGTGTGGGCTCTAAGAAGCCCCGCCCTGACTCTGACTCTGAAAGCCAGCCAAGCTCGCCTCTGCCACGTCCCACCTCGCCCCCTCCCCAGGCCTGGCACCTGGCCCTCGGCAGGCTGCGGCCCAGGCACTGAGTCACGTTTCCTCAACTCCAAGCACACCTATCCTCACCCAGCTCCATCCGAGGGAGTGTGTGCCCCACGCAGCAGCCCTGCAGCATATCCGGCCCCATCAATGGTGATGCTCCAGACAGGAGGGGCTCCTCACAAGCACCGAGCGGGTTGAAAGGGCCCAACCTATGTTTTTATATTTTAATTCCTTTAACTGAAATTATGAAATGTTTTCAACATTCAGAAAAGGACACTTAGCCACCCCCTGGATGTAACCAGTGTCAGCGTCCAGCCTGGTTGCCACTGTCGGGACCTGCCTGTGCTCAGTGTCCCCTCCCTTCTCATACTCACTGCAGTGGGGGTGGGGGGCAGTGCCTGACATCTGCCCTCCCAGGTGGAGCCTCCCTGGGGGCAGGAGCGGCTTCTCTATGCCTCTGCATTGCGCTCTTGTCACAGGCTCATCTGACATCTCATCTACCCTATAACCACCCCGTGAGACATAGGCGACGAAAGCTTTATTTATTCTCCCCGTTTCACAGAAGAGGAAGCTGAGGCATAGAAGAGATTTACCTGATAGCACACAGCATATTGGCACCAGGTCAGTACTAGACCCCAGTCTGTCCCTGAAACAAATATTCTCTTCCCCTTGGCACCCCCTCCTGTTCCCATCCCCTCAGGGCCTCCAGGAGGGGCCATTCACAACCATACTGTAGCTGTAAGTGTAAACTGGGACCTTTGCAGGCAAACTGGGCTCTGCCTCCATCCTATCACTGAAAACCTACCACAAGAGTTGACTGAGAACCAGCCTCGTGTGAGGCATGGGGCAACTGTGACACAGAAGACACCATCCTGCCCCAGAGGTGCACAGAGAGGCCAGGTGTCCCTTGGCTTGCTCTCACTGCATCCAATGGGCTATGTGCTCTGGTGCATACAGAACACAGAGGTTATATTGAGCAGGAAGAGCCAACTTCCCAGAACTGGTGGAGTTCACTTTAGCTCCTGAAAGAGCAAGCCCCAGGAGGGCAGAGAAGAGGGGGAGATTCCACCTGGCAGAGAGCACCCCGTATTCAAAGGCTCAGTGGTGACGAAGTGAGAAGTTCTGAGAGGACAGGAAAGGGAGTGACAAAGATAGAAAAGTACATTTCCTGCTCATATATCCAACAGATTAATCAAAGCCACTATATATTTTAAAAGGAACAAGAAAAAAATATCTCGATCAAGAAAAAAACGGATAAACCAACTTAGAAAACCCTAGCAAAAGACTCACACAGTACACAAAAGATGATCTCTAGCTGCCCAACAAGCGTGTGAAAAGTTTTTACCTTCATCAATCGTTAGGGAAATGCAAATCAAAGTCACAATGAGATACCATTGTTCTCCCACCAAAATGCCTAAAATTAAAAAGGAATGACAGCTCCCAAGGCTGACAAGAATGTGGAGTCGCCAAAAGGCTCATATGTTACCAGTGGGAGTGTTAATTGGTTCAACCGCTTGGGAAACTGTTTGGCAATATTTACTGAGACTAAACACATGCCTGTGTGATGATCTAACTTCCACTCACAGGTATTTACCCAAGAGAAAAGAAAGCCAGTGACCACCAAGAATGTGCACAAAAATGGTCATCACAGCTAAAGACTGAAAACGACGCTCACACCCAACTACTGAGGAGAGGAGAATTAACTGATGGCACCTTCCTTCAGCAAAATACTACGCAGCAATGAAAAAGAAGAAATTGCAATACAGGCAACTGGATGCATGACTCTCACAAATGACGCTGAAAGAAAGGGAGACAGAATAAGCATATGCTATGTGGTCCCATTTAAATAAAACTCAAGGGTAGATGAAATTAACTTTGGGGATTAAAGTCTGAATACTGGTTACCTCTGGGGAGATTATTGGTTGGAAAGGGGCACGGGTGAACATGCTGGGCTGTTGGAATTGTTCTGTATCTCAATCAATGAGACATTTACATGGGGTATACATATGCAGAAATCCACCCAGCTACACATAGCTGGATGGTGTCACCGAAGCAATGGACATGAACTTGGGCAAACTCCAGGAGATGGTGAGGGACAGGGAGGCCTGGTGTACTGCAGTCCATGGGGTCACAAAGAGTCAGACACGACTGAGCGACTGAACAATAACACACTTGAGATCTGAGCACTTTATACTAGCTTGACACTAAGACGTATACTCCAATAAGATGCTCTCTTTTAAGCCTTCTAGGTGCAGATGGAGAACAGAGTGGAGAGTGCAGAGGAGAACANTCAGACACGACTGAGCGACTGAACAATAACACACTTGAGATCTGAGCACTTTATACTAGCTTGACACTAAGACGTATACTCCAATAAGATGCTCTCTTTTAAGCCTTCTAGGTGCAGATGGAGAACAGAGTGGAGAGTGCAGAGGAGAACCGGGACAACCATTTGGGAGGCTTTTGCCACACCCTGGGTGAGAGAGAATGAGCAAACCAGCACGAAACAGGTGCCAGGTGTGGGCTTACCCAGTCATGCTGCAAGAAGTCAGAGGAAGAAGTCAGCGGTGTGGGCAGGTGGGGAGGCTTTGTGGGCAGAGGCACGGGCTCCTTGGGGCACTGACGCATTTCGACACAGCAAGGCGTCATGTAGAACAGGCAGCCCTGCTCTCCCAGCACTCAGCAGCCTGAGCAGGCGCGCTCCCACCCCTGGCAGGGTCCAACAAGAAAAGCCAGCCCTGTTTGTTGAGCCCAGTGATGTCCACAGAAGGCCCTGTGCTGAGGGCTTTGCAGGAGCTCTTGCATCAAAGCTATGAAGAAAACCTTATTCTTCCGATTTTGCAGATGTGCGCTAAGTCTGGGTGAGCTGAGTGGTGGCTCCAGGACCCCAGTCTGTTAGCCCTTCCTGTTAATTCACCAGAGGCGGATAACAGCTTTCCAGGGACAGCTTGGCAGAGATACGGCATGATGGATCCAGCTGGGCAGAAGAGATCTGGGAGGACGGGGCGTGGGGATCTGTACCTTCTCAGGGCTGCCCAGGATCCCTGGGCACGTCCAGGTTGGGGAATGGGCAGGTTGGGTGACTGTGGCAGTAACTCTAAACCCAGGTGTAGAGCAGAAGGGGCCTTGGAAAGTACAGGCACTGTCCTCAGCCCTCAGCCCTGCAACGGCCCTCCGAGGTGAGAACTGTTCTCCCCATTTTAGAGATGAGGACATGGAAGCTCAGGGCCATCGTCAGGGTATGGCAGAGCTCCCAGCCCTGCAGTCCCCAATTCTGGCCTGTCACACTTGACTCTACACCTCCCCCGGGTCCTGGGCACTGGACCATTTGGCCTTGTCCAGTGGACAAGGCAGAGATGACCAATTCTAAGACACTCAGAGAAGGACCAAGGGAGGAGAGAAGGAGATGCAGAGACACAGAGAAGCTGAGAAAGCTATAGAGAGAGGCTGAGCAGGCGGGGTGGCAGATGGTGCCAGGGTGGGAGACGGAGCAGATGTTTGCCAGCAGCTGTGAACTCATGAGACAGACACTGCTGACACAGGCTTGTGGGGTGGGTGCCCACACCTGCTCGGTGCCCACCTTGCTCCAGGTGGCTGGGGCTATAAATGGGGGGAGGGTCAGCAGAGGGCCAGGCTGGACTCTCCCTGGGAGACCCCCACCCAGACCGTGTGACCTTGGGCCTCAGTGTTCTCATCTGGACCCTACCAGGTCCATCAGACTCTGAGCCACCAAAGCCTGTCCATGCATCCAGCCCCAGTCCTGTAAAGAAGCCACTCTGCAGAGCCCCAGCCCCCTCACCCAGGTTCCTGGCCCCCTGTGGGCAATGTGGCCAATTTGGCACCACCAACCCAGGGCCTCCATCTTTCTCCCTAAAGCGGGACCAAAGGCTGCCTGTAGCATTTCTGTCCCCTGGAGTCCTTCCTGCTCCCCTTTTCTTCCAGCTCTGGGGAGGAGGAGAGAGTCTTGTGACTGACTGGAAGGGCCGACGTGGCAATAGGGTGGGGAGAGGAAATATATCAGCATCACTGTCCCCCCTCTTAAGGCTGGCTGGGCTCAAACCAAGCTGTGTGGCCTGAGGCAGGTCACTCAACCTCTCTGAGTTGCTCGTCTCTAAGGTGGGGATGAGGTTGCCTACTTTCCAAAGCTGGAGTGAGGATTGGCTGACCCTAGAAATGTGAGAATCCCCCAGCCCAGGGCCTAGCACTCCATGGCATAAGAACAGCCTCCCAGGCACAAGAAGAGGGATGACCGAGGAATCAGCAGGGCCCTCGGATGCCACTGCCTTCAGCTTTTACTTACACCTAGAAAGACAGAGGCCCGAAGAGGGCAGCCGGTAGGCAGGCCGCACGGTTCCCCAGGCCTGTGCTCCCTGGCCAGGGAGGGGTGGGGAGCGTGGAGGTCATTTCCAGTCACTCCTGACTTTTCTGCAGACGCAGCAAATGCCTGCCCCATGATGGCATCTGGAGATGCCAGGCAAGAGTGGGCACAGGGAGCATGCCACAGGCCTCCAAAACTGCGGGTCTGTTTAGAGGACGAAAGGACAGCCTTTCCAGGGCACTGGGCAAGGCATCTGCAGGAGGGGGGCTGCTGAAGCGGGGCCAGGGCTCCCTTTGCCCACTGAGGCCCCCTCTCCCTGGCAGAAGGGCTTGACTACGCTGTCACTGCCACTTGCAATGTCACTTCTGATAGAGTCCAAAAGGGACAGAAGGACAAAGGTCACAGGAAGCACAGGTCCCTGAATCAGACTGCCCCGATGTCAGCAGCCTCCCTGTCTTTAATGCCCATCAGCTGCCCTGTGGGTGCCCGGTCCAGCCCCTGCNCTGTCACTGCCACTTGCAATGTCACTTCTGATAGAGTCCAAAAGGGACAGAAGGACAAAGGTCACAGGAAGCACAGGTCCCTAAATCAGACTGCCCCGATGTCAGCAGCCTCCCTGTCTTTAATGCCCATCAGCTGCCCTGTGGGTGCCCGGTCCAGCCCCTGCCCGGCTCACACCATGGAGGGGGACACTGCTTACAGTCCCACTTAATTAAATCAATAAACCACCAATGCAAATCTGGCTGAAGGCCAGCTCTTTAGGGTGCTCCGAGTGGAGGGGAGGACTGAATTAACAGCTACAGTAGAACGGAGGAGCTGAGAAAGAGGGAAGGAGGGAGAGGAGGAAGGCCAGCCTGGGAGGGAGTGTCTGGCCCACAGACCTGCTCTCTGGACCACATCGTGACCCACATCTCAGAACCCCCAGCATCCTGTTCCCACCTTCAACCTCTCCTTCCCCCTTCCTGCCAGCATGACTTCGGGAAAGGTTAGACCATCAGCCATTTGTACCACAGTGAGAACTTGAAGATGGACTGTGAAGATGCTTAATCCTTCCTCATCTGGGGACGAGGCAGCAAGGCTCAGAGACCAGGTGCCCCAAGCATCCCTCCCGAGCCCCAGGCCTGTAGCCTGGCCTGCACGCCACTCCCTAGGCCTAAGAATTGCTCTCCTTACCCTAATAGGATGGGGAAGAAGTCAAAGTATCTAAGTTGGTAGGAAAGCCAGGCGTGGCCTAGTGTCATGACACCCAGATCAGGCTGCCAGGGCAGGAGTCCTGCGTCTTCCTCTCTCTAATGTTCTGGGGCCTGGGCAGAGGGGGGCCCCAGCAAAGGCCCAGATGTACAACCTGGCTCACCCTCTATTCTGCATTCCTTGGGAGACCAGGATGTCAGGGAGCCTGCTCACTAGGGGAGGCTGTGTGGCCTGGGGTCAGGCCCCAGCCTTTTCTGGGCCTCATTTTCTCCATCTGGGTCACAAGGGGCTGAGAACTAATGGCCTGTAAGTGACTTCCTAACTCACACACTCTACATCAGCATCCACAAGAGGAGGCCTGCCTCGTCGACCAGCCTGGAGACTGGCCTGAGCTGAGACAGCCTCTGTTTGGGACCAGAGCAGCTCCAGCTGCCACGGACCTGCTGGAGGGGCTGGGCCCTGGGGTCCAGGCATAAACCCGGTGCTCCTTCTGTTTTCCCATCAGTAAAATGGGGATAATGACAGGTGTGGCTTCCCTACGTGGGAGGATATTGCACTAATGAAAGCTCTCTGAGCCTCAGATGAGAAAAAGAGGAGCATCTACGAGGGCCAGGGAGGACCCCGGTGCCTGGCTGGATGCTGGGCCCTGCCCCCACTGGTCTGAGAAACACTCCTCAGCAATTCGGCAACCTCTTGTGCCCAGCAGAGACCTTCCCAGAACTCATTCCCTCTGGGGTCTTGAGAAAACACTTTCCCACTTTGCACCCCCCAGATCTCTCCTCTGTAAATGGCTCTGATACCCTATGAATTACTTCCCAACTCCAGGTAAAGTGCAAGCATTTTACGCACTGCCTTTCCATCTGACTAGGGTTTTGGGGGTCTTCATGAGTGCCTAGCAGTTTGAGGGACACAGAGAATGTGTGGGCAGTATGCCTGCCACCAGGAGCTTGTATCACTCCCAGGCAGATAGAGGATAAAGAAGCGAGAGAAGCTTAGCATCAACATGTGTGCAGATCTTAAGACAAATGGCCACATGGCCCAGATGCCTCCACAGGGAAACCAAACAGGAGGGGCTGCTGCCTTCCTTCCCCTGACACTGGCAGACGTCGCTAATCACATTTCTCTTTCCAGCTGAGCCTGGATGCAGCCTCCCGGGTCTTTCTGTTCTCTTGCTTCAGACAACACCCCAGCCTGGTTACTGGAGTTAGAAAGTAAATGAGGATCACCTCCCCAGGAGTCTAAGGGTTACGGCTGGGCTGGCTTCTGGAAGGCAGAGGTCTTCACCTAGGCCTTGAAAGAAGAATCTGGATAATCGAAAGGAAAAGAGAGGTGTTCCTGGTGTCAGGAGCAGTGTAAGTGGAGATCTGGAAAGGAAGATCCGCTCAGCATATTCAATGGCAGTGGGAGCAGCTGTCAAAGAGGAGAGATGCCTGGGGAGCAGAGATGCCCAACATCAAGCCAGTCCCACCTCTCTCTCAGGTCTGGTTAGTTGGACCCTAAGTCCTGTTGCCTTCCTCACACGCTCCCTGGCGGGGCCTGGGACAAGCAAGGTGTTGATGGCCATGCCTGTCAACCTCCTGGGTGACAAAGAAATTTGCAGTCTCATCAAAATGACATGTTACTGCCTGTTCTGAGTTGCAGGGTGCCTGAGACGCGTAAACCATCCCCACCAGCCCAGTTCCATGGGTGACTTACAGTTGAGTCCGGCCCAGTCCAGCTGCTGGTCCACAGACAGCATAGCCCCAGCAGTGGGGTCTCCCATCACTGCACACCGGAGCCCAGGCACAGAACGGCCAGCTCAGACACCAGCTACTGCCCAGGCTTCTAGAATCTCAGAATGTAGGGGGGCGGGGGGGGGGTGCACAGGCCAAGGACAAGGTACGCAGTCTAACCCTTCTCCCTCCCCTTGGAGCCTCTCCCTGGAAGACAACGATCCACTCACATTTTCCTTCGGAGCCTGTCTCAGCTTTCACCTCCACCAGCGTGCCCACCAGGATTTACCCCTAAGACCCAACTAACAGCACAGAGAGGCAGAAGGAACTATTTCTAAAAGCTGAGCGCCGAAGAATTGATGCTTTTGAACTATGGTGTTGGAGAAGACTTTTGAGAGTCCCTTGGACTGCAAGGAGATCCAACCAGTCCATTCTGAAGGAGATCAGCCCTGGGATTTCATTGGAAGGAATGATGCTGAAGCTGAAACTCCAGTACTTTGGCCACCTCATGCGAAGTGTTGACTCATTGGAAAAGACTCTGATGCTGGGAGGGATTGGGGGCAGGAGGAGAAGGGGATGACAGAGGATGAGATGGCGGGATGGCATCACTGACTCGATGGACATGAATCTGAGTGAACTCCGGGAGTTGGTGATGGACGGGGAGGCCTAGCGTGCTGTGATTCATGGGGTTGCAAAGAGTCGGACACGACTGAGTGACTGAACTGAACTGAACTGAACCCAAATCTAACATGCAGAGGAACTTGACCAAGCCACCTGTGTACCCAGGCCTTGGTACTCACTGAGGGAGTCAGATAAGAGAGTCAGGCCTCCAGTTCTGAGATCTCGCCCATTGTTTTCAAATGGAGAAGTCTGGTTGCCTGGCTGGCCTAGAGCCACTGGGTCCTCTGGAGTCCATCTAGCTTGTCCTGCTGCACTCAGAGCCTAGCCTAGGGGCTAACTGGCCATTTGAGAAGGGTCAAAGACCCAGAACCTTGGATCACAACAGCTAGAGGGGCCTTCAAAGACCATTGGTCCAAACCCTGCCTTACCCAGGGAGGCCCAGAGAGGGCAATGATGTGCCAAAGATCACACAGCAAGTCACCCACAGGCAGGACTCATACCTTGGCTGGGGTCTTTCTTGGTGATGTGGTTCATGGGTACAAAATCTGTGCTTACTGTTCCATTCCTGCCGTTCACAGGAAGCCCCCTGGGTGAGGGTAGAGGGGCTCACTGACCCTGGTGGGGGAACAGCAAAGAAACGGAAGAAATGGCCCCCACCTGCCAAGAACCTCCAATTAATATAGAAAGGAAGAGATTCCAGTGGGAAATGGGAGCCAGAGAGAGGCCTCGTCCATCTGAATCTCTCCGTACCCACTCCCCACCGCCTGTTTTTCCACCATCAGTGAAGCATCCCTTTGGGTTAAAAGCTGCCGTCTTTAGAGGAAGTTGCAAAGTAACTTCCAAGCATCTCAGGATAAACGAATCAGTCGGAAGTCTTTCTCTGGGGCAATAGGGCCCTGAGATCAAATAAGAGATCCAAAGAGACACACTCCTGCTTCCCTTTGGGATGCAGAGGGAAGTTCTAGTATTCTCTCCCCACAGGTAACCCTGTGACCTCACGTGCTAGCCTACAGCTTACCCCAGCATAAGCAGCTAAGACGAGAGGGAAAGTGTCAGCCTAGCAAAGACCTTCTCAGCATCAGAGCAGGCTTTCTTGATTAGGGGAGGGGGAGCTGGCTGACCGTGGAGGCATCCAAACCGAGGTGGTGGGATGATAAGAGGGGACTTTTCCACCACAGAGAGACTCAGACATTTGGTCACTCACCGTCCTCCTCCTCCATTCGCCGGGACCTGCGGCCTGAGTGCATTCACAATGTCCCTCCTCTGCCACCTCAGACGCCCACAGGGACCCCGGCACTCAGGTGTTCCCTGAATGGTCAGAACAACAGGCCGTGGCAGGGGCGGCCCCTCTCAGGGGCTGGTGATCTGCTTGTCACGTAGCTCCAGAGCCCCTGGAGCCCCCATCAACCAGGTCACAGCCCACTCCTCGACTGTTAGCTCCAGGCCGTGGACATCCCCTTTGCTGGCTCTTGTTGAGATCATGAATGGATGTGGTCCTTGATCCGGAAGACAACAGCCTCAAGAGGTCTTCACTCAAAAAGGAGTCTCTCACCTGCTCTCTGGTGGGTCACGTCGTCAGGGCACAGGGAGCCTGGCTGGCACCTCTGTCTCTCTCTATCTCTCTCTCCATTCTCTGAGCTTGCACACACTCTCTCCTGGCTCTCTGCCTCTCTCAGCTCTCTGGCTTTTTCTCCACCTGTCTTTGTTTCATTCTCAGCCAGTCTCTCCCTCTGGTCTCTTTCTGTATCCCTCATCTCCTCTCCCTCAGCCTCTATCCCTCTGTGCCTGTGTGCCTTCTTTCCCTCACTCCCCTACCACCTTCCTCCTCCTCTCTCCCTCACTGCACCCCAGCCTCCCAGCCCCACAGAGCTTTACACTCGGAAGCGAGTGCTGAATCGGTGTTTCTGAGCACAGTTGTGAGCTGATATAACTATCACTGTCTCCGCGTGGCAGAGCCTGCCTGGGCAGCCCCCTCCCGCTAGTTCCTCACATTTCAACACCTGGATTTTAAACATCGCTTGTGTGCTCAGCCCTGAGCCAGACCCTAAGGCAGGCAGGGGAGGGGAGAGGCAGCTCAGATGGTCAGGGAGAGCCCTGCTGAGCCACGAACTGTCCCAGGCACTTACCACACATTTTCCTGGGTTATCCTCAAACATCCAAGGTGGGTTTTAATTTTCCCATTTTATGTATAAGAAAACTGAGCCCCAGACTCAGTGCAACCCAGGGAATGTCCTGGCTAGGATGAGGGAGGCCCTAAGGAGACTTCTCGAGGGAGGGGGACCTGTGCTGGGCACATGAGGTCTGGGTCTAGTACCCTCGATGTGCTTGGCCACTGGCCAAGGGCAGCCTGGGAGAGGAAGGCTGGGGGAAACCCTGCTGCAGGTCTTGAAGGTGCAGCTATCAGGAGTGGTGGGCCAACGGGATCCCTTCAAGGGACGTCTGACTGGTGCTCTTCTGTGGCCACCATGCTGACCTCTTGGGGCAGAGTCCTTCCAGGTGATGACAAATCCATCCCACACATAGGAAGGGGTCGTCCTCCTCTGCCTCAGCACCACCCCCCCACCCTGGGGAGGCCCCAACACATGCTCAGCTCCCTTGTTCCCTCTCCAGGATGGGACAGCAGTGTTTGGCCCAAAGGCAGTGTCGCCAGCCAGGGTGGAACAGCTTGGCTCAGAGCAGGACCCTGGCTCTCAGGCTTGCCCCACGCCACCCCCAGGTCCCAGAGGAACCCCACGTCCACCCAGGGACTTATCACTGTGGACCACAAGGTAAGCTCCAGGTCTCTCATCCCTTCAAGTCACCCCCAGGCATAGCTTTCTGCGGCACAGCCTCAGGCGGTTCCCCACCTAGGGGGCAACTATCTGGAGTGAGGGGTGGCAGCCAGCAATGAGAGCTGTCCAGCTCCCCCTGCTCCAGCCTCTCTGCCCTGAATCGTCAAGAAGGGAGGGGGTGGGGGGCTTCCGACCGCCAAGTGGCAGGTGGGCAGAGGCGTTCCGCTGAACAAGGCCCTCAGATAGCTGGATAAGTGTCCAAGGCCCCACCCATCACCAAGACCTTCTCAGGTGGCTAGAGCCGTCCCAGAATGGTGTGGACTTCAGGGATGGAGCGCCTGTGCCTGGAGGCACTCAGCACACCCTGGGGGACTCCTCATCCTGAAAACCACTGGCCACTTCCAGATGTGTTCAGGATGTGGTGACCACCTAAACAGGAAAAGTGGGGTGTGCAGGACAACTCCCAGGACTGTCCTGGGCAACGAGGAACCTTGGCTCTCCACTTCCTCACTGTAAATCATCAACCCCTCTGCCTCAGTTTCCTCATCTCTAGACAGTGTAATAATACTACCATGTCATAAGCTTGTTTTGAGGATTAAATGAGTAGCTGTGCATTGATCAGCCCAGTACCTGGCACCAAGTAAGCCCCCTATATGCTCTCAGTCACTCAGTTGTGTCCAGCTTTTTGTGACCCTATGGACTGTAGCCCTCCAGCCTCCTCTGTCTTTGGGATTCTCCAGGCAAGAATACTGGAGTGGGTTGCCATTTCCTTCTACAGGGGATCTTCCTGACCCNAGCCCCCTATATGCTCTCAGTCACTCAGTTGTGTCCAGCTTTTTGTGACCCTATGGACTGTAGCCCTCCAGCCTCCTCTGTCTTTGGGATTCTCCAGGCAAGAATACTGGAGTGGGTTGCCATTTCCTTCTACAGGGGATCTTCCTGACCCAGGGGTCAAACCCACATCTCCTGCAGTTCCTGCATTGGCAGGTGGATTCTTTACCACTGAGCCACCTGGGAAGACCCAGGGCCTCCATCAACATAGGCTACTAGCATCATCACTGTAGTAGCAATGAGGAAGAGGAGATGGACGAGTGGTCATGTATGTGTTAGGCAGGTAGAATAGGGAAAAGGAGTCCAAAAGGGCGGTGGCTAAAAGACAAGGAAGGGAAAAGCCCGCGAAAATAGAACAAAAGAAGGTCCGAGGACCAGAGTGAAGACTTCAGGTAGAACAAACAGCGCTCCTGGCTAAGCCCAGTTTGCATAGGGCAGGCCCAGGTGGAGGAAAAACATATAAAGGGAGGAGCCGAAGCGCTCTCTCTCTCTCTTCCTCTCCCGTGTGCGCGGGCGTGCGCTCTCTCTCTCCCTCTCTCTCCCCCCTCCTCCCCCACATGCTCCTCCACTCTCTTCTCTCCAAGTCTTTGGGTTGGCATGCCCTCACGCTTCGAGGATGGATTCTCCTGCTATCTTCTAAATAAAACAGAGCTGTAACACTGATTTGCCTAAGAGCTATAACACGGTGTGTCCAAGACCCGAGAGCTGTGATGTGCCGGGGGCTCTCATGTCCGTCGCTCCAAATCTGTGTTGTGACGGGACAAAGAGCCAAGGAGCACACACTCGCGTGACAGGTGGGTGGATGGGTGGGTGGGTGGAAGAGCGATGGGCAGAAGGAAAGAGGGAAGGGAAGGAGAGAGGGAAGGAGGAAGGAAGGATGAATGGGTGCGTGGGTAGACGGAAGGGTGGATGGAAGGAATGAAGGGAGCATTAATCCCCAAGTCAGAAAGTCCTGGAAGGCGGACACAGGATGAGCCCAGTTTGGGACGTGCCGTGTTTCGAGTGCCTCTGCAGGTCTCGGTGTCCAAAGCTTCGGGGCGGCTAACGATACAGCCTGAAGCCCAGAAATGTAGTGTGGCCTGGGCGTTTGGGAATTCTCAGCCATAGGGAAGGAGGAACCCTAGGATAGTGTGGGGAAGCAGGGCAGGAGTGGACTTGAACAAGAAGCCAGGATGGCAAGCCAGTCAGGACTCTATTTTTTATTTTTCAATTTTTCCTTTTAAAAAAAATATTTATTTTTTATTGAAGGATTGGGAATTCTCAGCCATAGGGAAGGAGGAACCCTAGGATAGTGTGGGGAAGCAGGGCAGGAGTGGACTTGAACAAGAAGCCAGGATGGCAAGCCAGTCAGGACTCTATTTTTTATTTTTCAATTTTTCCTTTTAAAAAAAATATTTATTTTTTATTGAAGGATAATTGCTTTACAGAATTTTGTTTTCTGTCAAACTTCAACATGAATCAGCCGTAGGTATGCATATATCCCCTCCATTTTGAACCTCTTTCAGTTATAAATGCCAATGGCTTCAGAAAAAAAAAAAAAATATATATATATATATATATATATATATATATATACTGCTCATGTGACTGAAACATCAGAAACAGCTGGGTCCAGGTGCTCTCCAGGTTGAGGGCTCGGGACTCTTTTCCTCCATCACACTTTCTGTTTTCCTCCTTGTTGGCCTCTTCCTCAGGCCTCTTTCTCAAGCAGCCTCTCCCTGTGGGGGCTGAGGAACCCTGGCAGCTCCACTTGACATTCCACCATCCTGCCAAGAGAAAAGGTCCTTTTTCCCGATCCAACAAAAACCCCAGGATGGGCTCCCCCTGGCCAGGCCTGGTCACACAAGGGTCTCTGAAGCCCAGAGCTGGATCGGCCC
The DNA here is from genome assembly GCA_006410675.1 of Oreotragus oreotragus. Classification (NCBI taxonomy): domain Eukaryota; kingdom Metazoa; phylum Chordata; class Mammalia; order Artiodactyla; family Bovidae; genus Oreotragus; species Oreotragus oreotragus. Next base: position 314,712 of record SJYX01004975.1, read on the forward strand.
CACCCAAACAGCAGGGACTGAGACAGGTAACAGAGGAGCAGAGCGGCGCCCACAAGGCTTGTCTAGAGGATGGGGAGGAGCCCGGAAGCCTTCAAAGTCTTCAACACCAAGAGAAGACCAGGTTGCCCGAAGGAGGGGAGAGGTCACTGTGTCAGCTGCTGCCCCAAAGGGGCCCCTAGATTAGCCAGCAGCAGTCCAGCATGACTGTGGCAAGAATGGGCACTGTCCAAGAACTGCTCCCCCTCCAGGAGAAGCCACAGGGGAAGGGGGGCCCTAGGAGCCAGCAGCATCGGTGGGGGTGGGAGAGGAGAAGGACAGAGAGTCGGGAGGCAGTGAGAGGATGAGAGGATAGGACAGGAGGGCTGTGGGAGGCAGAAAAGGCGGGGACCCTGGGAGGAGGGCCGGAGAAGAACCGAGGCAAAGGGAAAGGGAGAGGGAAGGCCAGCGCCTGTGCCCTCGCTCCCCTCCCCCAATGCTGAAAGTTAAAAATAGGCTGTGCGGTGAGAGGCAGACAGAATGAGAGCAGTCCTCTAAAGAGAGAGGAGGGAAAGGAGCCGGGGACCCAGAGGAAAGCTCCCTCAGGCCTCAGCCAGGAGGAGAGGAAGACAGAGGCGGCCGCTTCTCCCCACAAGGCAGAGGCTCTGGCCTCACCTTCACATGTTTGGTCCGGGTTGGAGGGGCTGTGTGCCCTGCAGAAAAGGACTGCCCAGTGCATCCCCACCCAGCTCACGAGCCAGGGTCTGGGCATCTGTGGCTGGCCGGGTGAGAATTACAACCCCACTATGCAGATGAGGAAACTGAGGCTCAGAGAGTCATGCGACAGGCCTTCGGGCTCCCGGCTTCCATCAGGGGGACTTGGCCACAGAAAGAACACTAGGTGGGACCCCTAGTGTTTGGGACCTGAGTGGCCCCCCCCCGTGCCAGCCCCAGGCATCAAGGGCGGGAAGGGTGGCGGGGGCAGAGAGGAAAGGATGGTGAGTGAGCCAGCAGGCAACCTGGCCACACGCCCCATGATGCCTCACCACTTCCTGCCCCAGCAGCTCTGGTGGGGAAACTGAGGCCCAAAGAGCTCAAAGTCTCTGCCCAGCTGCTCACCTCACCAGGGACAGAAGTAGGCGCTGAGAACTGGGAGAGCCTTCTGTTCCCAGCCCAACCCTGCCCTAACTGGCTGGGTGGCCGGGCTAGACCCCCCCTTCCCAGAGCTTTAGCTCTCATCGCCCAGTGCCCTTCCTGCCTGCCTCCTGGGCACACCCGTGGAGGAGCTAATTAGTGGTTGGTTTGCAGAGGCAAGGCCCCACGTAAACAAATGCAGAGGGTTATTAGCCCTTGGAGCCTGAGAGGAAGACCAGCTAGGAGCTGCTTCTGTGCTGACAGGGCTGGTTTCCCTGCCTGATTTTAGGGCGGCATCACTTTTGTTAGCAGACAGCGTGATTATTGAATGTTGTTAATCTGTTACTTTTATGGACTGCCTTTCTTCCAAGGATCTTAAAGCTCTTCTGCATTTAGCTTCCCCTTGTTGCCAGGAGGTCAGTACCACAGCAAGAAGAAACAGTGATCGGCATGTTTTTCTGAGGCACAGGGAGGTTAGACCCCTTGCCCGGGGCCACACAGCAAATCAGCAACAGAGATGAAGTCAGTATTCACAGTCTTCTGAGGCCCAGGAAGGAACCATGCTCTGGACACACTGATTCTCGTGGCCTCTCTTACCAGCTCAGAATAGGCCCACCCCTTACATTTGTCTAGTGTTTTCTTTAGGATTTGATCCCCTTTGATCAAGACAGGGCTGGTAGAATTATTACCACTGAGCAGGTGAGGACATGGAGGCTCAGAGAAGTGAAGTGACTGACACAAGTTCATACAGCCATGGTCAGGGAAAGGACCTGAATTAAGGTCTCTAGACTCCCCCAGCTCTAACCATAGCAGCAGTTGCCCACATCCACCCTGAACCCGGGAGGATGCAGGGGGAGCACTGAGGTGGGCCCAGTAGCTGGAGGAGAGAAGAAGACACTATCTGCTAGTGCTTCCTGCAGGAGAGGGGGAGGGTCTTAGTTTCAAGCAGCCAGAGTGACCATCTCCCTCCCTTGGCCTATAGGAGCTTGTGGAGGAAGACAGTGAGGATGAACGGGGCAGCCCAGACCAGGGGGAGATCCTCAGTCTGCTGGTGACAAGGTAGGTGGCTCCCTTCCCTGTGCCCTATTCTGCAGTTGCTAGATGAGGATGGGGCTGGGCTAGGTGAGCCCTAAAGTCCCCCAGGTTCTGAAGTTCCAGAGGTTTCTAAGAGCCGCAGGTCTGCCAGCAGTCTCCAGCCCAGCAGAGCCCCACCAGGGTCTTTAGTGGAGGGCAAGCCTGCCCAGCCCCTCCTGTGTCTGGGTGACCCGCTGCAAAGGGAAGAACACACGTAATAAGGCAGAAGACCTGGGCCCTGGCACACAGTGGCCTTAGGCAAGTCCCTCACCTCTGGTCATCTATCTCTATCTACTGAACAAATAAGGGGGCACCCTAACCTCTCTGCCCTGGGGCAGTCATGACAGAGGCTCCTGGGGATGCGCACTTGCCAATTCGGATTGGTTTGGGTGTTCAGGCATCTGATTTAGGCATCAATAAACATCGACTGCCTGGCCTCCCCGGGCCACTGGGCCACAAAGAGACATCATTTAGGCTATGTTCATCTTCCTTCAAGCCACTGGTCCCAGAGTGCCAGCCCACGCCTGGCTCCCCAATCTGTAATCTGAGGCAGGAAAGAGCTCTGTGTGCCCTTTGCCCCTGGCAACCCCTCCTGATGGCTGCTGTTCAGGAGGCAGGATGCTCCCTTGAGGAACAGATGCCTAAGAGAACTGTCCAGCCCTCTGTCATCCACTGTGATAACAGACAGGGGATTCTGCGGGGTGGAGGTGGGGTGGAAAGTGTGGAGGAAAAGTGATCTGTTCCTAAAGAGATGTTACAAGGTCAACCAAAAGTGACGGTTGCAGCACCAGGCTTGACTAAGTCGGCCCTGTCTAAGTTGGATTCTGAGAGATGCATACAGCGTGGTGCCCCCCCCCGCATTTATATGGAGAACGGGGCAGCCAATCCACTTGGACACTGGTGGGTGTCAGCCTTCCCCATGGGAGGGAGGTCTGGGCCTTGAGTGAACAAGGCCTGAGCAGGAAAGAAAAGGAAGGGAAGGCAGAGTTGGTTGGGATCCCTGGTGTGTTGCTTGCACAGGTTAGTAAAGGGGACCTTGGCCCACACCACCATCTCCACGCGCCACTGCACACTCACAGGTTCTCCCAGGCAACAAAGCAGGAATCAGGAGACCAGACAGCTCCCTCCCTCACCCCTCACATCCAGGAGGCATCAGGGTCTGTGGATGCCACTCTGTCACACCCTTGCCCCCAGCCTTCCTCCGGGTTCTGTGGCCCTGCGACTCCAGAGGCCATCCTGGCCGCAGTCAGGAGCCAGGGCTTCAGGGACAAGCCAGCCTGAGTTTGAATCCAAACTTCAACTTCAACTTCATAGCTACGTCTCTCTGAGCAGTTCAATCTCTCAAGCCATGGTCTCCTCACCTATAAACAAACCCTCCTTCCCAGGGCGTTTGTGAGGATTAATGTGACAAGATGTGTAATGTCTGGTTCCGACCTCCGTGGCTCCACCTTAGTCAAGGTCAAGTCACCATAGCTTTGCTTCCAGACTTTCACGAATGTCTCCTGGCTGATGCCCCAACACCGGCCCCAGTCCCCTCTACTTCCTTCTCCATGTGCTGCCACGACAACGTTCCTGAAATGCTCATCTGATCCTGGCCATTCCTGGGCTGGATATTGGATGAAATCAAAGAATCACTATTAACTTTGTTCAGATGTGAGCGTGGGTGTGCAATTGTGTGTTCTTAAAGCATCCCTAACTTTTAAACATACATCCCAAAATAGGTATATATGAAATGACATGTGGTTCGCTTCCAAGTAATCTGAGGGTGGGGAGGAATGGGTAGGGCTGGAGCAGACACAAGCTTGGCAGATTGTTCATTGTTGATCTGGGTAGAGGGTCATTGTCCTAGCTCCCTGCTTTTGTGTGTGTTTGAAATTTTCTATAATAAAAAGCTTTTTTAAAAAAAATGTGGAGGGAGAAAGAATGAAAAAGTGGAAGAATGTGATCATTGTTGGCAAGCACATGGCGGGGTTCATTATGTGATGCACGCTGGTATATATTAGAAATTTTCGTAATGAAAACTTTGAAATGTTTTAAGGAAATGCTGATGGGTCCTCCCCGTGGCCCCAGGATGGAGCCTCTTAGCACAGCTCTGGAACCCTCCTGAGCTGTGCACACAGCCCCACCATACCTCACAGTTTCTAGCACCCCCACTCCAGGACCTAGGGCAACAGTCAGCAACCAGACACAGCTATTCCTGCCATGCCTCAGGTGTCTGTCCCCTTGGGATGGCGTGTCTTACCAATCCTGGCAACCAAGAGGGCGACTTCTTATCATGGTTCAGCTCAAGAATTGCTTCCTCTAGGAAGCTGGTCCTACTTCTCCAGCCTCTACCCTGGCAGAACTGACCACAACTGTCTTGCAATCCCCACAGTCCACGTGGCTTGGGACACAGGCTGCACATGGTGGGGGTTTGTCTTAGTGACTTCAGAGCCAGCACAAAGCCTGAGGCTCAGTAAGTGTCCATTGAGTACTGAAAAGTCTCACCTACCTTAGGATTTCACCTGGCTGCTTAAATCCCAAAGAATGGATATTGTTTCCTAAGGTCATCCTGCCCCCTGTTGTTGGAAAGGAGCATTGCAGAGATGGCTGGAAACAAAACTGGATTCCCCCCCTCACCACCTTCAGCCTCCTGCTTCCCCCTCCGCCTCATCACTGAGCAGAGCTCTGAACTAGGCTCTAGGAGGGAAGCCCACCACAGAAGCGTGCAGAGCCCGTCACCATCAGCCTCTCCCAACCCCTCCAGGCCCAGCTCTGACTGGGATCCCGAGGGCAGCCTTGCTGAAGACTCATCTAAGGAACAGGCCACACCTGGCCTCAGGCTGCCTGACAACTGCTCAGGCCACCCTCTCTGCCTGGAGGGCCCATACCTCTCATCCCGACTCCCACACTCACACACACACACACCCCGTTTCTAAGCCTGGCCAACTCCTAGTGAATCTTCAAGGCGTGCAGTGAACATCACTTCTTTGAGCACTACTCACCATCACCCACACGTGGAGTTGCTCCGAGCCACTCTGTGGCAGCCCGGCCACATCCCTCTATGACAGCACTCGTCATCTTTGTTAGCTCTATGACCACCGCCATCTCTAGACCAGAGGGTCCTTGCAAGAAGACCCTGGGTCTCAGTATGGCAGAGACTCATTAAGAACTGAACTTGTGTGTTTGGTTTCTACCCTTATTGTCAAAAACTCCTTTCTCTCCTTAAGAAGGAAGAGTGACCTCTTTTCTAGATGACAGGTTTTGACCCCTTATACAAGAAATTAGGACTTTCTAATGTCTAGTCCTTACTATCCAGTATGGTAGCCTTTGGTCATAAGTGGCCTTTAGAGAGCTGGACGTGTCTGACAAAGCCCTCGCCTGTTACCAAGAACTCCCACACAGATGGCTGGAACTGTCCCAGAGTGGAGTGGACTGAAGGAAGTGAGTAGCCTGTGTCTGGAGGCATTCAGCACATCCCAGGGGCCACCTCATCCTGAAACCCAGCGGTCACTTCCAAAAGTGCCCGGGAGCCCTGGTTGCTCCCAACCTGTCTCTCGTGCCTCATTTTATTCGATAGCATTTACTAAGTGCCTGTCTGAACCAGGTGCTCGGCTGAGCCTGGGATATAAAGGCAAAAAGACCAGTGATCCCCTGGGGGACCCTTAAGGGGCCAGTGCGGAGGAGGAGCCCCCAGGGCCTATGCCCTTCCAGTCATTTGGGGTGGAGAGTTTCTGCCATATTCTAAGTTCGTTTGAGAATATTTTAATTGACACTGCCTGATTCCCAAGAGTGTGATGCATCGATACCTGCAACCATTACCTCAATATCTCCTTCCCACCTTTCTGGCACTTGGCACAATGCTTGGTATGTGGGAATCAAACATGTCCAGGGAAGAGAGAAAGGCGGGAGGGGAGCTTGCCCTTGATTATCATGCAACTGGGGAGACAGTGTATGAAAAGGGACATAGCAACCAGAGTTATGGGCTGTGAAAGCTCAGAACTGGAAGGGCTCTAAGGGCCATCTACTAGAAAGCCCTGCTCACACAGCAGTCCCCACTGCAGCCCTCCAGGGTCAGTGCGTTCAGCTACTGCCATCTGGGTACGCAGAACCTTTTGCTCTTGAGGAGGGCCCATCCCCAGTGGGACAGGCATGGTTCATTCAAAGTTCTTCTAATCCACAGAAAAAATATTAGTCTAAATAGAGAGTTCATCAGCATGGCTGGAGACAGGATAGCGTCAACATTCACACCTCTCCTATATACCCAGCAATAGCCATTTAGAAACGTGATGAGAAAAGTATCCCATGCACAATGGCTAACCCAGACTATAAAATACCGAAAAATAAACTTAATGAGAAATGTCCAGGTCCTATATGAGAAACACGATAAAACTTTACTGAAGGACATAAAGAAGCCCGAAATAAATGGAGTGATACATCACGCTTCAGGATAGGAAGACTCAGTAATACAAAGATGTCAGTTCTTCCCAAATTAAATCTATAAATTCAATGCATTCCCAATCAAAATCCTAAAGGGGTTTTTATAGAACTTGACAAGCTGACTTTAAAGCTCATCTGAAAGAGTAAACAAGCAAGAAAAGCCAGAAACATTTTGAAGAAGAATAAAAATTAGATGAGATTTGACCTATGAGATCTCAAAACACACTATAAAACTGGAGTAATTAAATCAGGGTGGAGTGAGGGATCAAAGGAGCAGAACAAACAATCCAAGAACCAAGCCACAGGGATTATAGGAATTTAGCATAATGCAAAAGTAGCAGTCAGATCAGTGGGGAAAAGACAGACCAGTCAATGTATTTTTAAAGTAGTACGCGATGATTGTTTATCCTCTTGAGAAAGAAAGTAATACGTTGTTATTGTTATTGTTTCACATGATGCCCCAAAGTAAATTCCAGAGAGAAAAACCATCTAAGCACTTTTTTACCAACTGTCAAAGTACTGAAAAGGCAAACATTTGTTAGGACTGGGAAAGTCCTTTTGAAGCAAGGCATGAAACTCAGAAACTCTAAAGGAAAAGTCAGGAGGATCTGACTAAAGAAGTTCTGCATCTTTCTGTCACTGAGCTAAAAAGCAAGCAAGATTCAGAGAAAATAATTACGTACGTGATAAACGAGGGGTTGTTGCTGTTTACTCACGCAGTCGTGTGTGACTCTTTTGTGACCCCACGGACTGTAGCCTGCCAGGATCCTCTGTCCATGGGATTTCCCAGGCAAGATTTCTAGAGTGGGTTGCCATTTCCTTCTCTAGGGGATCTTCCTGACCCAGGGATCAAACCCGTGTCTCCTGCATTGGTGGGCAGATTCTTTACCACTGAGCCACCAGGGAAGCCCAAATGAGGGCTTTCTTGTTGACTTGTTACAAGGATGATCTTGAATAAAGGATAATTTTGAATTAAGACCAAAAAAAAAAAAGAAGAAGAAGAAGGAGCCAGCAGGCAGGTTAGTGAAGAGAGAGGGAAGTCAAGAGTGTGTGCGGCAGTGAAGGGACTGATAGCACTGGGGACCCTGAGAGGATGCTTACACCAGAACAGGGCAAGCATCTGGATATTTGCACACTGAGCCCCACCCTCATTTGTTGCTGGGGGGTGGGGGTGTTAATGTCTCTCACTTTGTGGACAGAGTGCCTCCTACAGGCAGAGAATGTCCTCAGGTAGAGAGTGAGGCAGAAAGGCATGATGGAAAGAGAAACTCCGCAGATGACCTCCAGCCTTACTTTTATGGTTTCTGAGTTTCATGCAAAAGAAAGATATTTTAAGTGCAATAGATTAAGCCCCTTGTCTTTCGTCACTCTAAATTTCCTTACGTCATATCCTTCATGTTTGATTGTGTTAAATATCTGACATGTTTGGGGATCGTTTTAAGGACAAGTTGAGTTGGGGATACAATTCATTTGGGTTTAGAGAGATACATGAATGAATGATTCTCAGTTATACCCATCTCTAGCTTAGTTATTGCTAATAGAAATTCCTTCAGGAAATACCTCCACCTCCTGCTCTGCCGATGCACCCAGCACTGTGAGGTGATATAAAGACAAAGGGCCAGAACTCGTGATAAGAATGCATCCCACAGCCCCCCGCAGAGATGCTGTGGGTAATGGAGGAGAGACAAGGCCCAGTGTATACACAAACAGCATCTAATCTCTGTAAATTTCTTTCAGTCATCGGATGCATGATATTTTTAAGCAGATGATTTATTTTTCTTTTTAATTTTTCTTAATTTTCAGTGTGGCTTCTGTTACTTAGCATGTTTTTGAGGGTCGTGCATATTGTTGCATGGGTTGGCAGTTTGTTCAAAGCTTTATATTGCTGAGCAGTATTCCAATGTATGAATGGACCACATTTGTTTATTCATTCATCTGTTGATGGGCATTTGGACTGTTTCCAAACAGAGCTGCTCTACACATTTGCATATAGGGGTTGTGTGTGTGTGTGTGTGTGTGTGTGGACCTGTTTTCATTTTTCTTGGAGTGGGATTGCTGACTTATAAGTTTATGTTTAACTTCATAAGAAACTGTGAAATTGTTTTCCAAAGGGCTGAACCATTTTGTTTGTTCACCAGCAACACGTGAGAGTTTCAATGACCTCACATTTTTTTCAGCACATGGGATTATCAGGTGGCATCTTTTTCTTGATGAAGGTGAAGGAAGAGAGGGAGAAAGCTGGCTTAAAACTCAACATTCAAAAAATGAAGATCATGGCATCCAGTCCCCATCACTTCATGGCAAATAGATGGGGAAACAGTGGAAACAGTGACAGACTATTTTCTTGGACTCCAAAGTCACTGTGGACAGTGACAGCAGCCGTGAAATTAAAAGACGCTTGCTCCTTGGAAGAAAAGCAACGACCCACCTAGGCAGCATATTAAAAAGCAGAGACATTACCTTGCCTACAAAGGTCTAAAGACATTACTTTGCCTGCAAAAGTCAAAGCTANCTTGGACTCCAAAGTCACTGTGGACAGTGACAGCAGCCGTGAAATTAAAAGACGCTTGCTCCTTGGAAGAAAAGCAACGACCCACCTAGGCAGCATATTAAAAAGCAGAGACATTACCTTGCCTACAAAGGTCTAAAGACATTACTTTGCCTGCAAAAGTCAAAGCTATGTTTTTTCCAGTAGTCATGTATGGATGTGAAATCTGGACAATTAAAAATGCTGAGCAGTGAAGAATTGATGCCATAGAACTGTAGTGCTGAAAAAGACTCTTGAGTCTCTTGGACAGCAAGAGATCAAACCAGTCAATCCTAAAGGAAATCAGTCCTGAATATTCATTGGAAGAATTGATGCTGAAGCTGAAGCTCCAATACTTTGGCCACCTGATGGGAAGAGCTGACCCTGATGCTGGGAAAGACTGAAGGCAGGAGGAGAAGGGGACAACAGAGGATGAGATGGTTGGATGGCATCACTGACTCGATGGACATGAGTCTGAGCAAGCTCCAGGAGATGGTGAAGGACAGGGAAGTCTGGTGTGTTGCAGTCCATGGGGTCACAAAGAGTCAGACACAACTGAGGGACTGAACAACAATTTTTTTTTTCTAGTCCTTCTAAGAGGTATGTAGTGGGATCTCATTGTGGTACCAACTGACATGTCCCTAATGATCTCACAGGAAGAAGGTGTCTCTCCACATGCCCCCCACATTCTTGCCCTTCTCCTGGTGGTACATTACTAGACCCAGGTTCATGGTAGGGGGCTGGGCTCTCTGTTGCCCTGGATGCTGGAGCTTTCTCAGTGTTCCTGCCCATTCCTGCCCCACCCCTACTCCTGTGGCAGCCAGACTGCTTCATGTCTGTGGCTGCACTTGTGAGTTTCCTGTTTCTCCCCAGAGGTAGCTGACCTCTAGTGGTACTGGCATAGGATCCGGTAGCCCAGACTGTTTCTTGCCCCTCCCCAAGGGCAGAGGGATTTTTTTTTTTTCCCCTCTTACAGGAAATGAAGCCACAACGCATCTTTATCTGGGTCCCAGGAGTGACGGGATTTGTTGGCCTTCTCCTAGTGATTTAACGGCTTTTGCTCCTTTAAGACAAGGATCTGGAGAAGACTGCACTTTGGCACTTTTCCCACAGCAGCAGCCAATCCGCTGCTCAGTCTGGGGAGGAGGGTGGGCAGGGGCGGGGGATATTTGCTCCCATCTCTTGCCCTTCCCCCACTCTTTCCTGAGCACTCAGCGGAGGTCCATAAATAAAAGCTGTTCATGTATGCAAACTCTCCCTGTGTCTCAGGGCCCCAGCTGTTGGAGACTGCATGCCAGCACACAACTGGCTTCCAACAACATGTTAACATTTTATATTTCTTCTTACCTACTTTTATGGAGACCGTGTGTCTTCCTCCTCCCTCCTCATGCCTGGCATGGTTGAACCCCTCTGTGCATCCTGCCTCCCATGGTTGCCCTGTGACCTCAGCTCCCTGGCATGCTGAAGAAAAGTGATGACTTTGTATCATCTCCAGGCTTTTCTCATCCTTAGTGTGGGAGCAACACTCTTTCCTGCTGACTACACCCTAGGAAGTCTAAATTCTCCTGTCTTCCGTCTTCTACCCACCAGTGTTCCCAAGCTGATGCTACCCGTTTGAGGTTGGTCTTAACACTCCATTTTCAGGGACCAATTTTTATTCAGGAATCTATTTGTCTGGTTATCAGGACAAACAGATTCCTGCCTAACAAATGACCTCAAAATTTGGTGGCTTAAAAGTGTCCTACTTTTCTCTGAGTTGCCTGGGTTTTGTCGGGCTGTGTTCTTGCTTGGGGTCTCCCACGTGATTGCAGTCAGGTGTCTGCTGGGGCTGAACTCATTGGAAGGACAAGGCAGCCAGCAAGTCTCACTCTTGTGACTGGTGGTTGATGATCAAAAGTCATAAGACAGAAATCTGGGAGTCAAGTTTCACTGGAGGGCCATCTTTGTAGACTAGCTGGCTCAGTGGTAAAGAATCCACCTGCCAAGCAGGAGATGCAGGTTCAATCCCTGGGTCAGGAAGATCCCCTGGAGAAGGAAATGGCAATCCATTCCGGTATTCTTGCCTGGGAAATCCCTTGGACAGGGGATTTGGTGGGCTACAGTCGATGGAGTCACAAAGAGTTGGACACAACTTAGTGACTGAAAATAACATCTTGCTTAACATTGCATACAAAAGGGACCTTTCATACTTTGGTCTTAAATTTATCTAACTATAAAATTAACAGAAGGGAAAGGGACAATATTTTTGTGACAGTGATTTGTCAAGTAAGTTTTCAAAAGCATAAAGATATAAGTAGAGGAAAAAATATAAATCTTATTACACCAAAACATAGGATTTCTACCAACAAAGAGCATCATGGAAGAAGTTAGTGTACACATGGCTAAATGGGAGGAGATATTTGCAGTATCTAAAACTAACAATGTTGAGATATAAAGTCCTGATACCCAACTTAAAAAAAAAAAAAAAAACACTACAAATTCTAAAAAAATGAAACCCGAGACTGTAAAATATGGAAGAAAAACAGGAGAAAAGTCTTTGTGACCTTGGAGTAGACAAAGATTTCTTAGTTACAACATCAAAATACCAACCCAGAAAAGAAACATTTGATAAATTGGATTTCAACAAAATTAAGAACATTTGCTCTTTGAAAAGCATTGTGAGAATGCAAACAAAATATCTGCAAATCAAACATATCTGAGAAAGGGCTTGTATGCAGAATGAAGAATTCTCAAAACCCAATGCAAAAACAAACTCAATTGTTTTGCTTTTGTTGTTGTTGTTAATGGACGGGCAATTTGAACAGGCAATTCACCAAAGATGGGTCACTGACAAAGAAACACATGAAACACATGAAAATGAAATCATTTGGTCTTGTTTCCGGGGGCTCCGAAGATCTCCAGTAACACAGCTCTTCATGTCTCGGCACAGAAAGAACTCAGTGAGAGGTAAAGTGATAGATAAGAAGTGATTTGTTAGAATAAATAATGTGAGGCTTACAAGCAAGTGGGCGAGAGGATGCCATTCCCCAGAAGTTAGTGTGCTACAGTTTTATAATCAAAGGAAAAATGGGAAGGAGAACTTCTTTGTCTTTCTTGAGTAGATGTCATGCTTCCATCATCAGTTCCTCCTCCAGGTTGGGTAGGGAGTTTTCTTGTCCCTGCATGGTTAAGTTAGGTTCACAAATTATTGTGGGGTTTTTTTGTTTTGTTTTAATCTGTGCAGAGAGCATGTCCTAGGGATCATTAACTTACTGAGTTCCCTGGCCAGGATGTGGGTCTCAAGCCACCATTGTTTCATTGTTTGGGGGCTTGTCTTATGCTTCTGTTGCATGGTTTAGCTGCTAAGTAAGCCTACTTGGTTTTGTGGTTAAGCAAACCTGCTCTCCTGAGTAATCATTAACTTACAGGGGTCTCCTATACTTTTTTCTACTTACAATCCCCTTGTGGGATTAACTATTTAATCACCTACTCCATCCCTTTACTCTGTCCCTATCAAAAAGGTATTTAACATCATTAGTCGTTAAGGAAACTCAAAACCACAGTGAGATATCACTGCATACCAATTAGAATGGCTAAAATTAAAAAGACTGACACGGCAAATTTTTGTGCACCTGTGAAGGTTCGGGGGGGGGGAACTTGAAGTCTCATACTCTACTGATAGGGATGTAAAATAATCTGACCACTTTGAAAAGCAGTTTGGTAGTTTTCCTAATAAGTTATAAGCATAACCCCCTGCATATGAAAGAAAAACGAAAGCATATATGCATCCAAAAGTTTACAGCAGCTTTAACTCTAATAGTCAAAAACTGGAAACAACCCAAATGTCAGACAAATTGTAGCATTTCCCAAATGTCCAACAAACTGTAACACTTTCAACACAATGTAACACTATTAAATAACTTCTACTCGGCCATAAAAAGAAACTATTGATATATGCAAAAGCGTAGGTGAACCTCAAAGTAATTATGCTGAGTGAAAGAAGGCAGATATAAAGAATGGAATGTTATGTCCATTCACATACCATTCACATAGAAAATGCAATCTTATCTATAGGGAAACAGGTTAGGGGTTATTTGAGTTAGAAGGAGGCAATCTAGGGGTTATGGCTGTGTTCATGATCTTCATCGCGGTGATGCATACCACGTGGTGATGCATGGTTGCACAGATGCACTCATCGAAGTGTACTCTTGAAATATGCGCAGCTTATTGTGAGGGTCAATTTCTCAATGAGGTGTTTGTAGGAAAGAAATAGTAATCTCGCGCCCAGAGTCACATAGGAAGCGGCAACGCGCGATGCAAATACTGAAGTCCGCGTTTGGAGCCCGGGTCCTTAACTCCCCCAGCTCCTTGTAACTTTGCCTCGGAGGAAAGTGCTGGAAGGGAACCTCAACTGTCGTTAATGATTACCGGTGGGCGGCTCCTTCTCGGCCGCGCTCCCGCCTGGGGGCGGCCCGAGCGTGGCCCCGCCCGACGGCTTCCGAGAGCGCCGGGCGTCGCGCTAGGGACTCCGCGGCCACCTGCTGCTGCTGCCCGCCCCGCGTCCGGCATGGTAAGGGGGCTCACGCGCTGCCGCCCTCTGGGCAGCGGGTTAGGGGGGGACGCGCGGCAGGAACGGCAGGGCCGGGGCCCGCGCAGGATCCCCGCCCAGGCCAGAGGCCCGCGCTAGGCGTGCGGGGGAGCCTCCCTCCCAGGCCTTAGCGAAGCAGCCGCGCGCCGGGCGGGGAGAGTCGGGGTCTCGATCCCGCCTCCACCCTACCCGCAGTGGTGCCGCCGGGGACACTAAGGCCGAGAGACGGGCGGTGGCAGGTTCAGTGACAGCCAGGAGGGAGCCCAGGCCAGAGTCCGCTCAGGGCCTCGGTGCCTCGGGGAGGGAGGGGGCGGTGAGACGCGATGGGGAATGGCAGCATAGTGAGCCCGGAGACCTAGTCCCCTTGGTGGCGCGGCCCTGTCCTATATTGGGGGCTGGCGGGGGGCGCGGTGCAGCGGCGAGGAGACCGATGCCTGTGTGGGTGTGCAAAGGAGGGCCGGCTGAATTTCCCGTGTGCCTCTGCCTGCCTGTTTACTGCCCTTTTCGCTTGCACTTCTGGGCACGAGGTCTAGCTGAGCCCCCTGTGCGGAGCTGGGACCTCAGGGCCAGCCTCTGGCGCCTAGTCTGAGGCCTGTGCCCAGCAGTGGGGACGTGATTGCTCAGGATCACACGCCCTCCAGGCTGAGCTTTCTGGGAGCAGGGTGTCAGGCCCTATGCTCAGCAATACAGATGAAGGTGAACCTGCAGGGCAGCAAAAGAAGGGAAGCTTCTAGACCCAGACCTTTACTAAACAGCAAAAACGTTAGGCTCCAAAGCATCAGGAGCAGTTGGGACTGTGGTGACACCTGAGGGCACTTTGGAGACCTTGGCTTGAACATAGGGGAGGTGGTGGGTGAGCTGATTGTGAGGTACACCGAGGCTCCCCAGCTGCAGGGCGTGGGTAATCAGTAACCCCTCTGCACACCCAGAGGCCCAGGCCTGGGCTGGGATTTACTAAGCAAACACTACCGCTGCTCGCTCTCTGAGCCCAGATCTCAGAGGGGTTTGTCAGTTCAGCCCCAGGCTGTGAAATGTTGGGGATTCCAGAAGACTCTGAAGAGAAAGGGGAGCCTCCTAGGAGCCCGCTAGTACCCATGCACTCCTTTCAGAGTCAACCTACTAGGTGGAAGCTTCTGATGCTTTAGCTGCCATCTGGTTGCCTGGATACATAGACCAGGCTTATCAGCCACTGAGACAGGGCAAGGCTCTGGAAGAGAGACTGGGTTGAATGGTGATGCAAATCTCAACTGTCCTTGCTGATCTTCCAGAGCCTAGGTGAGGAGACAGACCCATCCAGATCTGTCCAGTGAGAGCCCACACTTTTTAGGAGGGAGAAAACTGTTGAGTTACCAGAACCCTGCAGTGTTTTGTTCAGTTCTAACCCACACCTGAAGGCCTGTCATAGACCTGCTTGCCTCAAGAAGTCTCCTTTTAAAAATGCAGATAATATCCCCGTAATAACAATGGAGTAAGTGTCTCCTGGCTCCCCTTGCTGATTCCTAAAGTGGCAGGTCTTGTACCTTTTTACCCTTCAAGCCAGGAGAAATGAGTGCCCCCAGGCCGCCTCGCTTCCAGTTTGCAGGCTGCCTTATCAAAACTAAATTACCCTCCCTCATATTCTTTCCCAGACCTAACTAATTCACTTTTAATTTAGTTCCCAACAGTGTCCATCCTTGGGTAATTCTACTTCACAGGCCTAAATTCTAGGATCCCGTAAGCTCCGCCACCTGGATCTTTTTAAGAGGCTGGAGAACGGACCTTTCCTTTCTTCTGTTTTCCAGGAGAAGGCTCCCCTCGCAGCCTGAGTGGTGCCGGTTTGGTCTGCCCCAGGGGTATTTGGCACAATAGTAAAATAGGCTGAGGCATTGCCCTTGCTGTGTGCCCTTGGCCAAGTTACTCCTGCTTCGGGCCTGAGCTCTGGCTCAAGCTGACAGAATAGAAAAGAAGGTGGAAATAAAAGGAACATAGGCCTGGCAGCTGGGAACCAGAGGCTGTGTAGGAACGAGGTGGGGCACCCACTGGGAGGTAGTGCCAATAGCTAAGAATCTCCTGGAATATGTTTTAAGTGCTAGTTCCTTTGCCGGTCCCCAGGGATAGGGACCCATCTTGAGAATAATGCCTGTGCTTTCACTGACTAGGGGCAGTGAGGAGGGGGCCGGTCATTTCCCCTCTGCAGGCCTCAGTTTCCTCTTCAGTACCCAGTAACAGTAGGGTTTGCTTTTATTCTCTCATGAATGAAAGAGACCTGATTTTTAAATGGAGGGGCGCCCTCTGAAAGCTCTGAGGACAGGCGCAGGGAGGAACGCTTCTCTGCCCTGGTGATTGGTGTTACACCTCAGGACTCTGTTCTCTAAGAACCTACCAGTGCCCAAGCCAGAGCCCCTCCTCCCAGCCTGTTGCGTCAGACAAGCTGCCCTTCGCCTGTGTCACCACAGCCACCAGTGGAGGCTGGCTGAATTTCCCCAATGGCCCAGGGCCCTCTCTTTTGTCCTGTTTAAAGGGGGGAACAAAAGAAGTGCCCGTGAGCTTCTGTGTGTTCCCTCTCCCAGGCTGGCAAAGCACACAGGCTGAGTGCTGAGGAAAGGGACCAGCTGCTGCCAAACCTGCGGGCCGTGGGGTGGAACGAGCTGGAAGGCCGGGATGCCATCTTCAAGCAGTTCCATTTCAAAGACTTCAATCGGGTATGACTGGGGTGGGACACAGTTCCTGAGACCGGGGCTCACTGGGTATTCCCTCCCTGAGAGTCCTGTGAGCCAAGACTCTCAAGATGCTGTGCGAATCCAGTTTACTTGTCTTCGTCCAGTTTAGCTGAAGATAGGCCCTGGGCTGTCTCCATTTTCTGTGTGTTAGTCGCTCAGTCGTGTCTGACTCTGCGACCCCACGGACTGTAGCCCGCCAGTCTCCTCTGTCCATGGGATTCTCCAGGCAAGAATACTGAGTGGGTTGCCGTGCGCTTCTCCAGGGGATTTTCCTGACCCAGGAATCGAACCTGGGTTCCCTGCATTGTAAGCAGATTCTTTAGCCACCAGGGAAGCCTTGGATTCTCCATGCCTGGAACTTTTAGAAATAGTCCTAAGAGGAGACAGTTCAAGTGGGAAACAGGTGACTCTTTGAAGACATTTTAGTAGATAACCTAAAGGTTGGCCAAGATGCAAAACCTCTTTGGGATTTCTGCCTTCTTAGTGGTCCTGGTGGTAAGACTTTCTGCTGCAGAAGGACCACCTCAAACTCCAGCCTCAGAACTAGTGGCAGGGCACCAGGAGGGATGCTTAAAGCTAGAAAGGTTACCTTGTACGGATCGGGGCCATCCTCTTCCTTCTGGGCCTCACATTGGCCACAAAGGGAGCCTTTCTCTCAGAATACTAACCTGGGTCTCACTTCATTAAACAGGCTTTTGGCTTCATGACAAGAGTGGCTCTGCAGGCTGAGAAACTGGACCACCATCCCGAATGGTTTAACGTGTATAACAAGGTGAGTGATGCATGCCTTGAACTCCAGCTCTCTCTGAGGGCCTCTCCCTTGGACTTCCTTGGACTTCCCTGTGGGCCCTCCTCACTGACATAGTATCAGCTCCTGTTCCTTTCATCTCCTTCCTAGAATCGACATAAACGGCCCCTGGAAAATATTCAGTCTCACTACAGATTAAAAAAAAAAAAATGCAAACTAGAACACTGGTGAGATAATGTGTGGTTAAAGCAGACATTAAGGAGGCAAATCGCAAGGAAGGAAAACCTGTGGGAACCAGGCGTATTCGTTGTTAATAGCTCTCAAGGGCTAAAATTTTTCTTGAGATATAGAAGAATGAAAAAGCAATAATATTGAACTAAGAATACCCAGGCACACCAGGAAGGTCAGCCTGTCTGCTAAATGAACGGAAACAGTCATTAAATGCCTGCCATGCGCCCAGCGCTATGCTGGACTCTTTCTAAAAACATTGAGGTTGGAAGAGACCATCTGTAAATGGACAGTGTTGAGGAGTTGAAGTTGGTCTGGAGTCTTGTCTTTAGCTTTTAGGTTGCTCTTTCTTTTTTATCCCGTGCTGCAGTCACCACTGTTTATGGAGATGTAATAGAAGACAGTTTTGCCCTGTTAAAGGCTGGTCAAGAAGGCAGCCCCGGGGAGAGCCAGTGTGCCTAGGTGCCCTCCATAGTGTGGTTGAGCCCAGGAGCTGGTGACTCCCTCCTGCTTGTGGGCTCAGTTGGTGGAACCAGCTGGTCTGGAATCTCTGGTTTTGTTTCAGGTCCACATCACGCTGAGCACTCACGAGTGTGCGGGCCTTTCAGAACGGGACATAAACCTGGCCAGCTTCATCGAGCAAGTGGCAGTGTCCATGACATAGAGCCTGCCCTTCTGTCAACTCTTCTGGGGAAGGGAGGGGGCGCTGAGCTGGGGATCCAGAGAGGGAGCTGGGGGAGCCCCGAGATGCTACTGCAGTCAAAACTGCCAAATTGACCCTGCTGCCTCCATTTAGAGGCAAATCCTTGCTGTCGGAAGGAGAGGCCAACATCACTGCTAAGACCAGGAACTCAGATAGGTTTTACCCACATCACTTTCATCTTCCTTGAGGCTCTGTGATGTGTTACGCTGATTTGAATAAGCTCTTCTCTTTCATTACAACTCTCCAGCAAAAATAGTGACTTTATTTCCAAGCTGTGGCTTGCTCACTTTCTAATTCACTTCCCAAAAAGCTGTGATAAAAGCTGTGTCTAAGATAAACAGTCTTATCTTAGAAGCTAGGACCCTAGGGCCATCTTTAGCCTATGTGACAGAAACCCATGCCCTCTTATGCCTAAAATAAAACTGTTGTTTCACTTGGCCTCAGGCTGTAGAATCTTCTTTTCCACAAGCCAAGCCAAACTGAAATCAATAGACATTTAAAGCACCTACTTTGTACAAGACAGTGTTCAGACTGCTAAGGGGGAAGGGGACCAGAACACTCTTAAGCTCCTGTTGTCTCTGGGAATTAAGTAGAAAAATAATTAAATATTACTAGGGAGCATGAATGAAGTTAATGCCAGATGCAAAGATAAGAAATGAGTTAATGAACATACAGTGATTCACACAGTTGAAACAAGAAGCTTCATTTGACTTAATTCTTGAGGCAAAGGTAACTGAGGGAGCATCTTGAACAAAGATAAAGGTTAGCCAGACAGTTTTATGCATGATGGGACCCATGACTGGGTCTTCTTCCTGGCCTACAGCATCCAACGTGGAGATTTTTTTTTTTCTTGAAGCATAGTTCTTTTGCCATATTATGTTAATTTCAGGTGTAAATCAAATTGATTCAGTTATATATGTGTGTGAGTACATATATATACACATACACAATATACAGACAGATGTTTTTTATACTTTTCCATTAAAGGTTATTACAAACTATTGGATATAGTTCCCCTTCTGTACACTAATCTTGTTGTTTGTTTATTTTATATGTGATAAGGTATAGCTATTAATTCTGTACTCCTAATTTATCCCTCCCCCACCTTCCCCTTTGGTAGCCATGAATTTGGTTTCTGTTCTCTAATTAATTTCTTATATTCCACATATATCATATGTCTGTCTTTGACTGACTGCACGTAGTATGATAATCTCTGGGTCCATCCATATTTTTGCAAATAGCATTATTTCTTTTTTATGCCTGAGTAATATTCGATTGTATATGTGTGTGTGTCTGTGTGTGTTCACGCACACTTAAACATGTGTGTACAAATATATATACAGGAGTCCTCAACCCCCCAGCTGAGGACTGGTACTGGTCCGTGGCCTACTGGGAGCTGGGCCACACAGCAGAAGGTGAGTGGTTGGGCCAGGAGCTGGGCCACACAGCAGCAGGTGAGTGGTTGGGCCAGTGAGTGAAGCTCCGTCTGCTGCTCACTCTTACTGGCATTACCACCTGAACCTTCCCTACTCCATCTGTGGAAAAACTGTCTTCCAAAAAACCAATCCCTGCTGTCAAAAAGGTCAGGAACCACTGATATAAACTGTATCCTCCGTATGTCGATGGGCACTAGGGTGCCTTCCATGATTTGGCAATTATAAATACTACCGCTTGCATATTGGGATGCATGAATTTTTTCCCCAATGTGTATCTGTCATTTTTTTAATGAAAAGCAATTAGAGAAAAAACAAAGCGCTTATATTTCCCTAAGTGCATTTTTATTTTTACATTTATAATAGTTACCGGAAATGTTTTTAAAATTTTTATTTTATATTGGGGGCTAGCCGATTAACATACAGTGTGGTGGTAGTTTCAGGTGAGCAGTGAAGGGACTCAGCCATACATACACCTGTATCCATTCTCCCCCAAACTCCCCACCCAGCCAGGCTACCATGTGACACTGGGCATAACACACTGTATGGCTCTGTGTGCTGTGCAGGACGTCCTTTTTGGTTATCCGTTTTAAATATAGCATGTGTGTAGCATGTCTATTTTTTAATTAGAGTTTTTTGGGAGGGTATATTCCAAGTCGTGGGATTCCTGGATCATATGATAGCTCTATTTTTAGTTTTTTAAAGAAGCACCATCCTCTTTACTGTTGAGGCTGCACCAGTTCACATGGCCAGCAAGAGGGTAGGGAGATTGCTTTTTCTCCACTTCCTCTCGAGCATTTATTATTTGTAGCCCTTTTGATGATGGCCAAGACTCAGACCAGTGTGAGATGACAACTCACTGAAGGTTTCACTTGCATCTCTCTGATAATTGGCGACGTCGTCTGTCTTTCCACGCGCCTGTTGCCCCTGTGTGGGTTGTCTTTGGAGAACTGTCTCTGGAGGGCTTCCGTCCGATTTTAAAATTGGGGTGTTAATGGTTTGGTATTGACTGTGTGAGCTGCTGGCATGTTTTGGAAGTGAAGCCCTTGTTACTCACTCTCTGCAGATGTTTCTCCCAGTCCATAGCTGTCTCTTGGTTTTGGGTATGCTTCCCTTTGCTGTGTAAAAGATGGGAAGCTTGACTGGAGTCCTGTTTGTTCAGCGTTGCTTTTTGTTCCTGTTGCCTTGGGGGACTGACCTAAGAAAACCTGACTAGGATTTATGTCAGAGAAGGTATTGCCTTTTCTCTTCCAGGAGTCTCGTGGTGTCTTGTGTTTTAAGTCGGTAAGGCGTTTGGAGCTTATTTTGTGTGTTGTATGAGGGAGTATTCCAGCTTCATTGATTCACATGTAGCTGTCCAGCTTCCACAATACCAGTTGCTGAAGGGACTGTCTTTTCTCCATGGTAGATTTTCTTGCCTCCTTTGTCAAAGATTAATTAACCATGGTATGTGAGTTTATTTCTAGGCTCTTGGTCATGTTCCCTCGACCCATACGGCTGTTGTTGTGCCAGTACCAGGCTGCTCTGCTCACTGTAGCTTGGTAGTATGGTCCGAAGTCTGAGAGCTTTCATTTTGTATACAGGATTGCTTTGGGCATTCTGGGCTTTTCTGTCCATGTACGTTTTAGGACTATTTATTTTAGTCCTGTGAACAATGTCATAGATAGTTTGATTTCAGTCGTATGAAGTCTGTCATTTGCTTTGGGTAGTGCACGCGCGCATGCTGATTTGCTTCAGTTGAGTTCGACTCTTTGTGACCCTATGTACTATAGGGCCAGGCTATGTCCATTGTGTTCTCCAGGCAAGAATACTGGAGTGGGTTGCCATGCCCTCCTCCAGGGGACCTTCCTGACACCAGGACTGNTGCTTTGGGTAGTGCACGCGCGCATGCTGATTTGCTTCAGTTGAGTTCGACTCTTTGTGACCCTATGTACTATAGGGCCAGGCTATGTCCATTGTGTTCTCCAGGCAAGAATACTGGAGTGGGTTGCCATGCCCTCCTCCAGGGGACCTTCCTGACACCAGGACTGAACCCGTGGCCTCTGCACTGCAGGCAGATTCCCCACCACTGAGCCACCAGTGAGGCCCTGCCCCCAAACCCGAGGGAACAGGGTGGCTGTTGAACTTCGAGTCGTCTTCAGTTGCGTTTATCCGTGTTCTATAGTTGTAAGCAGATAAGTGTCTCAGCCACCTTGATCAGGCTTACCCTATGTATCACATTTTGCTTTTTGATATGATTTTAAATGAGACTCTTTGCTTTACTTTCCCATTCTGTTAGCGTGAAGACATGCAGGTGATTTCCACATACCGATTTTGTATTCTGCTACATTGCTGAGTTTACCAGTGCTAGTAGCTGATATGTGACATCCTCAGGGTGTTCCATGTATACTGTCACATCATCTGCACGGCATGACAATATCACCTCTTTCCTTCCAATCTGGACACCTTTTACTTCTGTGTTTTTTTTTTTTTTTCTGATTGTTGTGGCTAGGATTTCCAATATTATGTTGGATAGAAATGGTGCTGGTGGGCATCTCGATTTGTTCCAGATTTCAGAGGGAAGGCAATCATCTCGTCATTAGTGAGCATTACGTTGGCTGTGGGTTGGTCCTACATTGCCTCTCGCCATCCCTGCTTTGGGAAGAGTGTTTATGATGAATGGTGTTGAACTGTATGAAATGCCTTTCCTGTGTCTGTGGAGATGATCATGTGATTTTTGTCTTTTCCTCTGTCGATGTGCTGGGTCACATTGATTGATGTACGTTGAACCATCCTTCTGAGCCTGAGATGAATCCAACTTGATCATGGTGTCTGATCCTTTTTTATGATCGAAGTATCATTAATTTAAAATGTTGTGATAATTTGTGGTGTGAGAGAAGTGACTCAGTTAAACATATGTATACCTCGCTATTCCTTGTCATAATGTTTCCATTATAGCTCCTTATGAGACATGCAGCGGAGTCCCCTGTGCTACATAGGAGGGCCTTGTTTTTCGGTTCTATATATAGTAGTCTGCGCCTGCTAATCCCCAACCCCTCATTTATCCCTCCCCCACCCTTTCCCCTGTGGTGACCATGAGTTTGTTTCCTGTATATGAGTCTGTTTCTAATTTGTATCATAGTTCAGATTTCACATATAAGTGATCTCACAGAATACTTGTCTTTCTCTGTCTGACTTCTTTTTGTATGCTCATCTTTCAGTCCACACTGCTGCAAGTGGCATTATGTCATTCTTTGTTGAAGATTGAGTAGTACATTCATGTGTGTAGGTAGAGACATTCATATGTGTCTATAGAACACAACTTTTTGCATTCATCTGTTCATGGTCATTTAGGTGGCTTTCACCTATTGTGAACAGTGCAGCTATGACCCTTGAAGGACGTATATTATCTTTTTGAATTAGAGTTTTCTCCAAATATAAACCAGGAATGGAATTGCTGGATCATGTGGTAACTGTGTTTTTGATTTGTAAGAAACCTCCATACACTTCTCCATAGTAGCTGCACAGTTTCAAGGCCACCAAAGGGTACTGGGGTTCTTTATTCTCCACATCCTCTCCAGCATTTATTATTTGTAGCTCTTTTGATGATGGCCGTCTGATGAGTGTGAAGTGATAATTCACTGGAGTTCTGACTTGGACTTTAATAATTCGGGGTGTTGGCCATCTTTCACATGCCTTTGCCCACAGGCTTGTCTTCTTGGAGAGCTTCCCCGGTGGCTCAGTGGTAAAGAACTCCCCTGCCAATGCAGGAGACATGAGAGATGCGTCTTCAATCCCTGGGCTGGGAAGATCCCCTGGAGGAGGGCATGGCAACCCACTTCAGTATTCTTGCCTAAAGAATCCCATGGACAGAGGAGCCTGGCAGGCTATACTCCATGAGGTCACAAAGAGTCAGACACGACTGAAGTGACTTAGCATGCATGCACCCACATATCTTCTTGGAGAACCAAAAAAATTGGGTTGTGTCCAATGTAAAAATTGGGTTGTTTGTGATTTTGGTGTGGAGCTGTATGAGCTGCTGGTGTATTTTAGAAATGAAGCCCTTGCCGGTCACTCTGTTTGCAGATATTTTCTTCTACTCTGTCGATTGTGCTTTGCTCTTGTTTATGGTTCCCATTGCTGTGTAAAATATGACAAGTTTGATAAGGTCCTATATGTTTAGTTTTGCTTTTGTTTCAGATGCCTTGGAAGAATGACCACAGAAAAACATTACTACGATTTATGTAAAAGAATGTTCTGCCTAATGTTCTCTTCAAGGAGTCTTGTGGTGTATTGTGTTGTATTTAAGCCATTTTGAGTTTATTTTTGTGTGTGGTGTGAGAGAGTCTTTGAAATTCTTTGACATGTGACTGTCCCACTAGTATTACTTGCTAAAGGACTATTTTTTCTTTATTGTATGTTCTTGCTCCCTCTCTCAAAGATTAATGGACCGTAGGTGTGTGTGTTTTAGTTTCTGGGATCTCGGACCTGTGCTGGGAAGATTGAGGGCAGGAGGAGAAAGGGCCACGGGGGATGAGACGGTTGGATGGCATCACCAACTCAACGGACATGAGTTTGAACAAACTCCAGGAGATAGTGAAGGACAGGGAAGCCTGGCATGCTGCAGTCCATGGGNACCTGTGCTGGGAAGATTGAGGGCAGGAGGAGAAAGGGCCACGGGGGATGAGACGGTTGGATGGCATCACCAACTCAACGGACATGAGTTTGAACAAACTCCAGGAGATAGTGAAGGACAGGGAAGCCTGGCATGCTGCAGTCCATGGGGTCATAAAGAGTCAGACACGGCTTAGCCACTGAACAACTACTACTGACCTGTGTCTCTGATCCATATGAATGTTTTTGCACTAGTTCCATGAATGTTTTGGTTACTGCAGCTTGATAGTCGTGTCTGAATTCTGGGCAGCTTTTTCTTTTTGCACAGGATTTCTTTGGTTTTTGTAGGTCTTTTATGGTTCCATATATATTTTAGGATTATTCTAGTTTTGTGAAAAATATCATGGTTACTTTGATATGTATCACATAAAATCTGGAGCTTGCCTTGAGTAGTAGAACCAGTTAAATAACCATAATTTTTCCATTCCAAGAGTGTGGGATGAATGTCCACTTCTTTGAATCATTTTTAATTGCCTTTATCAATGTTTCAATGTTGTCAGCAAAGAAGTCTGTCACCTCCTTGGTCATCTTTATTCCTATGTATTTTGTTTTTTGAAGCCATTTTAAGTGGGATTGTTTTGTTTGCTTAACTTTTTTTCTGAAATTTAACTGTTAGCATGCAGAAGTGTACCATTTCTGTATGTCAGTCTTGTACCCTGCTACCTTGCTGAATTTGTTCCCCAGTGCTAGTAGTTGATGCGTGGCGTCTTGAGGCTGTTCTCTCTATAGTACCATGTTACCTCCATACCATGACTGTCATAGCTCTTTGCTTCCAGTCTGAATGCCTTTCATTACTGCTTCTTGTCTGACTGTTGACTTATTCCAGATTTTAGTGGGAAGGCTATCAGCTCTACATTAATTGAGCATTATGTTGGTGGTGGGCTGTTTCTGCTGCTGTCGCTTCAGTCGTGTCTGACTCCATGTGACCCCATAGAAGGCAGCCCACCAGGCTCTGCCGTCCCTGGGATTCTCTAGGCAAGAACACTGGTGTGGATTGCCATTTCCTTCTCCAGTGCATGAAAGTGAAAAGGAAAAGTGAAGTCGCTCAGTCATGTCCAACTCTTTGCAACCCCATGGACTGCAGCCCACCAGGCTCCTCCATCCATGGGATTTTCCAGGCGNGGATTCTCTAGGCAAGAACACTGGTGTGGATTGCCATTTCCTTCTCCAGTGCATGAAAGTGAAAAGGAAAAGTGAAGTCGCTCAGTCATGTCCAACTCTTTGCAACCCCATGGACTGCAGCCCACCAGGCTCCTCCATCCATGGGATTTTCCAGGCGAGAGTGGGTTGCCATTGACTTCTCCTGGGCTGGTTCTTAGCAGCTCTTATTATGTTGAGATGTGTTCCCCCCATACCCAGTTTGGGAAGAGTTTCCACGATGAATGGATGCTGAGTTTTATGAAATGCTTTTCCTGTGTCTGTGGAGATGATCGTTGGGTTTTTGTCTTTCCCATTGTTGATGTGCCTGGTCACATTGAATGATTTGTGTATGTTGAGTTATTCTTGTGAGACTGGGATGAATCCAACTTGATCGTGGTGTATGCCCTTTTTTAAAAAAAATTTATTCATTCATTTTTTACTCTCCTGGGTCTTTGGTGCTGAGTGCAAGCTTTCTCTGGTTGCAGTGGGCAGGCTTCTTATTGTGGGGACACTCTTGTTGCAGAGTACGGACTCTAGGGCATGGGGGTTCAGTAGCTCCAGTATGTGGGATTAGATGCCCTGCTGCATGTGGAATCTTCCCAGACGAGGGATTGAACTTGTGTCCTTTCCTTTGGGAGGTTGATTCTTAACCACTGGATCACCAGAGAAGTCTCCACTTTTTTAAAAAGTGAATTGCCATTAATTTTCAATGTTGTGATAGTTTCTGGTGTACAGATGAGAGGTTCAGTTAAAGATATTCTGTTCATTGCCATATTGTTAAATTATAGTTCCTAAGACAGTGAATAGAATTCTCTATGCTGTACAGATGGGCTTTGTTTTTTATCTGGTTTATATATAGGAGTTTCTATCTCTTAAGCGCAAACTCCTAATTCATCCCTCCCCTACCCTTTATGCTGTGGTAACTATGAGTTTTTCTTTTCTTTCTTTTTTTTTTTAATGTGTATGAGTCTGTTCCTGGCTTGAAAATATGTTCAGGTATATCCAACCAGTCCATCCTAAAGGAAATCAGTCGTGAATATTCATTGGAAGGACTGATGTTGAAGCTGAAGCTCCAATACTTCGGCCACGTGATGCAAAGAGCTGACTCATTTGAAAAGACCCCGATGCTGGGAAAGACTGAAGGTGGGAGAAGAGGGGGACAACAGAGGATGAGATGGTTGGATGGCATCACCAACTCAATGGACATGAGTTTGGGTAAACACCAGGAGTTGTTGATGGACAGGGAGGCCTGGCATGCTGCAGTCCATGGGGTTGCAAAGAGTTGAATACGACTGAGTGACTGAACTGAACTGATATCAAATTATAGATTTCACATTAAATGATACCATAGAATATTTATCTTTCTTTGTCTGACTTCAAAGGACCATCTCTCGGTCTGTCCACATTGCTGCAAATGGCATTATGTCGTTTCTTTTTTGACGACTGAGTAGTATTTCATGTGTACGTGTAGAGATTCACATGAATCTAAATAGAGTACATCTTCTTTATGCTTTCATCTGTTGATGGAACATTTAGGCAGCTTCCATGTAAGATATGAGTGTTGTAAACAGTGCTGCTGTGACCACTGGGGGTGCATGTATGTTTCTAATTAGTTTTCTCCAGATACATTCCCCGGAGTGCGATTGCTGGATATTATGGTAGCTCTCTTTTTAGTTTTTTAAAGAACCTCCCATAGCAACTGAACAAAAACACACAGCCACTGCCATGGTTGGATTCCTTTTTCTCCACACCCTCTCCAGCATTTAATATTTACAACCTTTTTGATGATGACTTTCTGACCAGTGTGAGGTGATGACAACTCACTGGAGTTTTGACTTGCATGTCTCTAACAATGACCAGTGTTGGCCATCTTTTCATGTGCCTGCTGCACACATGGATGCTATCTTGGAGACTGACTGTAGAGGTCTTCTGCCCACTTTTACAGTTGAGTTGTTTGTGGTTTGGGGATGGAGTTGCTTGCGCTGTTGGTATATTTTGTAAATGAAGCCCTTGTCAGTCATCCCATTTGCACATGTTTTCTCCTAGTCCATATGTTGTACTTTAATCTTGTATATGGTTCCTTTTGCTGTGAAAAAAAGATAATATGCTTTATGAAGTCCTATTTGCTTAGTTTTGTTTCTATTGCCTTGGAAGACTGACCTAAGGAAAACATTACTAGGATTTGTGTCAGAGAATGTTTTGCCTAATGTTTCTTCTGTTGCATTTTGGTGTCGAGTTTTCTACTTAAATCATTATCCTTTTTGAGTTTAGTTTTGTGTGTGGTCTGAGGGAGTGTTCCAGCTTCACTGATGGGCAGGTGGCTGTCCAGCTTCCCTAATACCACGTGTGGAAGGGACTGTCTTCTCTCGTGTACACCCTTGCCTCCTGTGTCAGAGATTAGCTGACTGTAGGTGTGTCCGTCTCTGGTGCCTCTGCCCTGTTCCCGTGATTAACCTTCTTTGTGTCTCTTCCATGCTGTTTCGGTTACTGTCGCTTGATAGTGTTGTCTGAAGTCCGGGAAGCTGTGTTCTTTGTGCACAGGATTGCTTTGGTAATTGCGGGTCTTCTCTGGTTCCTGTGTGCATTTTAGGGTTATTTGTTCTAGTTCTGTGAAAAATGTCATGGATACTTTGATAGGGATAGAATGAAATTTGTAGTTTGCTTTGAGCAGTAGAGTCTTTTAGTTGAAATTAATACATCCATTCCAAGAGCATGGGGTAGGTCTCTACTTGTTCGAATCATTTTCACTTTTATCAGTGTATTACAGTTGTCAGCATATAAGTCTCTCACCTCCTCAGTCAGGTTTAGCATTACATACTGTATTTTTTCAGTATGATTTTAAATGGGATTGCTTTGTTTTCATTGCTTCCTGATTTTCTGTTGTTAGCGTGAAGAAATGCAGCCAGTCTCTGTATGTCAATCTTATATCCTGTTACGTTGCCAGATTTGTTTACCAGTGCTAGTAGCTGACGTGTGGCATCTTTAGGGTGTTGTTGTCTGTATAGTGTCACGCTACCTGCGTACCACGACAGTCATACCTCTTTGCTTCTAGTCTCAATGCCTTTCATTTCTGTGTCTTATCTGATTGTTGCAGGTAGGATATCCAGCCCCATGTTGGATAGAAGGAATGCATTTGGGCTCCCTTTCTTCTTCCAGATTTTAGTTGGAAGACTATCAGCTCCGCTCTTGAGCATTATGTTCGCTGTGGGCTGGTCCTTCATAGCTCTTATTATGTTGAGATAAGTTGCCCCCATGGAGAATGGAATGGCAGCCCACTCCAGAATTCTTGTCCAGAATTCTTTCCACAGATGAAAGGCAAATGGACACAGGAGCTGCCGGGCTACAGTCCATGGAGTCATACAGAGCTGGACATGATTCAGCAACTAATGCACAAACATGTGGCCCCCATACCCTCTTTGGGAAGATTGTTTATGATGAATGGATGTTGAATTATATGAAATGCATTTCCTGCGTCTGTGGAGATGACCACGTGGTTTTTGTCTTTTCCTTTGATGATGTTCCGGGTCACATTCATTAATCTGCATTTGTTGAAGCATCCTTGTGAACCTAAGATGCATCCAACTTGACTGTGGTGTATGCGTGTGTATTACATCACTTCATTCAAATCCAGCTCTTTGGAACCCTGTGGATTGTAGATTTCCAAGCTCCTCTCTTCATGGGATTCTCCAGGCAAGAATACTAGAGTGTCTTGCCATGCCCTCTTCGGGGGATCTTTCCGACCCAGGGATCATACATGCATTTCTTATGTATCCTGAATTGGCAGGCAGGTTCTTATACCACTAGCACCACCTTGGAAGTACCTGGTGTGATGTATGATTCCCCCTTATTTTTTTGATTAAAGCATTAATTTACTTTAGTTCCTGGTGTATAGTGACTCAGGTAAATATACATGTATACCTATTTTTTGTCATATTGCTTATGATTATAGTTCCTAAAGACATTGGATATAATCTTCTGGCTATACAGGAGGACCCTGTTTCTCTGTCTTATATATATATATATACACATATATTTTTTACTTAACAATATTGTATTGGTTTTGCCATACTTCAACATGAATCCACCACGGGTGTACACGTGTTCCCAATCCTGAACCCCCCTCCCACCTCCCTCCCCATACCTTCCCTCTGGGTCATCCCAGTGCACCAGCCCCAAGCATCCTGTATCCTGCATCAAACCTAGACTGGCGATTCGTTTCTTATATGATATTATACATGTTTCAATGCCATTCTCCCAAATCATCCCACCCTCTCCCTCTCCCACAGAGTCCAAAAGTCTGTTCTATACATCTGTGTCTCTTTTGCTGTCTCACATACAGGGTTATCGTTACCATCTTCCTAAACTCCATATAATGCGTTAGTATACTGCATTGGTGTTTTCCTTTCTGGCTCACTTCACTCTGTATTTATTTACCTCTGTCGGGTTTTATTTGCGGCCTATGGGATCTTTTGTTGAGACTTTCTCTAGTTGTGGTGTGTGGGCTCTAGAGCATGTGGGCTTAGTTGCCCTGCAGCGTGTGAGATGTTGGTTCCCCAGCCAGGCACCGAACCCACGTCCCCAGCATTGGAAGGTGGCGTCCCAACCACTGGACTCCCAGGGAAGCCCTGTCTGTTTAAGTACAGCAGTTTGAACCTGCTAATTCCAAACTCCCTATTTATCCCTCCCTCCACGCTTTCCCCTGTGGTATCCATGAGTTTGTTTACTATATGTGTGAGTCTGTTTCTGGTCTATAAGTAAGTTAATTGGTATCATATTCCAGATCCCTCAAATAAGTGATACCATCACATTTGTCTTTTTCTGTCTGACTTCAGTTCGTATGATCATTTCTCGATTCCTTCATATTACTGCAAATGCCATTATGTCCTTATCTTTGAGGCCTGAGTGGTATCTCAGTGGTATATACAAAGATATCTGTATAGAATACCGCTTGTTTATGCTTTCATTTGTTGATGGACATTTAGGTGGCTTCCATGTCTTGGCTATTGTAGACAGTGCTGCTGTGACCCTTGGGATGCATGTATCTTTTGGATTTAGAGTTTTCTGCTGGTTTAAGCCTAGGAGTGACTGCTGCTCATGTGGTAGCTCTATTTTTAATTTTTTACGGAACCTCCATACTCTTCTCCAGGGTGGATGTGCCAGTTTTCATGACCACCAAAGGGCAAGGGGGTTCCTATTCCTCCACATCCTCTCCACATTTATTTATTATTTGTACCCCTTTAGATGATGGCCTTCTGACCAGTGTGAGGTGACAACTCATTGAAGTTTTGACTTGCATTTCTCTAATCATTGGGCTTCTCCAATGACTCAGCAGTCAAGAATCCACCTGCAATGCAGGAGACCTGGGTTCCATCCCTGGGTCAGGAAGATCCTGTGGAGGAGGAAATGGCAAGCCACTCCAGTAGTCTTCCCTTAAAAGTCCCATGGACAGAGGAGCCTGGCGTGCTACAGTCCTAAGAGTCAGACATGACTGAGTGAGCATACTCTCAGATATTTAGGGATGCTGACCGTCTTTTCCTGTGCATATTGCCCACAGGTATATCTTCTTTGGAGAGCTATCTGTTGAGGTCTTCTGTCTAATTTTATTTTATTTATTTATTTGTGTACTTACTTAGTTATCCATCCATCCATTCATTTTCTATTTATGACTGCCCCATGTCTTCATTGCTGTGCACAGGCTTTCTGTAGTTGCAGTGACCAGGGATCACACCCACGTTCCCCACATTGGATGGCAGACTCCCAGCCACTGGACCACTAGAGAAATCCATGCCCAGTTTTAAAGTTGGATTGTTTGTAGTTTTTATATTGTTTTTTGAGCTGGTGGTATATTTTGGAAAAGAAGCCCTAGTTGGTCAACCCCATTTGTAGATGTTTTCTTCCAGTCTGTTGGTTGCATTTTGATGTTGATGGTTCCCTCTGAGGTGTAAAAGAGGATAAGTTTGATGAGGTCCTCTTTGTTTAATTATGATTTTTGTTTCTGTTGCCTTGGAAGACTGACCCAAGAAAAACATAGCTAGGATTTATGTCAGAGAATGTTTTGCCTGATGTTCTCCTCTAGCAGTCTTTTGATGTCATGTTCTCTGTTTAAGTCATTAAAGCCTTTTTGAGTTTGTGTCTGTTGTATGAGGGAGTGTTCCAGCTTCACTGATATGTGTATGTCCAGCTTCCTCAATCCCACTTGCTGAAGAGACTGTCTTTTCTCTCTTGGATATTCTTGCCTCCTGTATTGAAGATTAATTGACCATAGGTGTGTGAGTTTATTTCTGGTGTCTCTGTTCCTTTCCCTTGGTCAGTCTATCTGCTTTTGTGCAAATTCCATGCTCTTTTGTTCCTGTAGCTTGGAAGTATTGTCTGAAGTCTGGGCAGCTCTGTTCTTTTTGCACAGGATTGGTTTGGCAATTCTGGGTTTTTATGTTCCCTTGGATTATTCTAGTTCTGTGAAAATTGTCATGGGTACTTTGATAGGCATGGCATGAAATCTGTAGTTTGCTTTGGGTGGTAAGACTCTTTAAATAATACTGCTGCTTCATTCCAAGAGCATAGGGTGGCTCTCTACATCTTTGAATCGTCTTCAGCTGCCTTTATCAGTGTATCAAAGTTGTCAGCATATACGTCTCTCACCTCCCTGGTCAGGTTTAGTTTTAGGTACCTTACTTTGTTTTTCAATGATTTTGAACAGGATCGTTTGTTTTCTTAGTTTTACTTTTCCATTCTGGTATTCTGTTGTTGGTGTGAAGAAATGCGGTTGATCTCTGCACATCAATCTTGTATTCTGCTATCTGGCTGGACTTGTTTACCGGTGCCTGTTATTGACGTGTGGCATTTTTAGGATGTTATCTGATAGTATCACATTACCTGCATACTGTGACAGTCGTACCTCTTTGATTCCAACCTGGATGTCTTTCATTTCTGTTTCTTAGCTGACTGTTGTAGGTAGGACTTCCAGTCCCGCGTTGAAGAGAAGGCATGCAAGCGGGCTCCCTTTTCTTCTAGATTTTAGTTGGAAGGCTATCAGCTTGTCATGGCTGAGTATTGTTTACTGTGGGTTGGTCCTGCATAACTATTATATTGAGATATGTTCCCTCCATAGCTGTTTTGCGACGGGTGTTTATGATGAATGGATGTTGAGCTGTATGAAATGCTTTTCCTGCCGTCTCTGGAGATGATAATGTGGTTTTGTCTTTTCCTTTGTTGATGTGCAGGCTCACGTTGACTTATCTGTGTTATGCTGACCCATCCTCCTGAGCCTGAAATGAATCCAGCTTGAATGTGGTGTGTGATCTTTGTGTGTGTGTGTCTCAGTTGTGTCCAACTCTCTGCAACCCCATGGACTGTAGCCCGCCAGGCTCCTCTGTCCATGGGGATTCTCCTGGCAGGAATATTGGATTGGGTTGTCACGCCCTCCTCCAGGGGATCTTCTCAACTCAGGGATCGAACCCAGGTCTCCTGCATTGCAGGTGAATTCTTTAGGGTCTGAGCCAGCAGAGAACC
The DNA here is from genome assembly GCA_006410675.1 of Oreotragus oreotragus. Taxonomy (NCBI): domain Eukaryota; kingdom Metazoa; phylum Chordata; class Mammalia; order Artiodactyla; family Bovidae; genus Oreotragus; species Oreotragus oreotragus. Next base: position 347,522 of record SJYX01004975.1, read on the forward strand.
CCACGAATCTGGAGTGGGTAAGCCTATCCCTTCTCCAGGGGAACTTCCTGACCTGGGAATCAAACGGGGGGTCTCCTGCATTGCAGGTGGATTCTTTACCAGCTGAGCTACCAGGGAAGGATGTTGTAATAGTTTGTGTATAGAAAAGCAGCTCAGTTAAACATATGTATATCTACCTATTCCTTGTTATAATGTTCCTTTTTTAGTTCCTTGTTAGACATTGAATGGAGTTCCCTGTGCTGTAGAGTAGGACCTTGTTTGTCTGTTTTATATATATTAGTCTGCATCTGCTAATCCCAAACTCCTAATTTATCCCTCCCCCACCCTTTCCCCTGTACTGACCATGAGTTTTTTTTCTGTGTATGAGTCTGTTTTAGGTTTTCAAATAAGTTTATTCATATCATATTTCAGATCCCACATATAAGTGATTTCACAGGATAATTGTCTTTTTCTGTTTGACTTCACTTTATATGATCAACCCTCCATCTGTCCATGTTACTGCAAATGGCATTATGTCATTCGTTCCTGATGGCTGAGTAGTATGTGTTCAGTTGCCCAGTTCTGTCCAACTCTTTGTGACCCCAGGGGCTCCTCTGTCCATAAGATTTTCCTGGCAAGAATTCTGGAATGGGTTTGCCATTTCCTCCCCCAGGGCTTCTTCCTCACCCAGGGATCGAACTCATGTCTCCTGCATCTCCTCTACTGCAGGCAGATTCTTTACCTTTGAGCCACTTCAGTCTGTCCATGTTGCTGCACATTGCATTATGTCATTTTTTTTGGTTGATGGCTGAGTAGTCTATCCATGTGTATATATAGACATATCCATGTATCTCTGTAGAGCACAACTTCTTTTATGCATTCATCTGTTGATGAACGTTTAGGTGCCTTCCACGTCTTGGTTACTGTGGACAGTGCTGCTATGACCCTTGGAGTGCGTATACCTTTTTGAATTAGAGTTTTCTGCGAGTATAAGCCAGGAAAGGGATTCCTGGATCATGTGGTAACTATTTTTAGTTTTTAAGGAACCTCCATACGCGTCTTCATAGTAGCTGCGCCAACTTTCAAAGAGTGGCATGGTTCCTTTCTCTTCACATCCTCTCTAGCGTTAATTGTTTGTGGCCCTTTTGATGATGGCCATCTGAACAGTGTGAGTGACAACTCTTGGGAGTTCTGACTTGCACTTTAATAATTACGGATGTTGACCATCTTTTCATGTGCCTTTGCCTAGGGGTCGTCTCCTTGGTGAACTGAGATCTTCTGCCCAGTTTTAAAGCTGGGTTGTTTGTGGTTTTGGTATGGAGTTGTATGAGCTGTTGGTGCATTTTGGAAATGAAGCCCTTGTCAGTCACTCTAAATATTTTCTTCCAGTCTGTTGGTGTGTTTTGTTCTTGTTTATGGTTCCCATTGCTGTGTGCTGCTGCTGCTGCTAAGTCACTTCAGTCATGTCCGACTCTGTGTGACCCCATAGACGGCAGCTTGGAACATTTAGGCAGCTTCCATGTAAGATATGAGTGTTGTAAACAGTGCTGCTGTGACCACTGGGGGTGCATGTATGTTTCTAATTAGTTTTCTCCAGATACATTCCCCGGAGTGCGATTGCTGGATATTATGGTAGCTCTCTTTTTAGTTTTTTAAAGAACCTCCCATAGCAACTGAACAAAAACACACAGCCACTGCCATGGTTGGATTCCTTTTTCTCCACACCCTCTCCAGCATTTAATATTTACAACCTTTTTGATGATGACTTTCTGACCAGTGTGAGGTGATGACAACTCACTGGAGTTTTGACTTGCATGTCTCTAACAATGACCAGTGTTGGCCATCTTTTCATGTGCCTGCTGCACACATGGATGCTATCTTGGAGACTGACTGTAGAGGTCTTCTGCCCACTTTTACAGTTGAGTTGTTTGTGGTTTGGGGATGGAGTTGCTTGCGCTGTTGGTATATTTTGTAAATGAAGCCCTTGTCAGTCATCCCATTTGCACATGTTTTCTCCTAGTCCATATGTTGTACTTTAATCTTGTATATGGTTCCTTTTGCTGTGAAAAAAAGATAATATGCTTTATGAAGTCCTATTTGCTTAGTTTTGTTTCTATTGCCTTGGAAGACTGACCTAAGGAAAACATTACTAGGATTTGTGTCAGAGAATGTTTTGCCTAATGTTTCTTCTGTTGCATTTTGGTGTCGAGTTTTCTACTTAAATCATTATCCTTTTTGAGTTTAGTTTTGTGTGTGGTCTGAGGGAGTGTTCCAGCTTCACTGATGGGCAGGTGGCTGTCCAGCTTCCCTAATACCACGTGTGGAAGGGACTGTCTTCTCTCGTGTACACCCTTGCCTCCTGTGTCAGAGATTAGCTGACTGTAGGTGTGTCCGTCTCTGGTGCCTCTGCCCTGTTCCCGTGATTAACCTTCTTTGTGTCTCTTCCATGCTGTTTCGGTTACTGTCGCTTGATAGTGTTGTCTGAAGTCCGGGAAGCTGTGTTCTTTGTGCACAGGATTGCTTTGGTAATTGCGGGTCTTCTCTGGTTCCTGTGTGCATTTTAGGGTTATTTGTTCTAGTTCTGTGAAAAATGTCATGGATACTTTGATAGGGATAGAATGAAATTTGTAGTTTGCTTTGAGCAGTAGAGTCTTTTAGTTGAAATTAATACATCCATTCCAAGAGCATGGGGTAGGTCTCTACTTGTTCGAATCATTTTCACTTTTATCAGTGTATTACAGTTGTCAGCATATAAGTCTCTCACCTCCTCAGTCAGGTTTAGCATTACATACTGTATTTTTTCAGTATGATTTTAAATGGGATTGCTTTGTTTTCATTGCTTCCTGATTTTCTGTTGTTAGCGTGAAGAAATGCAGCCAGTCTCTGTATGTCAATCTTATATCCTGTTACGTTGCCAGATTTGTTTACCAGTGCTAGTAGCTGACGTGTGGCATCTTTAGGGTGTTGTTGTCTGTATAGTGTCACGCTACCTGCGTACCACGACAGTCATACCTCTTTGCTTCTAGTCTCAATGCCTTTCATTTCTGTGTCTTATCTGATTGTTGCAGGTAGGATATCCAGCCCCATGTTGGATAGAAGGAATGCATTTGGGCTCCCTTTCTTCTTCCAGATTTTAGTTGGAAGACTATCAGCTCCGCTCTTGAGCATTATGTTCGCTGTGGGCTGGTCCTTCATAGCTCTTATTATGTTGAGATAAGTTGCCCCCATGGAGAATGGAATGGCAGCCCACTCCAGAATTCTTGTCCAGAATTCTTTCCACAGATGAAAGGCAAATGGACACAGGAGCTGCCGGGCTACAGTCCATGGAGTCATACAGAGCTGGACATGATTCAGCAACTAATGCACAAACATGTGGCCCCCATACCCTCTTTGGGAAGATTGTTTATGATGAATGGATGTTGAATTATATGAAATGCATTTCCTGCGTCTGTGGAGATGACCACGTGGTTTTTGTCTTTTCCTTTGATGATGTTCCGGGTCACATTCATTAATCTGCATTTGTTGAAGCATCCTTGTGAACCTAAGATGCATCCAACTTGACTGTGGTGTATGCGTGTGTATTACATCACTTCATTCAAATCCAGCTCTTTGGAACCCTGTGGATTGTAGATTTCCAAGCTCCTCTCTTCATGGGATTCTCCAGGCAAGAATACTAGAGTGTCTTGCCATGCCCTCTTCGGGGGATCTTTCCGACCCAGGGATCATACATGCATTTCTTATGTATCCTGAATTGGCAGGCAGGTTCTTATACCACTAGCACCACCTTGGAAGTACCTGGTGTGATGTATGATTCCCCCTTATTTTTTTGATTAAAGCATTAATTTACTTTAGTTCCTGGTGTATAGTGACTCAGGTAAATATACATGTATACCTATTTTTTGTCATATTGCTTATGATTATAGTTCCTAAAGACATTGGATATAATCTTCTGGCTATACAGGAGGACCCTGTTTCTCTGTCTTATATATATATATATACACATATATTTTTTACTTAACAATATTGTATTGGTTTTGCCATACTTCAACATGAATCCACCACGGGTGTACACGTGTTCCCAATCCTGAACCCCCCTCCCACCTCCCTCCCCATACCTTCCCTCTGGGTCATCCCAGTGCACCAGCCCCAAGCATCCTGTATCCTGCATCAAACCTAGACTGGCGATTCGTTTCTTATATGATATTATACATGTTTCAATGCCATTCTCCCAAATCATCCCACCCTCTCCCTCTCCCACAGAGTCCAAAAGTCTGTTCTATACATCTGTGTCTCTTTTGCTGTCTCACATACAGGGTTATCGTTACCATCTTCCTAAACTCCATATAATGCGTTAGTATACTGCATTGGTGTTTTCCTTTCTGGCTCACTTCACTCTGTATTTATTTACCTCTGTCGGGTTTTATTTGCGGCCTATGGGATCTTTTGTTGAGACTTTCTCTAGTTGTGGTGTGTGGGCTCTAGAGCATGTGGGCTTAGTTGCCCTGCAGCGTGTGAGATGTTGGTTCCCCAGCCAGGCACCGAACCCACGTCCCCAGCATTGGAAGGTGGCGTCCCAACCACTGGACTCCCAGGGAAGCCCTGTCTGTTTAAGTACAGCAGTTTGAACCTGCTAATTCCAAACTCCCTATTTATCCCTCCCTCCACGCTTTCCCCTGTGGTATCCATGAGTTTGTTTACTATATGTGTGAGTCTGTTTCTGGTCTATAAGTAAGTTAATTGGTATCATATTCCAGATCCCTCAAATAAGTGATACCATCACATTTGTCTTTTTCTGTCTGACTTCAGTTCGTATGATCATTTCTCGATTCCTTCATATTACTGCAAATGCCATTATGTCCTTATCTTTGAGGCCTGAGTGGTATCTCAGTGGTATATACAAAGATATCTGTATAGAATACCGCTTGTTTATGCTTTCATTTGTTGATGGACATTTAGGTGGCTTCCATGTCTTGGCTATTGTAGACAGTGCTGCTGTGACCCTTGGGATGCATGTATCTTTTGGATTTAGAGTTTTCTGCTGGTTTAAGCCTAGGAGTGACTGCTGCTCATGTGGTAGCTCTATTTTTAATTTTTTACGGAACCTCCATACTCTTCTCCAGGGTGGATGTGCCAGTTTTCATGACCACCAAAGGGCAAGGGGGTTCCTATTCCTCCACATCCTCTCCACATTTATTTATTATTTGTACCCCTTTAGATGATGGCCTTCTGACCAGTGTGAGGTGACAACTCATTGAAGTTTTGACTTGCATTTCTCTAATCATTGGGCTTCTCCAATGACTCAGCAGTCAAGAATCCACCTGCAATGCAGGAGACCTGGGTTCCATCCCTGGGTCAGGAAGATCCTGTGGAGGAGGAAATGGCAAGCCACTCCAGTAGTCTTCCCTTAAAAGTCCCATGGACAGAGGAGCCTGGCGTGCTACAGTCCTAAGAGTCAGACATGACTGAGTGAGCATACTCTCAGATATTTAGGGATGCTGACCGTCTTTTCCTGTGCATATTGCCCACAGGTATATCTTCTTTGGAGAGCTATCTGTTGAGGTCTTCTGTCTAATTTTATTTTATTTATTTATTTGTGTACTTACTTAGTTATCCATCCATCCATTCATTTTCTATTTATGACTGCCCCATGTCTTCATTGCTGTGCACAGGCTTTCTGTAGTTGCAGTGACCAGGGATCACACCCACGTTCCCCACATTGGATGGCAGACTCCCAGCCACTGGACCACTAGAGAAATCCATGCCCAGTTTTAAAGTTGGATTGTTTGTAGTTTTTATATTGTTTTTTGAGCTGGTGGTATATTTTGGAAAAGAAGCCCTAGTTGGTCAACCCCATTTGTAGATGTTTTCTTCCAGTCTGTTGGTTGCATTTTGATGTTGATGGTTCCCTCTGAGGTGTAAAAGAGGATAAGTTTGATGAGGTCCTCTTTGTTTAATTATGATTTTTGTTTCTGTTGCCTTGGAAGACTGACCCAAGAAAAACATAGCTAGGATTTATGTCAGAGAATGTTTTGCCTGATGTTCTCCTCTAGCAGTCTTTTGATGTCATGTTCTCTGTTTAAGTCATTAAAGCCTTTTTGAGTTTGTGTCTGTTGTATGAGGGAGTGTTCCAGCTTCACTGATATGTGTATGTCCAGCTTCCTCAATCCCACTTGCTGAAGAGACTGTCTTTTCTCTCTTGGATATTCTTGCCTCCTGTATTGAAGATTAATTGACCATAGGTGTGTGAGTTTATTTCTGGTGTCTCTGTTCCTTTCCCTTGGTCAGTCTATCTGCTTTTGTGCAAATTCCATGCTCTTTTGTTCCTGTAGCTTGGAAGTATTGTCTGAAGTCTGGGCAGCTCTGTTCTTTTTGCACAGGATTGGTTTGGCAATTCTGGGTTTTTATGTTCCCTTGGATTATTCTAGTTCTGTGAAAATTGTCATGGGTACTTTGATAGGCATGGCATGAAATCTGTAGTTTGCTTTGGGTGGTAAGACTCTTTAAATAATACTGCTGCTTCATTCCAAGAGCATAGGGTGGCTCTCTACATCTTTGAATCGTCTTCAGCTGCCTTTATCAGTGTATCAAAGTTGTCAGCATATACGTCTCTCACCTCCCTGGTCAGGTTTAGTTTTAGGTACCTTACTTTGTTTTTCAATGATTTTGAACAGGATCGTTTGTTTTCTTAGTTTTACTTTTCCATTCTGGTATTCTGTTGTTGGTGTGAAGAAATGCGGTTGATCTCTGCACATCAATCTTGTATTCTGCTATCTGGCTGGACTTGTTTACCGGTGCCTGTTATTGACGTGTGGCATTTTTAGGATGTTATCTGATAGTATCACATTACCTGCATACTGTGACAGTCGTACCTCTTTGATTCCAACCTGGATGTCTTTCATTTCTGTTTCTTAGCTGACTGTTGTAGGTAGGACTTCCAGTCCCGCGTTGAAGAGAAGGCATGCAAGCGGGCTCCCTTTTCTTCTAGATTTTAGTTGGAAGGCTATCAGCTTGTCATGGCTGAGTATTGTTTACTGTGGGTTGGTCCTGCATAACTATTATATTGAGATATGTTCCCTCCATAGCTGTTTTGCGACGGGTGTTTATGATGAATGGATGTTGAGCTGTATGAAATGCTTTTCCTGCCGTCTCTGGAGATGATAATGTGGTTTTGTCTTTTCCTTTGTTGATGTGCAGGCTCACGTTGACTTATCTGTGTTATGCTGACCCATCCTCCTGAGCCTGAAATGAATCCAGCTTGAATGTGGTGTGTGATCTTTGTGTGTGTGTGTCTCAGTTGTGTCCAACTCTCTGCAACCCCATGGACTGTAGCCCGCCAGGCTCCTCTGTCCATGGGGATTCTCCTGGCAGGAATATTGGATTGGGTTGTCACGCCCTCCTCCAGGGGATCTTCTCAACTCAGGGATCGAACCCAGGTCTCCTGCATTGCAGGTGAATTCTTTAGGGTCTGAGCCAGCAGAGAACCCCACGAATCTGGAGTGGGTAAGCCTATCCCTTCTCCAGGGGAACTTCCTGACCTGGGAATCAAACGGGGGGTCTCCTGCATTGCAGGTGGATTCTTTACCAGCTGAGCTACCAGGGAAGGATGTTGTAATAGTTTGTGTATAGAAAAGCAGCTCAGTTAAACATATGTATATCTACCTATTCCTTGTTATAATGTTCCTTTTTTAGTTCCTTGTTAGACATTGAATGGAGTTCCCTGTGCTGTAGAGTAGGACCTTGTTTGTCTGTTTTATATATATTAGTCTGCATCTGCTAATCCCAAACTCCTAATTTATCCCTCCCCCACCCTTTCCCCTGTACTGACCATGAGTTTTTTTTCTGTGTATGAGTCTGTTTTAGGTTTTCAAATAAGTTTATTCATATCATATTTCAGATCCCACATATAAGTGATTTCACAGGATAATTGTCTTTTTCTGTTTGACTTCACTTTATATGATCAACCCTCCATCTGTCCATGTTACTGCAAATGGCATTATGTCATTCGTTCCTGATGGCTGAGTAGTATGTGTTCAGTTGCCCAGTTCTGTCCAACTCTTTGTGACCCCAGGGGCTCCTCTGTCCATAAGATTTTCCTGGCAAGAATTCTGGAATGGGTTTGCCATTTCCTCCCCCAGGGCTTCTTCCTCACCCAGGGATCGAACTCATGTCTCCTGCATCTCCTCTACTGCAGGCAGATTCTTTACCTTTGAGCCACTTCAGTCTGTCCATGTTGCTGCACATTGCATTATGTCATTTTTTTTGGTTGATGGCTGAGTAGTCTATCCATGTGTATATATAGACATATCCATGTATCTCTGTAGAGCACAACTTCTTTTATGCATTCATCTGTTGATGAACGTTTAGGTGCCTTCCACGTCTTGGTTACTGTGGACAGTGCTGCTATGACCCTTGGAGTGCGTATACCTTTTTGAATTAGAGTTTTCTGCGAGTATAAGCCAGGAAAGGGATTCCTGGATCATGTGGTAACTATTTTTAGTTTTTAAGGAACCTCCATACGCGTCTTCATAGTAGCTGCGCCAACTTTCAAAGAGTGGCATGGTTCCTTTCTCTTCACATCCTCTCTAGCGTTAATTGTTTGTGGCCCTTTTGATGATGGCCATCTGAACAGTGTGAGTGACAACTCTTGGGAGTTCTGACTTGCACTTTAATAATTACGGATGTTGACCATCTTTTCATGTGCCTTTGCCTAGGGGTCGTCTCCTTGGTGAACTGAGATCTTCTGCCCAGTTTTAAAGCTGGGTTGTTTGTGGTTTTGGTATGGAGTTGTATGAGCTGTTGGTGCATTTTGGAAATGAAGCCCTTGTCAGTCACTCTAAATATTTTCTTCCAGTCTGTTGGTGTGTTTTGTTCTTGTTTATGGTTCCCATTGCTGTGTGCTGCTGCTGCTGCTAAGTCACTTCAGTCATGTCCGACTCTGTGTGACCCCATAGACGGCAGCCCACCAGGCTCCCCCGTCCCTGGGATTCTCCAGGCAAGAACACTGGAGTGAGTTGCCATTTCCTTCTCCAATGCATGAAAGAGAAAAGTGAAAGTGAAGTCGCTCAGTCTGTCCGACTGTTAGCGACCCCATGGACTGCAGCCCACCAGGCTACTCCGTCCATTGGATTTTCCAGGCAAGAGTACTGGGGTGGGGTGCCATTGCCTTCCCGGCATTGCTGTGTAAAATATGGTAAATTTGATGAGGTCCTATTTATTTAGTTTTGCTTTTGTTTCAGTTGCCTTGGAAGAATGATGACAGAAAAACATTACTTCGATTTATGTCAGAAAATATATTGTTCTTTTCAAGGAGCTTGTGGTGTATTGTGTTGTATTTAAGCCATCTTGAGTTTATTTTTGTGTGTGACTTGAGAGTCTCTCAACTCATTGACATGTGGCTGTTCAGGTCTTCAAGTACCACTATTTGAAAGACTATCTTTTCTTTAATGTATGTTCCTACTTCCTGTCTCAAAGACTGATTGACTGTAAGTGTGTGGGTTTATTACTGGGCTCTCTGACCTGTGCTGGGAAGATTGAGGGCAGGAAGAGAAGGGAGCGACAGAAGATGAGATGGTTGGATGCATCACTGACTCAATGGACATGAGTTTGAATAACTCTGAGGAGATCGTGAAGGACAGGGAAGCCTGGCATGCTGCAGTCCACGGGATCACAAAGAGTCAGACAGGACATACCACTGGACAGCAACAGCTGACCTGTGCCTTTGAGCCATGTGACTGTTTTGTGCGAGTTCCATGAAGTTTGGATTACTGCAATTTGGTAGTATTGTCTGAATTCTGGGCAGCTTTTTTCTTTTCGCACAGGATTGCTTTGGTTAGTCTAGGTCTTTTATAGTCCCATATACATTTTAGGATTATTTCTTCTAGGTTTGTGAAAAGCATCATGGTTAGTTTAATAGGTATCGCATGAAATCTGCAGTTTGCCTTGGCTCTTAGGGCCAATTAAAAGCCATGATTTTTTCTACTCCAAGAGCGTGGGATGAGTGTCCCCTTCTTTGAGCCATCTTCAGAGTTGCATTTGAAGTTGCATTTATCAATGTTTTTAAGTTGTCAGCAAACAAGTCTCTCGCCTCCTTGGTCATGTTTAATGATGCGTATTGTGTTTTTTGAAACAGTTTTAAATGGGATTGCTTTGTTTGCTTAAATGGGATTGTCTTGTTTACTTTTCTTTCTGAAATTTCACTGTTAGCATGAGGAAGTGGAAGGGATTTCCTTGTGTCCATGTTATATCCTGCTGCCATGATGAATTTGTTCACCAGTGCTAGTAGCTGACGCATGGTGTCATTAGGGTGTCATCTGTATAGTATCACGCCACCCGAATACCATAAATGTCCGACCTCTTTCCTACCAATCTGGATACCTTTCATTATTGTTTCTTGTCTGATTGTTGTGGGTAGGACTTCCAGTTCCATGTTGACTAGAACGGATGCCAGTGGGTTCCTTTTCTTCTTCCAGATTTTAGTTGGAAGGCGATCAGCTCATCACCATTGAGTACTGTGTTTGCTGTGGGTTGGTCCCGTGTAGCTTTTTTTATGTTGAGATATGTTCCCTCCATCCCCACTTTAGGAAGAGTGCTGATGATGAATGGATGTTGAATTGTATGAAATGCTTTTCCTGGGTCTGTGGAGATGATTCTGTCATGGTTTTTGTCTTTTCCTTTGTTGATGTGCTGGATCACGTTCATTAATTTGCATTTGTTGAAACATCCTTGCGAACCTGATGAATCCAAGTTGATTATAGAGTGTGCGTGTGTGCTCAGTCCCTTCCGTGGAGTCCTGCTCTTTGTGACCCCATGAACTATAACCTGCCAGGCTCCTCTCTTCATGGGATTCTCTAGGCAAGAATACTGGAGTGGATTGCCATGCCTACCTCCAGGGGATCTTCCTGACTCAGGGACTGAACCCACATCTCTTATGTATCCTGAATTGGCAGGGGGGTTCTTTACTACTAGTGCCACCTGAGAAGGGCATGGTGTGGTGTATGATTCCCACTTGTTTTTGTGATTGAAGTATCATTGAGTTATCATTGAAGTATCATTGAAGTATCATTGAGTTACAGTGTTGTGATAGTTCCTACTGTATAGACAAGTGACCCGGTTATACATATATGTATATCTACTGTTGTCATATTGTTTATGGTTATAGTTCCTATAAGATGTGGAATATAGTCCCCTGTGGTATACAGAAGGACCTTGTTTCTATGTTTCATATATATTTTTTAAATGTTTGTTTCGCTGTGTCGGGTCTTAACTGAGGCCTGTGGGATCTTTTGTTGAGGCTTTCTCCAATTGCAGCCTCTGGACTCTAGATGGTGTGGGCTTAGTTGCCCTGCAGCATGTGGGGTGTTAAGTTTCCCAACTGGAGATCGAACCCACGTTCCCCAGCATTGGAAGTTGGACTTCCAACCGCTGGACCTCCAGGTAAGTCCCCTCTGTTTTATGTATAGCACTCTGAATCTGCTAATTCCAAACTCCCACTTTTCCCTCCCGCATGCTTTCTCTGTGGTATCTATGAGTTTTCTATGTATTTGAGTCCGTTTCTGGGTTGCAAATACGTTCACTGGCATCATAGTTCAGATTCCTCATTTAAGGGATACCGTATTATTTGTCTTTCTCTGTCCTACTTTACTTCTTATGATCATCTCTTGGTCCCTCCGTGTTGCTGCAAATGCCACTATGTCATTCTTTTTATGATGTCTGAGTAGTATTCCAGTATGCATTCATAGAGATATCCATATAGCTGCACAGAGTACATCTTGTTTATGCATCTGTTGATGGACGTTTAGATGGCTTCCACGTTTTGGCTATTGAAAGCAGTGCTGCTGTGACCATTGAGGTGCATGTATTTTTGGAATTAGAGTTTTCTCCGAATATAAGCCCAGGGGTGTGACTGCTGCTCGTATGGTAGCTCTCTTTTTAGTTTTTGAAGAATTTCCATACTTGTCTGCAGAATAGGAGGGCCAGTTTTCACGGCCACCAGAGGGTAGGGAGTTCTTCTTTTCTCCACATCCTCTCCAGCGTCTAAATATTTGTAGCTTTTTTGATGATGGCCTTCCGACCAGTGTAAGGTGGCAACTCATTTGAGTTTTGACTTGTGCTGGGCTTCCCCAATGGATCAGCAATAAAAAAAAATCCACCTACAGTGCAGGAGACTCAGATTCACTCCCTGGGTTGCGAGATCCCTTGAAGGAGGAGATGGGAATCCACTCCAGTATTCTTACCTGAGTAATCCCGTAGCCTGAGGAGTCTGGCGGGCTATAGTCCAAAGGGTCGCAAACAGTCATACACACCTGAGTGAGTGAGCACCCTCTCTAATAATTAGGGGTGTCAGCCATCTTTTCACGTGCTTATTGCTCACGGTCATATCTTCTTTGGAGAACTGTCTTTTGAGGTCTTCTGCCCCATTTTATTTTTTTGTTCAGTCATCCTTCTTTTTTTTTTTTTTTTTTGGGTGCCCCGTGTCTTCATTGCTGTGCATGGGTTTTCTCTAGTTGCGGCGAGGAGGGGCCCCTCTGTCACAGTGTCCAGAATTCTCTTTACAGTGGCTTCTCTCATCTCAGGGAACAGGATCTATGTATGCAAGCTTCAGTTGCTGTGGCACACACCTCACACTGGTTAGAAGGCCGTCATCCATAGGGCTACAAATAATAAACACTGGGCAGGATATGGAGAAAAAGGAACCTCCCTACCCTCGGTGGCTATAAAAACTAGCTCAGTATTTGCAGCGTGCAGCTCTGTAGAGCGTGAGTGGGCTGCAGTAATTGTAGTCATCAGCTTAGTTGCTCTGCAACATGCAGGGTCTTCCTGGACCAGGGCTCACACGTGCATTCCCTGCTTTGGAAGGCAGGTCCCCAACCACTGGACCAGCAGGGAATTCCATGCCCAGTATTAGAGTTAGAATGTTTATGGTTTTGATACTGAGTTTATGAACTGTTGGTACATTTTGGAAATGAATCTGTAGTTGGTCACATCATCTGCAGAATTTTTGTCCCGGTCGTTGGTTGTGTTCTGCTGTTGTTTATGGTTCCCTTTGCTGTGTAAAAATGATAAGTTTGATGAGGACCTGTTTGTTTAGTTTCAATTTTGTTTCTGTTGCCTTGGAAGGCTGACCTAAGAAAAACATAACGAGGATTTACGTCAGAGGACGTTTTGCCTGATGTGCTCTTCTAGTAGCCTTTTGGTGTTATGTTCTCTGTATAAGTCACTAGCCACCTTGAGTTTATTTTTGTGTGTGGTATGAGGGAGCGTTCTAACATTGCTGATTGAAATCTGAATGCCCAACTTCCCTAATACCACTTGGTGAAAGGGCCGTCTTTTCTCTCCTGTTTCTTGCCTCCTGTGTTGAAGACTGAGTGTAGATGTGGGAGTTTACCTCTGCTGTCTCTGTCCTGTTGCTTTGGTCTGTCTGTTTCTGTGCCAGTTCCATACTGTTTTGGTTACCGTAGCTTGGCAGTATTGTCTAGAGTCTAGGCAGCTTTATTATTTTTGCACAGGATTGGTTTGGTAAATCTGGGTCTTTTATGGTTCCATGTACTTATTTGTATTATTCTAGTTCTGTGAAAAATGTCCTGGATACTTTGATAGGGATGGCATGAAATCTGGATTTTGCTTTTGGTTGCAGGGCATTTAAATAATCCAAATACTTCCATTCCAAGAGCATGGGGTAGCTGCCCATTTCTTTGAATCATCTTTAGTAACTTTTATCAGTGTATTATAATTGACAGCATACATATCTCTCACCTCCTTCGTCAGGTTTAGTTTTACAAACGTTTTTTGATATGATTTTAAACAGGATAATTTGCTTTGCTTTACTTTCCCTTTCTGATATTCTGTTGTTAGTGTGAAGAAATGCAGCTGACTTCTGTACATCAATCTTGTATTCCGCTATCTTGCTAAATGTGTTTACCAGTGCTTTTAATTGTAGTTATGTGTGCCATCTTTAGGATGTTGTCGCTACAGTATCATGTCACTTGCGTACCACGACAGTCATATCTCTTTGCTTCCAACCTGGACTCCTTTCATTTCTGACTCTTGGCTGATTGGTGTGGGGAGGACGTCCAGTCCCATGCTGAAGAGAGGTGTGAAGTGGGCTCCCTCTCTTCTAGATTTTAGCTGGAAGACTGTCAGCTTGTTACGGTGGAGTATTATGTTTGCTGTCAGTTAGTCCCACGTAGCTTATATTATGTTGAGATAGGTTCCCTCCATCCCCACTTTGGGAAGAGTGTTTATGATGAATGGATGTTGCATCGTATGAAATGCTTTTCCTGGGGCTGTGGAGATTATCCTGTGGTTTTTGTCTTTTCCTTTGTTGACGTTCATTAACTTGCATTTGTTGAAGCATCCTTGTAAACCTGAGATGAATCCAACTTGACTGTGGTGTATGAGTCCTCTTTTGTTTTTTTTTTTGACTGAAGTACCATTAATTTACCGTGTTGTGATAGTTCCTGGTGTATTGACAAGGGACTCAGTTAAATATGTATGTATATCTTTTCTTTGTCATATTGCTTAGGATGATAATTTCTATAAGACAATGAGTGGAGTTCCCTGTGCTGTACAGGAGGTCCTTGTTTCTCTGTTCTATGTATATTATAAATATTTATTTAGCTGTCAGGTCTTAGCTGCGCCACGTGGGATCTTTTGTTGAGACTTTCCCTACTTGTGGCCTGTGAGTTCTAGAGCATGTGGGCTTAGTTGCCATGCAGCATATGAGATGTTAGCTCCCCACCCAGGGGTCAAACCCACGTCCCCTTCATTGGAAGGTGGACCCCCTACCTCTGGACTTCCAGGGAAGTCCCTTCTGTTTTATGTATAGTAGTCTGAATCTGCTAATCCCTGATTCTCAGTTGATCCCTCCCCTCCCCTTTCTCCTGTGGTGGTCATGAGTTTTTTCTATGTGAGTCTGCTTCTGGTTTGCAAGTAAGTTCATTGGTATCATATTTCAGATCCCTCATGTAAGTGATACCTACGATATTTGTCTTTTTCTCTGACTTCACATGATCATCTCCCGGACCCTCCACATTGCTGCAAATGCCATTATGTCATTCTTTTTTGATGCCTGAGTAGTATTTCAGTATGTGTATATAGAGAGATCTGTATGTCCATATCGGGGCTTCCCCAGTGGCTCAGTGGTAAAGAATCTGCCTGAAATGCAGGAGACACAGGTTCAATCCCTGGGTCAGGAAGATCCCCTGGAGGAGGGCATGGCAACCCAGTCCAGTATCCTTGCCTGAAGAATCCCATGGACAGAGAAGCCTGGCAAGCTTCAGTCCATAATTTGCAAAAAGTTGGACAGGACTAAAGTGACTGAGCATACATATATATAGAGAGAGCACATCTTGTTTATGCACTCATCTGTTGATGGACATTTAAGTGGCTTTTGTCTTGGCTATTATGAGCAACACTGCTGTGACTCGTGGGGTTCATGAATCTTTTGGAATTAAGCGTTCTCTCTGTATATAAGCCTGTATGACCGCTCCTCACGTGGTAGCTCTGTTTTTAGTGTTTGAAGGAACCTCTGTTCTCTTCCCGTGACAGCTGTACCAGTTTTAAGTGGCCACCAAAGGATAGGGTCATTCCTTTTTCTTTACATCCTCTCCTGCATTTATTATCTGTAGCCCTTTTGATAATGGCCTTCTGAGCAGCATGAGGTGACAACTCATTTGACTTTTGACTTGAGCTTCTCTAATAATTAGGGATATTGTCCTTCTTTTCATGTGCCCATTGCCCACAGGTGTATCTTCTTGGGAGAATTGTCTGTTGAGGTCTTCTGCCCAACTTTATTTTATTTACTTATTTATTTATTCATCCATCCATTCTTTTTTTTTTTTTCCCCCTTTGGCTTTGCCAGTTCCTCATTGCTGTTACAGGCTGTCTCTTGTTGCAACGGGCAGGGGTGACTGACTCTCCATTGCATTGCACAGGCTTCTCACTGTGGTGGTCTCTCTTGTTGTGGAGTGCGGGCTTAAGCATTCGAGCTTCAGTTTTTGTTGCATATGGGCTCAGTATTTGCAGATCATGGGGTCTAGAGTCTCCCATTTTAATGCAGAATTTCAAAGACTAGCAAGGAGGATTAAGAAAGCCTTCCTCAGTGATCAGTGCAAAGAAATACAGGAAGACAATAGAACGGGAAAGACTATAGGTCTCTCTTCAAGAAAATGAGAGATACCAAGGGAACATTTCATGCAAAGATGGGCACAATAAAGGACAAAAATGGTATGGACCTAACAGAAGCAGAAGATATTAAGAAGAGGTGACAAGAATACACATAAGAATGATACAAAAAAGATCTTCATGACCCAAATAAGCATGATGGTGTGATCACTCATCTAGAGCCAGACATCCTGGAATGCCAAGTCAAGTGGGCCTTAGGAAGCATCACTATGAACAAAGCTAGTGGAGGTGATGGAATTCCAGTTGAGCTATCTCAAATTCTAAAAGATGATGCTGTGAAAGTGTCAATATGCCAGCAAATTTGGAAAACTCAGCAGTGGCCACAGGACTGGAAAAGGTCAGTTTTCATTCCAATCCCAAAGAAAGGCAATGCCAGAGAATGCTCAAACTACTGCATAATTGCACTCATCTCACACGCTAGCAAAGTAATGCTCAAAATTCTCCAAGTCAGGCTTCAGCAATACGTGAACCATGAACTTCCAGATGTTTAAGCTGGTTTTAGAAAAAGCAGAGGAACCAGAGATCAAATTGCCAACATCCGCTGGATCATGGAAAAACAAGAGAGTTCCAGAAAAACATCTACTTCTGCTTTGTTGACTATGCCAAGGCTTTTGACTTTGTGGATCACAACAAACTGTGGAAAATTCTGAAAGAGATGGGAATACCAGACCACCTGACCTGCCTCCTGAGAAATCTGTATGCAAGTCAGAAGCAACAGTTAGAACTGGACATGGAACAACAGACTGCTTCCAAATAAGAAAAGGAGTACGTCAAAGCTGTAAATTGTCACCCTGCTTATTTAACTTATATGCAAAGTACATCATGAGAAACACTGGACTGGAAGAAACACAAGCTGGAATCAAGATTGCCGGGAGAAATATCAATAACCTCAGATACGCAGATGACACCACCCTTATAGCAGAAAGTGAAGAGGAACTAAAGGGCCTCTTGATGAAAGTCAAAGAGGAGAGGGAAAAAGTTGGCTTAAA